>OX637580.1:6524597-6967131 GCA_951800085.1 Comarum palustre
TGTTGTTTATATGTTGCAGTAGCCGAGCCATGCAGAAGTTGCTGGAGAGGGTTGAAACCCGGGAGCAACAGTCCTCGTTTACGAGGATTCTGAAGCGAATCACTATTCCTCTGTGCAAAACGCAGCCTGGTCATTTTGTGATTAAAGTTTGCTTGAAGAATTTCTCTCCTGACTGCACCAAGGTAATCAGCATTGCTCCTAAATGATGTTATAAAATAATCAAAGGGATTAGTAGAATTCTAGGAAGCCGTTCGAGAGCAGATGTCCTCACTCCGGCTAAAATGAGGACGTCGGCGTTTTTCAGTCGTTTCTCCGCCTTTTCACGCTGGAGATGGCTTCTCTCTCTCCGGATGACTGCACAACCTTCTAAGACTGCTTTCCTTCTTCCCTGACTCACCGGCAACGAGTTTTCCGGTCCATTGAAAACACCATGTTTGATCAAGGTTGACGGAAAAACTCGTACGTCATCGGTGACTCAGCACTTGTTTGATCAAGTCGTCGACGTAGAAACATCCGTACTTTAGCAGGAGTGCGGACGTCAGCTATATATATATTATATTTGATCGAAAAATTTATGAAATGTTTATCTTTATAAATAAACTAAAAATAAGACTCTCTTAATAAAAAAAGGTTAGCTTAATAGAAAAAGATTCAAAAATTGTCATGTTTATTTATTTATACCATGATATTCTGACGCTTAATTTGGACCATTCCAATGAATTAAAATCTAGACTTAAAAAGTTGTGTAAATTGTGTAGCCCTCCATGTACAAAATGTCTTTGGGATACACCAAGTTAGAGACCCAATGTAACATCACATGATGTTCACCCTGTAACAGCCACATGGCTGACGAAAGAAAAAAAATCACTGAGAAAATTCTCTATCATGTTTTGCAGGGTGTTCTGGAATTAGTGTTAGATAATTGCCTTGCGCTAGCGAAAGACAGATTTGGGTGTGTCGTGGTGCAAAACTGTCTGGATTATGTTTATTATTCTGAAACTGAGGAGCGTCTTCTGGCTGACATAACTGAGCATGCTCGAGTGCTCTCCGAGGATCAATTTGGGTTTGTCCTTCACACTCGGTTTTTATGAATCACATATACAAACTGTTTTATGGAACGTATATATCTCTTACTGGAGTGCATCACGTTTCATTATGTGAATGTTGTGCTTGACATTGCTAAAGAGAGACTCAACTCAATAAAATCTGTTTACTTGGTTATGCTAGTGACAAACCTGTGAAAATTATGTTGCTTTGAAGTGTTTCTTTTCTATATATCATGTTTCAAGGGTGTGACTTTTGGCTTTTTCTATTCTTGGTTTCCTATTCTGTAGCTATCTTCTTGAGTGATAATATCTATGGCATATGAAGAACCTCTATACTTGATGTAAGAGAGGTTCAGAAATAGGTTCTTTTCATATAAATACATGGATCAATGACTATAGGTGGCTAACAACAAACTTTCCAGTATACACATAATGCTACAACATCTCTCGGAAATCATTACAGGAACTATGTTGTGCAGCACGTAATTGGACTACAAATACCTCATGTAACAGCAGACATATTAGGGCAGCTTCAGGGCTGTTTTGTTAATCTTTCGATGAACAAGCATGGAAGTAACGTCGTGGAGAAAGGCCTGAAAGAGGGTGGAGAAGAAAATGCCAACATGATCATTAACGAGATGATGAACAGTTCTGAGTTTCTGAATGTTCTTCAAGATCCGTATGGGAATTATGTTGTTCAGTCTGCTCTTCAAGTATCCAAGGTAACACCATCATCCCTGAAGTTTTCTGCACCGTCTCTTCTCTCACTTCTTCGTTAAGATTGATTAAGAGATTTAACCATCCTAGCTATCTATTTCAACTCTCTGAAAATGTTCTTTAAACAGAATGCTTGATACTTTATGCTGTAAGCTTTATTATGTTAGCTTTGCTTTTACATATATGGACCTAAGAATGAAGTATTGGCGTTCCTCATATCATGTGGATTCTTTCATGTGTCATACTAGATTGAGAATAACATGATGACTGACGTAATGGGAAGTATAGCGAAACTACATCTTCATGTAATATTGCGATCAAAATTCTTGCATAGGAGTTTGGAGGTTACTTAAAAGAGAGTGCGAGTTTAACTATCTTTTTCTTTTAGGAGAGATACTATCTATTCCTTTACATAGCTAAGTTTAAATTGTTTTTGTTTCTATCTATTCTTCACTTGATTCCAGTATATATTAGTACATGAACAATGACTCTTTGCCTTTTCTTTTACCACCCATCTCTGGCAGGGATCTGTTCACAATGCTCTTGTAAATGTCATTCGGAGCAATTACCCCCATCTGCACAGCCATCTGTACGGGAAAAGGGTGTTCGACAAAACCCGAAACAGCAGGCATCGTGCATAAGCAAAGCAGCATGTAAACTATATATAAATGTAGTTCAAAATTCAGCTGCAGGAAGGTCTTACAGCTCTTAGCTTCTAGATCATTTTGGGAATTTGTATGTCACCAGGTGTTGCTATGTGTAAGACTAAACCTTAACTGTTGTTTCGCTAGGCAAGAATATATTAGTACCAACCTTCTTGTGGGTGCTGGTACAATATATCAAGGTCTATCGTAAAACTTGTTGTTATTTCAGCTTCTAGGCTTGTGTTGTTTCTTCTGGTAGGGAAGTTAGCGTGCAGGAAATGGATTCTGCTCTATGGTTATGTTTGGAGTGATTTGATGCACTAGGCAAACCATCGAGTGTAAGTTTGTAGAGTTTGGGGGCTTCCCAGTGTTCTGTATGAGGTCTGTTTCTTGGATGTTATTAATCTAGTCTATGATGTTTTTTGAGACTTCAAATATTTTGCTCTAAATATTCATGTACATCAATATTAGTCAATTGATGATTGTCAACCATAGATGCCCTCAGCTTCAGAATGAAACTTACCCATCATTAGTTCAACTCAAACTGAATAATTTCTCAATTTCTTTCCATGAGTAAACACTTGGTCTGCAAAAGAGAGTTTTGCAACTTTTGATTTCAAAGAAGGCTTGAAAATAATTTCAACTTCTTCATTTTGATATCAATTAATTAAAAAAACCTCTTTACTACGTAGTACCGTGATATTAGGCTTTTCATTGGGGTTTTTTACAAGTTTAAAGAAATCTCTTCTAGTTTATATATTCTTGGACCAATTACATACAAGTCCACTTTGAGACATTTTCTCTCATGTAAGTTCACCCAAATAATTTTTCCCACATAACTCCACCCAAGTCTAAATAAATGTATGAAAATTCAACAAAATTACAGACTGCCACTAATTCAACAAAATTAGATTTGTTCATTTGTATTTACAAAATTGTCATTTATGTAGAAAGTCAACAACCATTCTCCTTTCTGAAAAAGTATCTGACTGACCACCGGCAATTCCCTGGCCAACCTCCGATGATGTTTCATGTCTAAAGCTACTACCACCTTTAGCAAAAGCTACTACCACCTTTAGCAAAAGCTACTACTACCGTCAGTACCAAAATACTACAAGAAGAAGGGCTTTTACAGACGCCGACGAAAAAATCTTTTGTCGGCTAAATTAATTTTTTCATTGGCTATAGTCTATGAACTTTAATCGACGAAACTTTAAAATTTAGCCGACAAAATTATGGTACTTCGTCGGCTAAAATACCTTTTACTTTTAAAATTGCACTACAGAAATTTCGGTGTCCGATTGACTATTGTGATACCAATCTAGAAGCGGAACGGCCCTACAAGTCAAACTCATCGCAATGCAGTGACATATGGGCTTTTTTGGCCATCCGAGTTCGTTTACGGCTTCAAAATGCAGTTTTTCCCTACTAGAAAAAAACCTTCAGCCGACGAAATATCTAAAAACAGGCCAACGAATTTTTTTTCGTCGTCTAAAGTGGACTTTAGCCGACGAAAAAAAAATTTCGTCGACTAAGTTAAATTTTCGTCGGCTAAAGTGGAATTTTAGCTGACGAAAAAAAAATTTGTTGGCTAAACTAACTATTTCGTCGGCTATAGTTAAATTTTTGCCAACGAACAAATTTTTCTTCGGCTAAAGTGATTTTTTCGTCGGCTATAGTATGTGAACTTTAGCCGACAAAATTTGAAAAGTTTAGCCGACGAAATTAGGTATTTCGTCGGCTAAAGTAACTTTTAGTTACAAAATTGCACTACGGATATTTCGGTGTCTGATTAACTATTGTGATACCAATCTGGAAGCAGAACGGCCCTACGAGTCAAACTCATCTCTAAGGCCATGAAATACAGGTTTTTTTGGCCATCCGAGTTCATTTAAGGCTTCAAAATGAAGTTTTTCTAAACGCTTAACACACAAAAATGCCCATATCTACACCTATATGAGGTATTTTTGTCAAACCTTCAACACAACAAACACTCACCATAATGAGACGCAAATATCCATCTAAAAATTTTGAGACATTTACCCCTCGATGATAGGGCTCCTCATATAAATAAATAATGGTAAATAGTAGGCATGTTGTGATTCCGGTCATCAAAATTCACAAACAAAAATACGACCATCAGATATTATCAATATGTTGAAATATATCTCTGGTAAAAAATTCAACTTTATCCGAAAGATTTAAGGACTTCATCTAGACAGTCAATATCGTAAGTCAAACCCCTAAATTGTATTAACTGCAACTATCGGCACCGAGACTTTACCGGAATTACGTGATTTTTCAACCGTAGACGTATTTCACCATTCCGATCATATCTTATTTCACGACCTTTTTGCGTTTGAGGTTTCTACGTAGAGTTTGTTTGAGAAACGGAATATTTACTTAAAGCTTAGTAAACAAATTATACAACATTAGTAGGCATGTTGTGATTCCGATGATCAAAGTTGAGAAACAAAATTCTGACCGTCTGATATGATCATTATGTTGAAATATGACTATAGGAAAAAACTCAACTTAATCTGACAATGTTAAGGGCTCGATCCTTACGGTCAATCCCGTAAGTCAAACCCCTTAACGCACGAAAACGGTTATTTGACCGTCTAAATTACGTATTTTTCCCAGACCTTCAACAGAAAAATAGTTTCAAATCGATGAGACGCAACCAGTGGTATAAAAATTTTATGAAAAATAACCACCGGAGATAGGGCTACCGCTAGGGAGAAAAAATGGAAAATTGCGTTACCCGCAACTACCGGCACCAAGACTTTACCGGAATTACGTGATTTTTCAGTTGTAGACGTATTTCACCATTCCGGTCATATATTATTTCGTTTGAAGCTTCTAAGTATAGGGTTTAGGGTTTTAGCCGACGAAATTACCCTAATTTCGTCGGCTAAAGTTAAATAAATAAATAAATAAATAAAATAAATAAATAACTATAGCTGACGAAATTAGGGTAATTCGTCGGTTAAGGTTAAATAAAAAAATAAATAAATAACTATAACGGACGAATTAATTTAATTTCGTCAGCTAAAGTTAAATAAATAAAATAAATAAATAACTATAGCCGACGAAATACCCTAATTTCGTCGGCTAAAGTTAATTAAAAATTCAAATTTTTTGGCGGGATTTTTAAAATTTTGAATTTTTAAAAGTTCAAAATTTTCTATATCTTTCATTTTTCTCCTCCTCCTCTTCATCTTCCTTCCTCCTCCTCCTACTCCGGCGGCAACAACGTAATCCTCATCCTACCTCCTCTCCTCCTCTTGTAAATCCTTCTCCTCTTCTAAATCATTCCCCTCATCCTTCCTCCTCTAAATCCTTCTCCTTCCTCCTCCTCAATCCTCCTCCTCCTCCTCTCCCTCTCCTAACCTTCTCTTTCACCCCTAGCTTCTCTCTCCTCCTAGATATTAAAATTCGTCGGTTAAAGTTTAAAAAATAAAAAAATTACTTTAATCGATGAATTACCATAAAATTATTCGGCTAAAGTTTAAAAAAGAAAAAAAATTAAAAAATAATAACTATAGCCGACGAATTACCCTAAAATTCGTCGGCTAAAGTTAAAAATAAAAATAAAAAACTAACTTTAACCGACGAATTACCCTAAAATTCGTCGGCTAAATTTTAAAAAAGAAAAAAAATTAAAAAAATAACTTTAGCCGACGAAGGTAATTCGTCGGCTATAGTTAAATAAATAAATAAAAAGTAATTTCGTCGGCTAAAGTCTTGGCCGACGACTTTTCCCGACGACTTCTTAGCCGACGTCGTTTCGTCGGCTAAGACTTTAACCGAAGAAATTTATGGTTTAGCCAACGAAAAAATTTCGTCGGCTAAGTGGTTGTTCTGGTAGTGTTTCTAACTACTTAATACACGAAAACGCCTATATATGCATCTATATGAGATATTTTGGTCGAACCTTCAACACAACAAACTTTCACCATGATGAGATGCAATTGCCCATCTAAAATTTTTGAGACATTTACCCCTCGATAATAGGGCTCCCCATAGCGATAAAAATGGTAAATAGTAAGTATGTTGTGATTTTGATGATCAAACTTCATAACTAAAAATCCGACCATCTAATATAATCATTATGTCAAAATATGTCTATGGTAAAAAATTTAACTTGATCCGATAAATTTAAGAGCTTGATCCCGAAGGTCAATCCCGTAAGTCAAACCCCTAAATTGTATTGACCGCAACTATCGGCACCGAGACTTTACTAGGATTACGTAATTTTTCAATAGTAGACATATTTCACCTTTCCGGTCATATCTTATTTCACGACTTTTTTGCGTTTGAAGTATCTACGTAGGTTTGATTTTGAAACGAAACATTTACTTAAAACTTAGTAAACAAGTTATACAACATTAGTAGGCATGCTGTCATTCTGATGATCAAACATGAGAAACAAAAATCCGACCGTTTAATATGATCATTATGTCAGAATATCTATAGGAAAAAACTCAACTTGATCCGACAACATTAAGGACTAGATCCTTACGGTCAATCCCGTATGTCAAACCCCTTAATGCACGGAAACGACCATTTGACCGCCAAAATTATGTATTTTGCCTGGAACTTCAACTGAAAATAGTTTCAAACCGATGAGACGGAACTAGTGGTATAAAAATTTTATGAAAAATAACTACTAGAGATAGGGCTACGTTTTGGGAGAAAGAATGGAAAATTGCATTGATCATAACTATCAGCACCGAGACTTTACCGGAATTACGTGATTTTTCAACCGTATACGTATTTCATCATTCCGGTTATATCTTATTCATGAATTTTTTTTGGTTGAAGCTTCTACGTATAGTTTGTTTTTAAAACACAACATTTACTTAACACTTGGTAAACAAGTTACACAACATTAGTAGGCATGTTGTGATTCTGATTTTCAAAATTCACAAACAAAATTTCGACAATCAGATATCATCATTATGTTGAAATATGTGTATGGAAAAAATTCATCTAGATCCGAAAATGTTACAGGCTCCATCCGGACGGTCAATCCCGTAAGTCAAACCCTTAAACGCACGGAAACGGTTATCTGACCATATAAATTATGTATTTTTGCCGGACCTTCAACTGAAAATAATTTCAAATCGATAAGACTCAACCAGTGGTATAAAATTTTATTTTATTTTTTATAACATATCCGACGAAATATTAGGATATTCGTCGGTGAAGGTTTTAGGGTTTAGGGTTTTAGACGAAATTTATTAAAATTCATTGGCTAAATTTAAATAAATAAAATATATAAAATATAAGTGTAAAATATAAGGCCTTTTAGTCGACGAAATTTATTAAAATTTGTTGGTTAAAGTTAAATAAATAAATAAAATATATAAAATATAATTTTAAAATATAAGACACTTTAGCAGACGAAATATATAATTTCATCAAATTTTCAAAATCTCTGACTAAAATTTTTAACTTTAGCCGACGAAATTAAGGTATTTGGTCGACTAAAATTCAAAATTTTCAAAATCCCCACTAAAATTTTGGAATTTTTTCTATATCTTTTATTCTTCTCCTCATCTTCATCTCTCTTCCTCCTCCTCCTCCTCCTCTGACAGCAACTCCTCGTCCTCCTCTCCTGTCACGCCCCGGCCTGAGTTTACCTCCTAAACCTAGGTTAGGATGTGCGAGACTCATCCTAAAAGAGATTTACTAGTAATCCCCCTTGAGAAAGGATAACTATTTTTCCTAAACCATTTTCAAATAGTCCTAACGATACCGGAATAGACCTCATAGCCGGAGGTTATCCCGATTTTTGCATTTGGATCTCAAACCAATTAATTTAGAGGACATAGACTTTTAATATTATTTGTGACTTCACCAGAATCACGGTTAGGCTGCCTACGTACCTCGTCCTCAGGGATCAAGCCACACGTAGCTCTTATATTAATTAATGTCCGAACCGGGCGAATCACGATTTTCTATTTATCGGTAGATGACCCATTAAGGATGGTGTACGACTTAGGCCATTCCGGAGTTTAACCTCTCCGCTGAGGCACTCAAAAACTAGCTATCTATGGGACAATATCAAAACACATATATAATATAAAGACAACAACATAAATATAAAATCTCCCCAAGGGCATATAAGTAAAACCACCCAATAGGTACCCTTGTAGTTAACTTGAATTGTCAGGGGCATTTTAGGAATTTCGACTTTAGTGGCAACCTTGTAAATAAACAAAACCGCCAGAGGTATTTCTGAGATTTCAGCCTCAGTGGAATTTACACACTTCGAAATCCCGCTTCATCATCTACCGCCACACGGTAAATCATCAACACTTGGTCGATCGATATACACCTACAATTATATAATTGACCTTAGTTGTGACACGAAGGTAATAATGACTCGATTCGACTAAACGATAACCGAACCCGATAAATTACATATCCATGTGCTCGTATCGACGAGTACATAAACCGGGGACAACTCATTGCCCCTGAGGATGTCAGACGCGCCGCCACAAGCCGCTGTGCGTGGGCCCCACGCGCCACCCCCCTCAAACCTGTCAACTTCACCCAAAACCCACCTACATACAACCACAACAACCTTAGGAAGCCTATAGAACCAACCAGAACTCCCAAAACCGCAGGACGCGCCTACACGCCCAGCCATTGACTGCGGCACGTGGGCGTCACCCGTCTCCACGAAAAACACCGAATTTCAACAAACTTCCAACATGAAAGATGAAGATCAAAGCAAGGCGAACAACTTTAATACTTGGGGTTTTGATCAATTCAGACCGGAAGCAGCCTAAAATTGCTCTGAACGGAAGAATTAGTGATCTACACCTCCACGCTCCAAATTGACCTTCAAGGGATACACCAGCGTGTTTAGAAGGAGGAGACGGTCATAACAAGGGTGGTTTCAGCTCCTAAAACCATCGCGAACGGCGGGTTGAAATAAGGTAAAAAACTGGGTCGCCGCGCGCTATTTTGCGAGCTCAGTTGCGTCGTTCCAGGCCAAACTAGGCCACGCCGCCACCACAGGCAGGATCGCACAGAGGAGATGAAGAGATCCCGACCGGCCTCGACGTGTCCTGTGGCCGGACCTCGCCGTAAAAGTCAGGTCAGGTCGGCCGGGTCCAAGTCGGGTCAGTTTGAAATTTCGGATAATGAAGAGAATGCGCGCGCGCGCATGGAAGGAAGAAGAAAATGGGTTATTTCCATTTTTAGAAACTCATCCCTTTTATCCTAAAATAGAAACCCAACTTCGGTTGACCATAACGTCTCCACATGGTATCCGATTCACACCTGCCGTGTGTCCACGGTCTCATATTGTCAAGCATAACAACTTTCATGAATGAAGTTTTTCGAGAAACTTGACGTAATAAAAAGTCAACCTTTGACCCATTAAATAAGTCGTTTCCAAGCGTCCCTTAACCCCGAACACTTTGGCACACTTCTGGAAGGTACTAATATGCACCAATACCACTAATAATTTCCAAATTATTACACTCGTTAATCATTCAGGGAAACTAACAGCGCAGTTACACCTTCTGTAATCTGCCTGGTCTCGGTAAAAGGGTAAATTTTTAGGAGGGGGTCTTACAAACTACCCCCCTTACAAAAATTTCGTCCTCAAAATTTCCACTGCGAGACATAAAACTAACCGTCATTCCCAATGACATCATTCAATTAAAGATGATCCACATTCCAAAACTTTGTTTGTCCAGCCGTCAAGGAATGTCGCCAAGTTCCACTAGACAGAACTTCAAGCAAACAAGATTCACAAGCTCTATGTACCAATTCATTTAGAAACCGAAGTCTTCTCGTAGTTGCAATACGAGATACATAAACAAGCTCACTTTGAAACAATTTTTTGGGCACTATACCCGCGTCTCATCACTATCGTCGTAAATCGTTTCCACAAGACTTGTCTCTTAGCTCCTCTCGAGTTAATTCTCGAAATGACAATTAAGACAATCTGGTAGCTTTGTTAATTCTCGAAATGACAATTAAGACAATCTGGTAGCTTTCCAAGACATACTCGTAGTCAACACATATACTAAATGCTAAACTTTTACAACTGCCACACTTGACACTTAACACCTAACACCAACGTCTTCCTAGTGGAAGGATGGAAAATACTACAGTCTATCACCGTAGGGGAAACTCAAACGTCTCTTGCACCTTTCGAGACAACAGAAACGTGCACTTTCTACACTATGCCTTGAGACCATGGACGTATTATCTCTTGCGTCCTCCACTTAAAAATTCTCATTTTTTGTTCCTTGTACCTTAGCTTTCGATCACAGGGCTCGAATAAACTCGCATACACAATGCAATCTCAAAACTGCTCATTCGGCTAATGAATCCGTTAAGCGCCTTCATGCCAACATGGATGTCATCTTCACATAATCTGCCACAAGTGAATTTCCTCACCCTACTCCACTCCCTCAGGAAAGAGTCTTCAGTAGGGCATTACACAACAATAAGAGCTAACATGTAGCACCCCTGGGGGTAAACTACAGTAGCCACGAATTTAAGCCAATAAGAAGTCAACACGTCCGAAGGACGTGCCAACAACTTATTAACCTAAAGTCGTAGGCTTTTTAGTGAGTAAAATAAAAATTAAACTTTAAATACTTTTAGTGGCACCACATGAAATTCTTAAAACAATCATCAGAGTTTTTCTAATTTCGCGGAAGGTGGTCAAAATAAAGGTGACAATTTAAAACTTTAGTGACAACAATAAAAATATACAACATGGTTAACAAATCGGGATGACACCTTTACTGTTCATGAAGAAGGCTCTGGTATATGACTCGAAGGGTAAAACCGGGATAAGGAGTACACTTGGACCAAATATCGAGGAAGGAGTGAGGCTCCACACAGCTCTCTCTATCTTTCCCGTCACAGTACCTGCAAACAATCTGTTGTAGGGGTGAGCGTCGTCCTCGCGTGCTCACGTAGGCCCACCAATGATAGGTTTGAAAACCAAAATCCGTATATATATACATATAGATTTGAGCTCGTAAGAAAACCATTTATAAAATCCTTGACACACAAAAACCATCATTTTATATCCTTTAGGAAAACAGTGCAGTATGCTAAAACCATAGGGGCCCAGAGCGCTCAGTGAACAATACAGCCTGCAGGACTTTCGAATCTCAGTGACCGAATCCCGGGTTTGTCTTCACAGCAAACCGGGGCCAACTACCTAAGCGCTTGAAAATGCAGAGTAGCGAGAGTGTCCATTTACTGCAGTACCCATAAACAACACACCGCACTTATGACTCGCTTAACTCTGTGCGAGACGAGCGTAAGCGGGAAAATAAAATAAACAAGGCACCACCCTCCGGAGGTTCACGGTCTCGACACCGCGGGAGTACTAGATACTAGGTCCCGTCACTCTTAGGTCACGCACCGAAAATCAGGACAACGGTGCTCCACACATCTCACATTGACGTATAAAATCATTTACGTCTAGCCTCGGGTTTTCTTGGCCCAATCATAAATCATTTAATATACAGAAAACTTTCCCGACGCATCGACCATGAGCATACACAAAATCATGCACTTTCTCATACATATATAAAACCACTACCAAGGGGGTTCAGATTCCCTACCTGGAATTGCCGTTCCATACGTACGCTCCAAGCTTCCAGGAGCTGCCTCGGTGAACCGAGGTCACCGCGTAAGCTACCTCGTCCAATAATCACTGCAGAATTAAAGTAGCTTAGCAACCAAGATGTAATAACAGTCAACAGACCTCAGCATTCCTAGTTTGACCAGGAATGACCACATTGACTAAGTTGACCAACCAATTTCCTCTTATGGCACTTTAACCTTTTGACTTTCTTTTCCAGTTATCGACTCTTTACTCGATTACCGGAAGTCCGACTTAGTTTCCGAACTTCTCTTTAACCACTTTAACTTGACGTTAGGGTGTCACATAATAATTCGTTGAATTACTATGGACACCCAACGTGTCACACTAACCAATTTATTTACCGAGAGTCGATTTACCGATTTACGTGAAACACCAACTTTACTTAACATGGTCAACTTGACATTTTCCAAAAATTCCAGTTATCATTTTCCGATAACAATTTAACACTTTACCAATTTAACCAAAAGTGTCAAACTTCGTTAAACTTCAATTCTTTAACCATTTTTCTGAAAATGTAACTTTCCCAAAATGGAAACTTTCCTCTTAATGGAAAGTTTCCCAATTTAGCAGGTTTCCAAACATGGTTTGTTTCCGTTTTTTATACGTTTCCTTATACGTAAATTCCAATTACGACTCTTAACCCAAGTAAACGGAAACAACAAAATCTTAAGGAGTCGAAGACTATCTCCTCGGCATTTCTGCCGGTTTAACTACATCACCGGATTTCGACAACTTGCCGGAATCCTCTGCCGGATTCCGGTCAACTTGCCGGAAATTCGCCATAACATCCTCGTTTACCAAGTTACGACAACATGTAAGGAAAACAACCAACAACAATTCAGTAGCAGATCAACATCAATATCAGAAATTCAACACAGTAACAAAACACCGCAGGTCAAAAACCAGGAGATCTGTCCCTCACCTCCAAAATCGATCCAAGGTCCTCTGCTCCTTCTGTCCTTCCCCCTCTGCTCATCAACTCTGAGTCTTGCCGAGGTTTCTCTCCACACCCAAACATGGTCCGGCTGCCTTAAAACTGATCCAACAGCAGCTTCTCCTCTTCCTTCAACTTCCTTCTTCTCTATCTCCAGAGCCTCACTGAAGCTCGAAAACTGCTCGCCGAAGGCCAAGAACCCGAAACCCAGAAAAGCCGAAAACAGTGAAAAATAGTGGATTAAGGAGTTTTCGATTCAAGCTCCAATCGATTGATCAGAAGCATGGAAAAGGAAAAGGAAGAGGAGAAAAGAAGAACAGTACCTCTCACGCGCCGAATCGCCGCCTGGACGGCGAGTTCTCGCCGGAAAACAGCCGAGCCTTCCCCTCGCTCGATCTCCGGCTGTGGTGGGTGTATGGTGGTTGTGGAGGCTGGGCTAGGTAGAGGAAGAGAAGAGGGAGAGAATGACAGTAGTCCGCCGGCCTGAGGTGAGCGGAGTCGCCGGCGCCGGGCGGAGAATAGTGGAGACAGGCGAGAGCTCGGGTTGACCGATTTGGGGAGGTTTGACTCGGTCAAACCTCTCTTCTCTATTTATAGAGAAATCAACGGTTGAGATTCAATCTGGAATAGATCCAATGGTTCAGATTGAAAGAAGGTGAAAAGTAAAAGGTAAAGTGGTAAAACTGATTTACCGGAATGGTAATTAAAAGTTACCAGGAACTTCAAAAATTCGTAGAAAATAAACCGAAGCTCCGAAAAATATTCCTTAAATACCGGGAGACTCGTGTCGACACGTACTATGACATCGAGTCATTAAATCAGGTATTTGGAGAACTTTGAAAAACTCGAAAATGAACGTGGTCGTTAACTCGCAAAGTTACCGAATGCGACTTAAACCTCAGTAACTTGCCATTAACCACGGTTAAAATGTGTGGGGTCCCACAAACAAGCTCGCACACTAACTCCTGTGTGCTCAAGTCCTACCTAAAGGACATAAGTTTGGCTCAAAACCCTACATGCATCTCAGGGTGCTTCAATAGTCACTTTCAACATCACAGTCCAATATTGCACCAATCAGCTCAACATATCACAAGTGTCACATCTATAAATATATATTTATTAACCGTCAACCTAAAATCTCCTTCCTCATGAGCGGGTTTTTCTCTAAGAGATATCTCAATCTCTTTTACCAAAATTCAACCACCACTCATGCAAGCAATCACAAGTAGGCCGAACCGTCCCCAACTTTACACTTGGAAACCTGGAGTATCCCGCTCCTAAATTTTATATACTATTCAAAACTAACGTGGACATGTCAGCCTCCCAAGCTAGGGATGGAACTTCTCAGACGTGGAAAGCTTTAGAGTGAGTGGACCAAAAATCAATGCCAATAGTAATGGATCAAAATCATAAATTCAAATTTAATTTTCATTTTCCCGAAAACAATCCAGGCCCGAAGCCTATTTATAAAATCCTGGCAAATTCTAAAAATACTTCAAATCCCGGCAAATGCCAAACATAGAAATCCTAGTAAAACATCTGGTCTGATTCTCATCTGTACGACGTGACTCTCCCGTCAAAAACCATTCAAAACCCATAAGAAAATAAGTGAGCTGAAATCCATAAATCAAATGGAAATACACAAATAAAAACCCTCTACTAGGGTGCTCGCAGAACTAAAGGAATAGAAAATGTACAAAAACCTGAAAAATCATTCGTTCTAGGAACATTTTAAAACCATTTAATTAATAAACCATGGCATGTATTTCTTTAAAACAAATAAAAGGTCCACTCATCATACTGGCCACGCATCTCCTGCTCCAGGTACGGTACTCAAACCGTTCTCAATTAATTACCTCATATTCAGTGACGTTTCTCATGCCCGTAAACGGTTCTGTGACCATCATAAAATACACCTCGAGCTTTATGCACCCATCACGCGTCTACTGTGCCACTATGATACTTTACATAATCTGTTTCTCTTGACCTCATCCAGCATCTCAATCACCGGATCATCCATGATCCTCCTAGAATATAATTACGCAACACTAATGTGTTAACATAAGTAACCATACCTACTCTTTCAACCCATCAATCAAATGTAGGACACGAAACGACTATCGAATAGTCTAACAGTCCAATTTTTCCTAATTTGTCTAAGAAAAATAAATGATTGAATATAGGGTTGACCAAGTCTTTCCTGGGTTGACCAGGAAATTGACAAAAACTTTCCAACCAATCGACAAGGATCAAACCCTAAAAGCTCGAAAATTCTCAATTTATAAATTCCAATAATATTGGGTGCACCCCCTAAGCCTATTCACGCCTAAAACTTAAATTCGAATTACTTTTCCCAAATCTAGCTCGTTACTAAACTTACGAACCTCTCGACTTTTCGATCCAATGAAAAGTCTATATCGACATCTAAAAGCAATTGATGTCGCAAACTTTATTGTTACAATTAACTTCACTAATTTCGACCCCAGGTGGCAACCCTTACCACTACACATACTAACAAGTATAACGACTTGTTCCACTTGGAAAGTTGATAACACATTTAAACATTTCTAAGGACTTTAACTACCCAAACCTTTGGTCCGAGATTTGAACCTAGGCTCTGATACCATTTGTCATGCACCGGCCCGAGTTTATCTCCCTAAACTCAGGTTAGGACATGCAGGACTCATCCTAATAGAGATTTACTCGTAATCTCCCTTGAGAAAGGATAACCCTTTTTCCCAAACCATTTTCAAACAGTCCAAACGATACCGGAATAGACCTCACAGCTGGAGGTTATCCCGATTTTCATATTTGGATCTTAAACCAATTACTTTAGAGGACCAAAGGTTCTAATATTATTTGTGACTGCACCTGAGTCCCGGTCAAGCTGCCTACGTACCCCGTCCACGGACGGCAGCACGTGGGCGTCATGCGCCTCCACGAAGTACATCGAATTTCAACAAACTTCCAACATGAAAGATGAAGATTATAGCAAAAGGAACAACTTTAATACCTGGGGTTTTGATCAATTCAAACCGGAAGCAGCTCAAAACTACCCCGAAAGGAATAATTCGTGATCTGCACCTCCACGCTCCAAATTGACCTTCAAGGGATACACCAGCGTGTTTAGAAGGAGAAGATGGTCACAACAAGGGTGGTTTCAGCTTCTAAAACCACCGCAAACGGCGGGTTGAAATCGGTTAAAAAATTGGGTCGCCGCCGCTATTGTGTGAGCTCAGTTGCGTCAAACTAGGCCACGCCACCACCATAGGGAGGCTCGCACAGAGGAGAGGAAGAGATCACGACCGGCCTCGACGTCTCTAGTGGCTGGAGCTCATCGCAAATGTCGGGTCGGGTCGGCCGGGTTCGGGTCGGGTCAGTTCGAAATTTTAGATAGTAAGGGGAACGCGCGCGCGCGTGGAAGGGGAGAAGAAAATGGGGACAAGGGTAAAATTGTTTATAAGGAGCGAGGGTAAAATTGTCTCAAAATATTATTTTATTATGAATTTAATGAAGATTTATGTAATTGAGCATTAGTAAGTACACCTTGTATTGAAATGAGTATTTGACTTTAATTCATTGGTTTGGGGTTTGGCTTTTCTTATTTTGTGTAAATGGTCATTCTCCCTTAGAAATATGAATTTATTACAATTAAAATTAGATATGTGGATTTTATATTTTTTTGTTAAAAACCATTTTAGGTTTTCTATTGTTTTTTAAAATACTAAACCTTAAGCCTTAAATCTTATACCCTATATCTGATACCCCAAACCATATACCCTATTCCCAATACCCTGAACTTTAACCCTAGATCCTAGTATGAACTCAATAAATACCATTGAATGTCATTTCACAAAAGATAAAAAATATTAATTTATATTTTAGTTTTAATAAATCCATATGTCTAAATCTGATTGGAATGTAGCATCATTAGAAATTGTCACGTGGTGCTACGGCAAAATATTCTAGGTAGTAGCAGTCACGAACATCCAATTTGACAGTAGTAGCGACAAACATCCAATTTGGTAGTAGCAGCGACAAACATTTAATTCGACAGTAGCAATGATAGATATCTAATTCAACAGTAGCAGCAGAACATGCTATGAAATGTAGTTTGGTAAAATATCTAATGACAAATGACAAGTGAACATCAACTTGTTTTAATTTGTTAATTTGTGTCCTTAAAAATGTAAAATATTGTCTAAATGATGTATTTGTAAACTGAAATTTGGTTGAGAACTAAACTGTGATTTACTATTTTTTATGGCTAAAAACTCAAAGGGAGACTAGGTCATTACACCTTATATACATATGATACATTTCACATGAAATTAAATGAGTACTTTAAAACCACGTAGAAGACTTATGAGAATCAATGTATGTATGAGACTATGAGTTAAATGGCAAAGAAACCGGATGACGATATAGGGTATCAAAATAAAATAAAAATATACATGTGTGTATATATTAAAACAATAAATTATAACTAAAAACCAATTATTCAAACAAAATTAACTAAAATCTAAAACTCACCAAAATGTAGAAGCATAAGATTAATGTATGTATAAGACTATGAGTTAAATATGAAAGAAACCGGAAGATATAGGGTATCAAACTAAAATAAAAATATACATGTGTGTGTATATATATTAAAACAATAAATCAAATTTCAAAACCAATTATTCAAACAAAATTAACTAAAAGTCTAAAACTTTTGAGGAAAGTAGGGACATTTTCGAAAATATCCCGAAATATCGGGAAATCTCAAAAATTTCTGGAAATGTTGGAAAATTTCAAAAATTTTGGATGAGAAATGAAAAGAATTTCAATGTTACCGTAACACCACGTGACAATTTCTAATGATGCTACATTCCAATCAGATTTAGACATATGGATTTATTACAACTAAAATATAAATGAATATTTTTTTCTTTTATGAAATGACATTCAAGGGTATTTATTGAGTTCATACTAGGATCTAGGGTTAAAGTTCAGGGTATTGGGAATAGGGTATATGGTTTGGGATATCAGGTATAGGGTATAAGATTTAAGGCTTAAGGTTTAGTATTTTAAAAAACAATAAAAAACCTAAAATGGTTTTTAACAAAAAAATATAAAATTTACATATCTAATTTTAATTGTAATAAATTCATATTTCTAAGGGAGAATGACCATTTACACAAAATAAGAAAAGCCAAACCCCAAACCAATGAATTAAAGTCAAATGCTCATTTCAATACAAGCTGTATTTACTAATGTCCAATTACATAAATCTTTATTAAATTCATAATAAAATAATTTTTTTGAGACAATTTTACCCTTGTTCCTTATAAACACTTGCTGTAAACAATTTTACCTTTGTTCCTTACAAACACTTCCTTATAACCTTAACTATAAATATTGTTTTACAACTGCACTGGCTACTAAAATACAATCATTGACTAACAATCACAATTTAACCTCCTGATGACTAATTAGAATCAGTAGTCCTGTGATGATGATGTTCATGGATAGAATCAGCGAAAACAGGTCAACTGTCCTTAACTTCCATATCAGTTCTAGTTGTAGAACTTCTACATCGAGCACCAACCGTCAACTCATGGACAGATAGCAAATAAGTAGAAATTACTTCTGCAGTAACAGCTTTCACATTCTATTAGCTTTTTTCAGGCCAACGTGATCAATCCCAAGGACATATTGCAGTGGGTGTACCCACTGGACTATGGAGCGATCAACTATGATATGATGATAAAGGTTCAGAACCATTTTCTAAATCACGCAACCTAATCCTAAATACAATTTATAGTTTTACAGTACCGTCGCATCTTAAGTTGACACACATTTCATCTCCACTGAACTATATCTTTGTCCATACTTTTGTAACGCAGAAACAAAACAGCTCTTCCAAGTTGGAGTTTAAATGCACCCCAGGATAATCAGTGTGCAACCAGAAGCTAACCTGCGGGGACTGGAAGGGGAGAGTACAATCCTGTATTTTGACTGTGAGTCTTGGCCAAGTGACAAGTCCTGCAACTTTCAATATGCCGAGCAACATCTCGCTCCAAATGAGGCCAATAAAAATGCTCTTTGACTAATGAAAGAGTTTTACCTCTTCCAAAATGCTCAGCTAACCCTCCAGCATGTGTTTCAGTAAGTATGTTTTCTCGCATAGACCCTGCAGGAATGCAAAGTCTATTTCCCTTGAAAAGATAGCCCTCTTGCAACAAATAAGCGCTACCATGACCTTTAGAGCACTCCTGCCAAATTTGCTTGAAGAATGGGTCTTGTGGGTATTGCTCCTTAAGAATTTCAAACCCCATGACTTTGATTTGAAATGCATTTAGAAGGGAATACCTCCTGCTCAAACCATCTGCTACTTGATTCATCTTCCCAAACTTTTGCTTCATATGAAAAGTCTAGGCTTGCAAAAATTCCACCCATTTAGCATGTTTGTTATTAACCTTGTGTTGCCCATTTATGAACCTCAAAGCCTCGTGATCAGAAAAAAGGATGAACTCCGTGCAGATAAGATAATGCCTCAAGTGATTTAAAGCTCGCACAATGGCATAAAACTCTGTCATAAGTAGAGTACCTGGTGAGGGAATGATTCAACTTTTTGCTGAAAAAAAACAGGTTTACCCTCTTGACTGAGTACAGCACCAATTCCCATATTGGAAGCATCACAGTCCACTTCAAACACCTTATTGAAATCAGGAAGCACCAAAATTGGAGCTTCTGTTATCTTTTTCTTTATCAACTTAAAACTTTGTTGTGCTTTCAAACTCCACTGGAATTTTCCTCCTTTCAAACATTCTGTGATTGGGGCAATGATGGTGTTGAATCCTCTAATGAAACGCCGGTAAAAAGAAGCCAACCCATGAAAGCTTCTGATATCATGAAGTGTTGCAGGAATAGCCAGTCGACAATTGCTTCAACCTTGTTCGGATCCATGGAAATTCCTTCACTAGAGATAACATAGCCTAAAATCCCAAGCTTCTAGGTCAAAAACTCACACTTCTTAAAATTAGCATACAACTTCTCTTTCCTCAACACATTGAAAACTTGGGATAAATGCTCCAAATGTTGATCTTGATCTTTGCTGTATATGAGAATATCATCAAAGTATACAACCACACATCGACCAATTAATGACTTCAAAACATGATGCATGAGTCGCATAAATGTACTTGGAGCATTAGACTGACCGAAAGACATTACCATCCATTCATAGAGACTATCTCTGGTTTTGAAGGTTGTCTTCCATTCATCACCAGGTCTTATGCGAAT
The DNA here is from genome assembly GCA_951800085.1 of Comarum palustre. NCBI lineage: Eukaryota > Viridiplantae > Streptophyta > Magnoliopsida > Rosales > Rosaceae > Comarum > Comarum palustre. Next base: position 6,544,887 of record OX637580.1, read on the forward strand.
CTGGTGATACCCACTCTGCAAATCTATTTTGGAGAAGATTGTAGCACCATGCAGCTAGTCAAGAAGATCATCAAGTCGATGGATTGGAAATCGGTATTTGATGGTAATTTTGTTGACTGCCCGGCTATCCACACACATCTGCCATCATCTGTCCTTAGAAACAAGCAAAGCTGGCACAGCAGACAAACTCATGCTTTCTCTTATTAAGCCCTTAGACAACAACTCGTCCACTTGTCTTTGTAATTCTTCAAATTCCTTTTTAGATTCTTTCTATAGGCTGCCATGTTAGGAATGACAGCTCCTGGAACAAAAACAACATGATGTTGGATATCCCTCATTGGGGGAAGTCCGGCAGGAATTTCTTTAGTGACAACATCTTTGAACTCCTCAAACGTTTGTTGTAACCCTTGTGGATGCTCTGTCTGGGTTCTGGATGCTTCTTTGATCACAAGCATAAACATTGCATTCTGTCCCTGCACCTCTTCAAGAAATTTTATTCTTGAAAGAAAGTTGTTGTTTCCTGGAGATTTCTTGTCTTGCTTTGATCTCTTTGCAACTTTAGTTTCTTTTACAAGACCAAGAATAATCTTTGTACCATCCTTCTGAAAAATGTACGTGTTTTTGTACTCATCATGAACAACTCTCCGATCATATTGCCATGGCCTTCACAGCAATAAATAGCAAGCATCCATAGGGATAACATCACACCAAACTTCATCTTTATAAATTGGGCCAATTGAAAACTGGACTAAACACTTCTTATCAACTTGTACCTCATTACCCTTTGCAACTAGGAAAGCTTATAAGGCCGCGGGTGTTTCTCAGTGCTTAAATTCAGCTTTTCCACCATGGTAGTTGTGACCACATTTTCGCAGCTTCCTCCATCAATGATAACCTCACAAATTTTCCCCTAAGCAGTGCATCTTGTATGGAAAAGATTGTGTGCCACATCCCGGTCCTAGAATCAATTTACAGTCGGTTACTTTTTAGTTTACTTTAACCTTTAACCTTTAACCATTTGTAGTACCGTTTTATCGTAAGGGGTCACAAAGTTGACTTTTCGTTAAGTCGATAATTTGGGAAAACTTTCTTCATGAAAATCGTACTGGGTGTCGTTACGAGTTCGTGGACATGTAGCACGCTCAAATCGGAGTTTGTATGTGAAAGTTATAAGCAAAAATGTAAAGTTACTATGCGGTAAAATGACTATAAATAGGAGTTACCGGGGTGAAAAATCAGATTTTTCACCCTGTCAATTCTCTCTCTCTCCCTCGAGCTCTCCCTCTCTCTCCCTGCTGGATCTTCTAGCCGCCACCGCTCCGCCGTCGCTCCACTTTAGGCCGCCGCACCGGTCTTAAAATGACGGCCTCTGAGTCTACTTCAATTCCAAGTAAGCCTTTCGACCTAACTCGCCCTGAATTGAGAAAAATTCCTTATTGAATGCCAAGTGTACAGTAAGAGTTCTAGATCGAAATTCTCCCTCCTCATGCCACGAATTGGGGAGTTCCATATATGGATAGGATGAGTTTTAGGAGTACTACTCACCCCTAAAGTTTGGTGGTTTGATTTGGAGCGTAGAGGGAGAATCGAAGATTTGAAGTTTAAAAATTTCTGATTTTTGTATTTTTGTTCGATTGACCTAGTTAGGCTAAGAATTGGCCTTCGAGTTGAAATAGAAAATGTTCGGAATGATGAGAGGAACAAATTGTGAAAATTTGGTGTCGATTGGTGGTGGCCGGAGCTTGGCCGAATTTTTCTGCCGGCGACGGAACTGCCACCTTTTAGGTAGTTTTTCTTGCCCATTAAATTGTAAAAATTAAGATAAGGCCATTGAAGGGCAAGTTATATTTTTTAGAGATTTATTGGGTATGTTTAGTTTTTTTTTGAAGAATTGGATTTAATAAATGGATAAATAAATGGTAACCGGTCATTGAAAAATTACCGGCTAGGCGTGAGAGTAATTTTAAGGGTTTTTACGCTAGCGGTGAAGTTGAGGCCGACTCCTCATGTTTTCCTAGTGGTAATTAAGGATGAACGTTAAGGGAGGATATTTAATTTTGTTGTCCTTTATTTAAATTATGGAGTTGAGACTTTAATTGTAGATCTAGAAACATGACGTGGGGGAGCTCGAGCTGAGCAGTCTTCAGATAGCCGGCAGACTTAGCCGTATCTTTGTGAGTGTACTTTTATTTTAAATATATTGCATGCAACGAATTTACTTGAGTTTCTCTTTTAATTATGAAAATTTCCTCCATGTTGAGTTTTTATGATGATTTTGGGAAAATTGGAGATTTATTAGTTTTCAAAAGTAAGTGAGCCGGGAAAGAGGTTCATACATTTCCCATGGGTTTTAAATAATTTTTTCAGAATATGATTTTAAATCGTTTTCACCATTTAGGGTTATGGAGGGGGATGATATTTTAAAATGGAGAAACTTGGCTCTTGGATTTTTAATAATTTAACGTAAATCCAGGAACCGATTTCGGATGTCTGGAAAAGTTTTAAATCCAATGTATTTGGAGAAAAGTCATGGGTATTTTGACTTAGATTTACGATTTAATTTACCATGAGAATTTTAAGGATTTTCAAGTATATGTATTGCTAGCTAGCATGGACCCTCTCCGGATTGTAGCTGGTCAGACCCTTTTCCGTGGTAGCTGGTCCGAAGGACCCTCTCAAATAGAGCCGGTCAGAACCCTCTTCGGTGGTAGCTGGTGGGATGGACCCTCCGGAAAAGAGCAAGTCAAGAGACCCTCTCCCGATAGAGCTGGTCAATAGACCCTCTCGTGAATTAGAGTTTGTCAGTTGTTTTCTCGTGGTCATGGTGACAATATATCCCACTTTTTAAATTATGGATTTGAGTCAATGGAATTGTTATGTATTTAATGTAATCGTTTTTCTAATGGTTGCGTGCATAAGGATTTTTTGGAAAATCAAAGGGAGAGCATTAAAAGAAATTTGTCTTTACATATTTGATTTTTGTCCACTCCTGCTAATATTTTCAATGTTTCTTCCCTGGGCCCTTCATTTTAAATATCCAGATTGCAGTGCTCGATCCGACTAGTATTCGTGGAGGCCAGACATAGTTACCGTCACTTCTCAATCTATCAGTAGGTTTCGAGTTAACCTACTTTATATTTTTCCCTACTTCTATCGTAATTAGTTGCTCTGATACACTTCGGGTTATATTTAATCATTCGGTGAACTCCTATGGATCTAGAACCCATTGTAGGATTTAAATTTGGGATTGATGTCGTATTGTTGTGTTAAGCACTTTGTGTGATTTTTATGAAATATTTTGGTGTGTATCTTTGTGGAGGATGTTGGATATGGGAAGCAGAATGACTCCAAGAGTAGTGGGTGGATGATGCATATTTAGAAGTGTTCTCTTTGGGTTGTTGTAGGTTAAGGGGGTTGTCCACTTTTCAAAAGAGACTATGTAAAAATTTCGACAGAATCTTCTTTGAAAGGTGGTCCCCATAAGATTTACTCCGGTTTAAAGTGATTAATCAGGGGTGGGTCTTCACATTGTGTCGTTGTAAATCATCTTCTTCTGCAACAGAAGTGCTTAAGCTTCGACGTACCACCAAACTTTCACCTTGGTTTCCATATGTGAATTCTTCATCAAAATAGGTTCACCACCCCCTGCGAATTCTTCTTCTTCTTCTTCTTCTTCGTCTTCTTCTTCTTCATAAACATGCCCAGCTTCTTCCACAAGGGATACAATTTTACGGTTAGGACAATCTGCTGCAATATGTCCCCATCTCTGACATTTGAAACATTGTCGCGAATTGGTACTGGATGAACCAAATTTTTGCTTGGGGCCGGATCCGTTTTCACTTTTGGAGGGAGCCTTAGTTGAAGGCTTGACAGCAGGTGTCACCTTGGAATATGAATCACCTCTCTTGCTAAAAGAGGCTTCATGTCCAGAATACCGAGAACTTCCTCCCTGTGCTCCCTTCAATTGTTTTTCCACCTTAAGAGCTAACTTACAGACATGATTGAAAGTCCAATATTGCTTTTCCACCTTAAGAGTCCTACTGCCCCTAATAAGCGTCCACTGCCCCTAATATGTTATAAAATATCCCTAGTTCTGTTTCAAGGGTCATACGGCCCTAATAGGCGTCTACTTTTCTCAATAGGTCATATTACAGAATGCCTTCAATTCTGTTTCAAGGGTTCTACTGCCCCCAATAAGCATTTACTATCCCTAATAGGTCATGTTACAGAATGCACCTAGTTCTGTTTCAAGGGCAATAAGTCATGTTCAATCCTTCCCAGATTCATTGTCTCAATTGGTACGTGCATCATCACAAAAACAGAGCCAAACACACTGAAACTTCTACAAATATAGCAATAATTCAATATGATTAACAAACCCTGAAATCAACATAAGGAAATAAAATAAAAAAGACTAAACAAATGTTGAGCTAGTCAGCTAGATACCCTCGATCTGATTGAACTTGATGGCTTTCTAAACCACACCCACATAACTCGATCTTTGAAACTATCCATGTATAGGGTCATATAATGGTGAATGGATGAAATCATGAATGTTCATACCATATATACTATGTCACCAACCATAATCGACACCCTACTTGTGGGCTCACAAGATGTAACGAGACCCGACCGTGGCATGCATCTTAAGGCCTGAAGAACAAGGTACGCAACGGTACCAAGAACATGCTAAACCGTTACCCGAAAGTCACCTACTCGGCCTCACCTACATGCTTCCTCACAACACCTTCAAAGGCTAGCAAAGGAGACTCTAGTCCTACATTGAAGATATTTTAAAGGGAGAAGCCTCATTCTCCTATAAAAGGAGGCTCCTCCCCACTCACTCAAGACATCATGACTACTACTTGTAATACTTTGGGAAGCCATCAAGACACCCAACATTTAGTACATATTAAGTGGACGTAGCCTTGCCCACTGATGACAAGGTGAACCACTATAAACCTTGTGTCCTCTCTAATACCGCTACTAACATACATGCAAATACTACCGTATCAACAATGAACTACCCAATTTCAATTTCAATTTACACGTTTTTTTTTGTATCATATCCCCACAAACCTTGAAAGTATACATCCAATTTAATAAACACCAACAAACATCCATCTTTGAACTACCAACATACCTCTATCTTTGAGCAAACTGCCCAATTTCAATTTATAAGATTTTTTATATCCCCACAAACTTGAACAAACTAAACATATGATTTAATAGAAAAAATAAAAGTAATAGTACATCAACTTTGTTCTATTGATAATTAAGGTATCTGAACTTTGTTAAATAACACATTATTGCATGAATTAACAAGTTAGACCTAATTTTTGCACATGCCGTTATAACACCTTTATAAGTTACTGTTTTTTTATATTTTTTTTCTGATATCTATTTTTTTCTTTCTTTTAAAGTGGATCAAAGGATTTCACTCCTACCCTCATGGTGACTCAAACTCATGACTTCGTCAATAGATAGTGGATGCGCCTGAGATCTGTCTCTCTCTTACCAATTCTCTAATGAACCTCTCTTGCTCTCTTACCACCAAACAGCTACCCAGAATTCTCTCTCCATCATATACAAACAAGTAGCAATCCACAAAATGGATATAAATTGTAACCAAAATAATTTCCCTTCTAAGTGTCAAATCGGTTAAACTATTTGATCGGTTAACTTATTTGATCTGTTAACACTTGTTTCAGGTAAGCTTCATAATCTCATTCATTGTTATTCATGACATACATTCCGTAAGAATATTAGCAAATAAATTTTTACTACCTATGGAAGCACATGGACAAAATCATTCTTACAAACAATGTATAAGTTATGCAGCTTACCTGAAACATGTGTTACCGATCAAATAAGTTAACTGATTTGACACCAAAAAGAAAAATTATTTTGGTCACAATTTATCCTCCGTTTTGTAGATTGCTACTTACTGATATATAAGGGAGAAATACTTCTGGATAGTTGTTTGCTGCTAAGAGAGCAAGAGAGATTAATTAGAGAATTGGTAAAAGAGAGATCTCAGCGCATTTTTTACCTATTGAAGAAGTCATGAGTTCGAGTCACCATAAGGGTATGAGTTAAATCCTTTAATCCTCTTTAAAATAAAATAAAATAAAAAGATCTCAAGAAAAAAAAAAGAGATCTCAGAAGAAGAAAAAAGAACAGTAACTTTTAATGGTGTTATAGCGGCATGTACGAAAATTAGGCCTAACTTATTAGTTTATGTACTGATGTGTTATTTAACAAAGTTCATACACATAACAAAGTTCATACACCTTAATTATCAGTGAAACAAAGTTAATATACAGTTGTTATAATTTTTCCGATTTAATAAACACGCTACCATATCACAATTGCATCACCAACCCTATCACATGCCAATTGCATCACCAGGCACCAGCCTCCATTTGCTTCGTCTTCGTCTTCGTCTTCGTCTTCGATCTGCATCTATTATCTCTTAGAAGGTGAACCACTCCTTCGCCAAGCTTGTCTTTTCTTCTCAGACCCTCAATGCCACCAAGGACGGCAAGACTTGAACCTTGTTTGAGTTTTCAGACTTTGGGATCATCGGCGACGGCTTCTATGGCCCAGATCCAAGAGTGGTTGTCGTCTTCCATTGGTGATGAACTCGTCGAGACCCGAAGTGTGTATGTAGATGATGAGAACGATGGTTTGACCGGTGAGAGAGATATTTGAAAAAAGAGGGAATAGAAGAAAGGGTAATTTCGTCTGAAAAGAAAAATATAAAACGTTAAAAATTTTGTTATTGGGAAACAGATCTCTAAACATAATGTTGATGAGAATATTGAAATCTTATTTTATTGATGAGAAAAAAATCTCTAAAATTAAAGCGGAAGAGAATGTTCTCTTAAAAAAATTGTGATTGGAATAGGAAATTAGAGTGCCAAATTAGTAGGGTATTTATTAATAAGAAGATTGGAGGAAATTCTTGATATTGCACGACTGTATTTGGATACGACATAATCTTTATCATTTATAACAATACATATGTTTAATCACTCATATATTAATACTACATTATCTGATCTTAACTGTTCACATATATCGTGTATATATATAGTCACTGATACTCTAATTGTTGCTCAGAACTTTATACTGGTGAAGTGAGGAGCAACTAAAAGTCGGCAACTCATTTCTAGGCTTCATTCTCATCAGTCTCTTCGCCGTTGCTATCTCCAGAGGTTCCATCGTCTTCCAGCTCTGGGAGCCGAAGCCTAATCTCGTCTTCTGCAATTGGTACGAATTTCTAATCTGAATCGACTCTGATCATCTTCGTGAATCTCATGCGACAATTCCTTTTCCTCTCCTCGATTTTTGGCGGGAAAATTCGGTTTTCAATCCATGACTGTGTTAGGGTTTCCGCGCAGGAGTGAGCGATGGAGAACCTTCACGGCAACTCGCGAGTTCCGAAATTGAGCCCGCATCACTTGATCAAACGAGGAAGCTTCGAGAAGGAGGACGCGATCGACTCGCCGCTCCTCAGGTACCTCCGAGGAGGCTCTCAGTCTCCGGTCAACGGCTTCAATCAGCGGCGCCACCTGCTCTCGCCGGTCGAGAATCTGATGGCGGCGGCGGCGAGGTCCCCACCGGTGAGCGCGGTGCCGAGGGAGGAGGTTCTGGTGATGGACGGCGTTTTGGTCGCCACTGAAGGAAAGAGGAGGTCTGGCGGCTCTTCTGGTTCGCCTTCATCTGCTTCTTCGGATTCTTCTGGGAAGAGTCTCTACAAAGGCCAGGTCTTGATCTCTTTCTCTCTCTCTGCTTCATCCATTCCAGTTTAGCAATTATTTGTTTAGCTATCATTGAATACTCATCCAAGTATTGAATCGGCATTGAATTACTGTCAATTCGATATCGGTGAGAAGTGACTAGTATTTTTCTTTCATAGTCTGTTGAGTGTTATTGTTTTTTGGATGGAATCTAACATATGGCTTAGGTACAGAATCTAACATATGCTTAGGTACTTTAGGTGCTAGACTTTTCTGATTGCAAGATGCAATGTTGATGCATTGTTGTTTAGGGACTTGAATCAAATGTGGTTAGGCATCTCCTATCTGTTTGTTGCGTGAAAATATTTTGCTGATGTTCTTCGATTTACTCGCCTCTTTAAGCTGGTAACTCCTTTCACAACTAGAGTTGATCAAACTGAATTGTTCGCTTGATTATTCGGTAGTCCAAAATCAGGACATGTTGTTACTTACTGCCTTTAAAGAGCATATATTCTAGGTAAATAGTAGTTGCAGCTTTAACAAGTCTTTTAGATTTCAAATGCTGCTATTTTCAGTTGAAATGATATCCCATTGTAGTTTTGTGTGACTGAAATGAATTTTTGAGAAACTACATTAGTTTTTGCCACTCGTTTAGTAACATGTTAGGAGGAGGAGGTTCAGATAGATCCAATGGTCAGTAAAACCTCACCAAAGAAAAACATGTTTACTTCCTGCCTCTAAATGTCATAACATCTGTGTAAACAAGATCTCAACATTTAAATAAGACTTGAGATTTCAGATGATGCTATAGTTAGTCTATAGAATGGTCCGTTAAGAGCTTCTTCTGACCTTTCTGTCTAATCTATGAGAAACAATGCCATTTTTACCACTTGATTGTATGCATGTGAAGAAGAGGGGTAGTTACTGATAGGTAAGCAGTGTTTCTGTTGGACCTTTACTTCCAAATTTTCATTAGGGTTATAAAATTCTTTGCTCTGGTTGTTAAGCTTTTACTTGGGGAACTCAATGAAAACAGTATTGTTTTCTTGATTATACTGTTCTAGAGAGCAGAAAATGTTCTGTTAGACTGCCTCAAAAGTGCATGGAAGGCATGTAAATAAGATTGATGTACTAACTATTCTTTGAAATATCTAACATTGTTGTGGTTAATCAAATTATGGTTCACTAAAAGCTTGTTTTGACCTGTCAAATGTATGAGAAAGACTCATTAGTGAGAAGTAGGTGGTTGGCGTCGAAAAGTACAATTAATTGACTTGTCCACATCAAGTATAGTTAGTTTCTGGTTGCACACTGATTATCCTGGGGTGCATTTAAACTCCAACTTGGAAGAGCTGTTTTGTTTCTGCGTTACAAAAGTATGGACAAAGATATAGTTCAGTGGAGATGGAATGTGTGTCACCTTAAGATGCGACGGTACTGTAAAACTATAAATTGTATTTAGGATTAGGTTGCGTGATTTAGAAAATGGTTCTGAACCTTTATCATCATATCATAGCTGATCGCTCCATAGTCCATACACCCACTGCAATATGTCCTTGGGATTGATCACGTTGGCCTGAAAAAGCTAATAGAAAGTGAAAGCTGTTACTGCAGAAGTAATTTCTACTTATGTGCTATCTGTCCATGAGTTGACGGTTGGTGCTCTATAAGTTGTATGATGAGCTAATTCTAGAAGTGATAAGGAATTTAAGGACAGTTGACCTGTTTTCACTGATGGTCAACAACAGCTTATGTGTCATCTGTCCATGAGTTGACGGTTGGTGCTCGATGTAGTTCTACAACTAGAACTGATATGGAAGTTAAGGACAGTTGACCTGTTTTCGCTGATTCTATCCATGAACATCATCATCACAGGACTACTGATTCTAATTAGTCATCAGGAGGTTAAATTGTGATTGTTAGTCAATGATTGTATTTTAGTAGCCAGTGCAGTTGTAAAACAATATTTATAGTTAAGGTTATTTACACGTAATGCTCTCTTTAAATCTCCCGATCGTTTTTACACAACTGAATATCTCGACCCCACATTTCTTTGAGAACTAGGGTTGGTGTGTCATGGTGCCTTTGATGGTTTTCTGAGTGTTTGTTTCATTGGCTATGCATATCCACCCAATCTCACTGGTGTCTTGGAATGACTTGTTCAGTGGTGCTGATGGAAGTTATATGTTAAACTTATAGTGCAAATTGTCATTTATGGTGAGGACTTACCAAAACTTAAATTTTCTTGCAGTTTTGGCTTGACAGATTGTCTATGTTTTTGCAGTTAGTACTTGGAAAAGAAAATATGCGTCCAATTCGTTTTCCTGGCAAGAACAAATCTGAGGTAAGCAGTCACACTGCATTAGTTAGCTGCCTAATTTGTTATACTCAACTCCTGAAATTACCCTTGTTTCTTCTGTTTTTTTCTCTTGGCATAGTTGTGCAAGTCTACACCAAGATCAGGATCATGTACACCCAGCCTGAAGTCCGGCCTTGTCTATCAGATCATGGCATCAGCTGTTACTGAAGCTGCAGCAGCCTTGTCTCCAAAACTGAATAGCACCAGCAAGACTCTGATTAGAGCTAGCAAGACTCAGCATAGCACCAGCAAGATTCTGCATAGCACCAGCATGACCCCCATTACTGTTATCTGCTGCAGAGACTGGTCACCCCAAGATGATGGCATCGAGGTTGTCTTGCCTTCTTCAACTGAAAAACCACTATCAAAGGCAGATGTAGAGGAGTACATCACTGCTTCTCTCTATGGTCCTACTACAAGGAGATTGCCACTGTTTGCTGAAATTTGCCCAGAGTAGTGATCTGATTTGCACAGAGACAACATCCACTTCACCAAAAGATAATTGTATATTCGTCCTGTTTGTCTTTTGGATCACACACTCATTGTCCCTAGTTGCTGCTCATTTGTAGCGCATTGACGGGGATTACATTGAGCAAGATTGTTGCCAACTATACTTGAAGAGAGGGCCATGTTGATTGTTGGTTACCGTAGTACTACTTGATCGCCAATTATGGTGTATATGTAATATCTGGATACTAAAATGTGGTTAACCACTTCACGTAGCATCATCCGCAAACAAATGAAATATCTGTAATTTCTTCTAGAGAAAATTTCTATCTACTTAACTACTTGAATAGATCCTTTGGTCCATTTCTGTTCCTTGACTTTACTTTCAACTCTCTCTCACCTTTTATCCGTTTGATCTATTGTTCTTTTCTATTAGAGGAGCCGAGGTATGCATCCAATTCTTATATAATCCATTTTTGAGAGACCGTTACATCATATTGTTACTTTCCACCCAAACTTCGTGAATACGTTCCATTCCTTGTAATTTTGCTTGCATGTGTTGTCACTGACCTGTTTACTTTTTTTGGGAGTGATTGGTGTCAACCTACTATTTTCAATTGCTTTACAAGTATTGGTTGATAGCTTGCACGTGAGAATAAAAATTAACAAGCAAAAGCTTCAAAAACAGGCAAATTCCTATATGGTTAAAATAAAAAAGACTAACCAAGCAAACTCAAGAAAGTCGACATTTTGTGACTTCATCTTTTTGGTATGTAAAAGTTTAGGTGAGAGCTTGGTTACGCTACACCACCATCGTCAAAGCATACCTGCAACCTCAACCCTAAAGGACTGACAGTGGACACGTGCCTGTCACACCAGCCTCGAGGTATGGATTTCTACAAGAATTTACAGATCGCGAACCAAACGAGGCCTGTTGGTAGTTGGAATCGAACTCGGATGGGGTCTCCACCACAAACCCGCCCTTGCCAACTGAGTCAAACCTCGTTGGCATTTTGTGACTTCATCTTGTTGCACGAGTGGGGATGTCAATCAAGATTTGCTTGAAAATGCAAAATTCAGAGGAAAAGTAAACCTTGTGATGCCAAAAATGAAGCAGCTACAGTTCTCATCAACCGATCCAAAAAAGTGTTTTTGGTATAAATGAGGCCAAAAGCCAAAGTCAAAACAACAAAACAAGCTTAGCTAGCATTGCTGGAATTAAGACCTATGTCTAGCAAGGCCAACAATATCATCAAGGAGAGCTTCAGTGACCATTACAGGGGCTCCTATAGATAGCAAATGTCATGAGCATTCAAGGTGATATTCTTGGTCAAAATATCTACAACTGTGTTCCTTTCCCTATGGCTATGACTAACTTGAGCTGAAGCTAACTGTTGCAGCAATAGTTCTCAAAGGATGGAGATCAATGTTAGTGTGTTGTAGAAGATTAATGAGAACAAAAGAGTCAGACTCGACCTCTAGGCTAACAATATCAAAACTCAAAACAAGCTGAATACCATAAAACAAACCCCATGTTTCAGCTTGTAGAATATCACAAACACCAATATTCACCATGAACCCTCCAAACCAGGCTCCAGTATGGTCTCTTGTGACACCACCAGCCCCAATACCACCAAGTATATTCCTTGATCCATCCACATTCAATTTGAAAGTATCAGACCTAGGTTTAATCCAAGATAACATCTCCACGTGCGTGATCACTTGAGGTTTAGACTTAGTAGAAGCTCTGAGCCACTCAGAAGCATAATCAAGAATAACATCAGCAATATTATGAGGATACTGGAAGGATCCCTCAAAAATATTCTTACATCTCCATTTCCATATGAACCAGCACATAAAGATAAAAAACACATTCCAACTCATGTTCATGTGGCAACCTTTAAGATTCGCAAAAATCCAATCATCCTAGTTCAAATTAAAGGTAGCCAACATATAAGTGGGAAAATTGAAAGAGTGTCAAACCATCTTGGCCCTAGGACAATTCCTAAATAAATGTAACATTAATTCAGGAGTACAAGCACAAACCTGGCATGAATCATTTCTAGTAAGCCTTCTATGAGCTCTCTGCACATTAGTAAGCATTTTACATTAGACAAAGGTCCATAAGAAAACTTTTAATTTGGGAGGGATATTCAAGGATCGGTTCCTTAGCCACACATAATTCTGATAACCCTTCTCAATACAGTTTAAAAGATAAGCAGATTTCACTAAAAATATACCATTTGCCGTTTCTCCCCAAATCAATTTGTCTTCAACATCGGAGACCGCAATAGGGATTGTGCTAATAGAATTCACCACATCAACATGGAGTTGAGAAAGGAGAAGGTCCATATTCCAAGACTGATCAACCCAAAAGTCCTTGACAACATCATTTAAATCAATAACATCTTGGTTAAGGGCTAGATCATATAAGTAGCCACAGGGAGACCAACTATCAGTCCAAAACCTGACACTACAACCATTTCCCACTCTCCATTTAATACCCTTTTTCAATAACTCAGCACCAAAAGCAACACTAGACCATGTAATAGAACAATTGGAAGGCTTATGATAATCATGCAGGAGAGAATTTTGTTGAAGGTACCTCTGCTAAAAAATTTCATTTCTCAAACCTTTATCTTCTTGAACCATCCTCCAACTAGCTTTAGCTAGTATGGCTTGATTCATAACTCTAATCTTTTTAATACCAAGACCACCAAAGCACTTTGGCCTACAAACTGAATCCCAATTTATTAATTGAATTTTCTTCTTCTGATCAGTATCTCCCCATAAAAAATCTTTATTGAGCTTATCCAGCTATCACAAATGCTAATGAGAATTTTAGCATTCTGCATAGTATAAACACGAATGGAAGTTGTTACCGATTGAATCAAAGTAAGTCTGTCTGCCATATTAAGAGTCTTACATTTTCAACTAGAAAGCCTAGATTGAACCTTGTCCACCAATTTAGCATAGGTCACATGAGTAACTCGTGAGTGAATGAGAGGCATACCAAGATAGGTACCAAGATCATCAGTTAGACGGGAGCCACAAATTTCACTAATATCCTTAACAAGAACAGCTTTAACATTTGAAGAGCAAAACATCATGGATTTTCAAAACTTACTAATTGGCCTGAAAGGTTGCAAAAAAGGACCATAACCTGCTTCATAACAAAGTCTTGTTGGATGCTTGCTTCAGAAAATAAAATCAAATCATTTGCAAAAATAGATGAGAAATTTATGGCCTATACAGAGAAGATTTAATAGCTATCTAGTAACCCACTTCAACAACAGACTGAATGGAATGAAACAATTTCTTCATGCATAAAACAAACAAATAGGGAGAAAGGGGGTCCCCTTGCCTAATCCTTCTAGTACCAGTGAAAGAGTTAGATAGATCTCCATTGACAATAACTTGGTAACTAGTAGTGGAAACACAACTCATAGTTTTAATAAAACTGGCAGGGAGCTTCACCTCGGTTAAAACTTGTTCAATAAATTTCCAGTTCAGCTTATTATAAGCCTTCGAAAGATCAACTTTCCATGCCATAAAACTCCTTTTCCCTTCGACATCTTACAATGCTATAATGTTTCTTGGGCAATCATGATGTTATCAGAGATGTGTCTTCCAGGTACAAAACTAACCTGATTAGGACTTATCCATTTTCTGAGCATAGGTCTAATTTTATCCACAATAATTTTAGAAATTATTTTGTAAACAGTGCAACACAAACTAATAGGCTAAACAAATGCATGTGCTGAGGAGAATTAACTTTAGGTACCAAGGTAATCAAGGTATGATTCAAACCTGGAGGAATAGAACCAGAACTAAAAGCTTTAAGAACAACTTCAATAATCTCAAGAGCACAAAGGTTCCAATGCTCTTGAAAAAAGAGAGCTCAGAAGCCATCAATACCTAGAGCTTTCAGCTTTCCAATTTTAAAGAGAGCATCATGACTACCCTTTTCAGAAATAAGCCTATTCAAATAAACCATCTCATCATTAGGAACAACAGGGAAAAGCGAAGGGATTATGGTTCTTAAGGTCTAAACTGGTTCAGCTGAGAATAAATTCTTGAAACATCAACAACAATCTGTTACATAGTGCTCAGGTTGTCAGTCCACACACCACTACTGTCAAACAACCCATCAATTTTATTTCTTCTCCTCCTAACAACAATAGTGAGGTGAAAAAACTTGGTATTTCTATCACCCTCACAATCCATTTATCCTTGATTTCTGCATCCAAAAAATAGCTCCAACATCTCTTATTTTTTCATAATCAACAATTAATTTTTTCTCTAAATCTTGCAAAAAAGAATTTGAACCTCTCCCCAAGCATCTCTGAATACCAAAAATTCTAGCATTTAGAATTCTCTTCTGCTTAAAGATATTTCCAAAGATATTCTTATTCCAATCAACAAGAGCACCGGCTAGTTTACTGGTCTTGAGCAATATATCACCATGACAGTTATTCCATTGCTCAGAAACCATATCTAAAAAATTTTCATGATTGAACCACATAGCTTGAAACCTGAAAGGATAGTTTTTTTCTTGGACCTCTATAACTAGAGTGACGTTTAATCAAAAGAGGACAATGATCCGACATCATCCGCGCCAAATGAACAACAACAGCTGATAGACCTACTCCCAAATTCCATCTTGAAATCTGAGGTAGACCTGTGTATCCCATCTTAGAGGAGATTATATCAAAAATTTGGCATAATCTCCCCTAAAACTAGCCTATACCTCAAAACTTGTAAATCAATCAATCTATCAACATATTTCTAGTTTCCTAAACTCCAATAATTCTCAATCAGGACCTCTTATCCCTCATAACCTCAACATCCAATACTAACAATGAATAAAATAAATCAAAGTATCTCTCCATCATTATTTAAAAATAACCTGAAGATATAAAATGATAACTTCTTTAGTAAATATAGAAATAGTCTCACTAAGAATTATATGATGTCAAAGGATTTTGTGGATTATATGCCCTTGACAAGGATGTCGCACCACCTTCAGTAGTACAAACCTGGGCAAAACAGAAAACCAAAGAGCTCCGAGAAAAACATAGAAAACGTGGGACAAGCTCAATAAGAGGACAAAAATATAGTTTAAAAACTATTCTTCACAAAAACTCATTTCTTTTGAAATCATTTCTCTTCCGCAAACCTTAAAGCACGCAAAGAACCATATTATAGAGAACTAAATTTTAGAATTTTAAATCATAAGTATATTTCAAAAATGAATGTATATGGAGAACATGTGACAAGGAAAATCACATTATTTTAATGAAATCTCATGAGGACACTAAAAGTGATAAATATGAGTAACTAAATACTTTATGATAAACTCATCTGTCTGTAAATAGCTTTAACTACAAACATAACTAAACTTGTATCCAAAATAAACTGGTCATGCATCTATAATGAACCAGTCAAAGTAGGTAGAGCGTGGCGGACAACTGGTCATGCACTCATGCTGAGCGAACTTAACATAAGTAGAGTGGGGGTGGGGAGAACTGGTCATACACCTGTGTGCATCAGGCAGAGCGGGGGTAGTTGGTCATGCACTTGTGCGTCCACCGATACACAAGCAGAGCGATGAGGTATACGTGCACGTAAGCGGAAGAATACTGAAGCTCTATGGTATCTTGTTGGGTTGGGTACTCATAGGGTAAATTAATAATACACTTTCTTTTTCATCTAAGAGATTTTTTCTTTCGTAATGTATCAAAACTTAAAAGTATGAACCAACAAGCATTAAGAAAATTCCTTTCTTCTCAACGTACCAAAACTTAATCATAAATTAATAAGGCTCAGAAGTTCCTTGTAACTCACTCTCTACTCCAAATCATGATTTAAGAAATCGCATTATGATAATAAACTTCATTTACAGAAAATCATAAAAAACAGTCTTCATGATATTAAACTAAAAATAAGGAAATCCATCATCAAAGAAAGTATTTGCAAACAATTCTTTAAAACAAAAGTCCAACTCACAATGAGAGGTGACTAGATGTGACCCAACTCGGATTGTCCTTGGAGCTCGCTCAACCGGATGACCTAAAGAATTTAATAACATATAAAAAATTTCAAAAGACCGCACATCTACTAATGTAAAGCATAGCTACCTTCAACTCAATCCATAGAGTATGTACCAGACTTCTACACCAATAAATAACTTCATCTCAAATAATGCATGATGTATCTAAGTGCTAGGTTCATATATAGATAAATCCCCTCCACAATTGGTTTCACTCATTTATCTACATAGTCTCTTAAATTAATAAGAAAATACTGACTTTGTGAGCCGATCAACAACCCTTCAAACATTATCCCGGTTACTATATAAACCATGAGACTTACTTATAAGTCCCGGGCGATATGATCCAATAGACTAATGACTCTTTGATATAGGGTATTAACTTGTTGAAAGTAAGTATTTAATAACCAATCCTAATATTTCCATCTTCAGGCATAGGCATTCTCGGTTCCTTCTAGATGCCTAGCTTAGGTTGAACTATAAGCCTACTCAAAAATCTCACACTCAAAGTACCTGACCAATTGCACACAATTTAGAAACTAATTCCAAACTCCATCATCCCTAATCGTATATTCGCTCTTGTACCACTACTTGTCTCTATCCTTTTCTTCACTAATAACAACAACCAACTAGTATTGCAAGGATATAAACCTTCAAGTTCATACTCTTCTAATAAAGAACAACAATGTACTTGAATAAACACTAGAACATTAAGAAAATCACCCATTAGTACACCATTAGCAAAATGATAACCAATTTCTAACTATTCTCCTTAGTTGCTAATTCCTTTCTTTCATGATTAGATAACTAAAACCTTCGATACTAAAATACTTTCCCCTCCAAAATGGTTCAAATCTTACATGCTAAGACATTAGCTAACAACTCCAAATGACAACTAGGGTGACCTACTGTTACCTTTATAGTCACCGTCTTAAAACTTGAGCTTATACTCTACACTATTCTAACGGGGTCACAACTTAGTATTGTAATAAACATGATGGAGCATAATAAATAATAAATAAAGATGCAGCATAATAAATAATAAACTTAGTATTGTCATCTAAACATTGACAAAAATCACATGCTCAAAGTTCTATCTGTCCAACATGACTTGGCATTTTCACTTAATATGCGTCCACTTCTCACATAATGAAGCAAGAACAATATTTTCCTAATATTTCCACACTTACCAATACTGAAAGCCAACAAGACATTTACTCAAGCACTAACAACTTGGTTTGACTATCCACCAAACACGCATTTTGTAAGGATGACCATGACACTAATCAATCTGAAAATCAAACTAAAATTCCTAATCCTCAAATCGGATTCCAAGAACATGGCAATCTAAGAGAAACTTAGTCATAAACAATTTGAAAGGGTAACACCTACAACATCTCCCAGAAAAATAGCATTTACATACCTTCACTTAGCAAATAACTTCATACTACCAACTTCCTTTCCCATCAGCATTATTACAAACTTCGAATAGTTCACTCATCCCTTAATATCATAATACCTTTATAACGTCTTCACACTTACATCCATTATGGTTTTCTTCTAGTTCGTATTTGCACCCTTCAAACAAATACTCCTACTAAGCTAAAATTCCTACAACCTAATCAAATCAGAACATAATATACTAGCAAAAAAGCTCAATACATACAACCAATAATTCAATTACCCTTATAAAAGATAAATCCTCCATTCACCTATAAAATACTCTCGTATTCTATAAGGCTGCCTAACAAACCACCTCTCTTGCTTGTCAATACTTCCCCATCACCTTATTCTATCTTTATTCTCAAATCTCTACTTCTCTGTTTAAATCAAAACAAAATGTTTGGACCCTAAAGTACTTAGTAAAACACATAAAACCCGAACATTCTCTTGTGAACATCTCCATTGCTAACTCCACAGTTGATATCCACTCAACTGATACCTCTTTCTCAAATACTTTTTCTTCAGGACCCAAATATTTCCCGTAAACATTCTAAGAACTTGACTTAATTGTTCATATTGCTCTCACTACCTACCTATCTACGATCCTCACATACTCGCTCCTAAATTCCATCTTGAAATCTGAGGTGGACTTGTGTATCCCAACTTATTTAAATAGAGCTATTTCTAATCAGGATATCCATGATGCTCTTTTTAGAATTGGAAAACTAAAAGCTCCAGGTGCGGATGACTTTCCAGCTCTTTTCTACTAGCAGCATTGAAATCTTTGTGCTCCTGAGATTATTCAGACTATATCCAAAGCTTTCAAGCCTGGATCGATCCCTTCAGGTTTAAACAACACTCTGATAAGTTTAGTGCCTAAAATCTCTTCACATCAGCATATGCATCTATTTAGGCCTATCAGCTTATGTTGCATTGTCTACAAAATAATTTCTAAAATTATTGTGGATAGAATTAGGCCTATACTTCAAAAGTGGATTAATCCTACCCAGGTGAGTTTTGTCCCTGGGAGAAATATATCTGATAATATTATGATTGCCCAAGAATTATTGTAGAAGTGTAAAATGTCAAAGGGTAAAAAAAGATTTATAGCTTGGAAAGTTGATCTTTCTAAAGCCTATGATAAGCTAAACTGGAGTTTTATTGAACAAGTCTTGAATGAGGTTAAACTCCTTGCCAATCTTATTAAGATTATATGAGTTGCATCTCTACTGCTCTTATCAAGTTATCATCAATGGAGAACTTTCCCCATCTTTTAGTGGGAGTAGAGGAATCAGGCAAGGGGATCCCATATCCCTTTATTTATTTGTTTTGTGTATGGAGAAATTGTCTCACTCTATACAATCTGTTGTTGAAATGAGTTATTGGAAATCTGTTAAGCCTTCTATGTCAGGTCCTTACATTTCTCATCTATTTTTTGCTGATGACCTGATTTTATTCGCTGAAGCTAGCACTCAGCAAGCCTATGTAATGAAGAAGGCAATGGATCTTTTTTGCAATCTCTCTAGTCAAACAATTAGTTTTGAAAAGTCTATGATCTTTTGCTCCCCAAATACTAAGGCTGATCTTGCTAAGGACATTAGTGCTATCTGTGACTCTCCCCTAACTGATGACCTTGGTGTCTATCTAGGAATGCCTCTTATACATTCAAGAGTCACTGCTGCTACTTATGCTAATTTGGTGGATAAAGTTAATCTAGGCTTGCTAGTTGGAAATGCAAGACTTCAATATGGCAAGAAGACTCACCTTGATTTAGTTTGTAACTCTATTCCTGTTTATGCTATGCAGACTGCTAAAATTCCTATTAGGATATGTGATAAACTTGATAAGCTGAATAAGGATTTTCTATGGGGAGATACTGCTTAAAAGGAAAATTCATTTGATTAACTAGGATTTAGTGTTCAGGCCAACGTGTTTTGGTGGGTTGGGGATTAAGAAAACAAGAGATATGAACCAGGCAATGCTGGCTAAAGCTAGTTGGAGAATGGTTCAAGAAGAGAAAGATTTGTGGAATGAAATTTTCTAAAAGAAGTACCTACAACATCTTTCGCTTTTACAGGACTATCAGAAACCTTCTAACTGCTCCAGTACCTGGTCTAGTATTGCTTTTGGTGCAGAGCTGTTGAGAAAAGGTATTAAATGGAGAGTTGGAAATGGCTGTAGTATCAAATTTTGGACTGATAATTGGATTCCTTGTGGCTATCTAATTGATTTAGCTTTAAATCAGAGTGTTGTTGATTTAAATGTTGTGGTTAAGGATTTTTGGACTGATCAAGGTTTGAATATTGACCTTCTTCGCACGTAGCTTCCTGATGATGTGGTGAATGTCATCTCTGCTATTCCTATTTCTATTAATGATGGTCAGGATAAACTAATATGGGGAGAGAATGCTAATGGTATTTTTACTGTCAAATCTGCTTATTTGTTGAGCTGCACAGAGAATAACTTTCAAAAGTATGTTTTGTTGCAAAATTGGTCTATGAATATTCCTCCTAAACTAAGTCTTTTTGTGGACTTTTTTTCTAACAAAATTCTCACTAATGTGCAGCGAGCTCATAGAAGGCTTATCATGAATTCTTCTTGTCAGGTTTGCGCAAATATTCCTGAAACCATGTTGCATGTGTGTTAGGGACTGTTCTAAAGCTAAACTAGTTTGGAGCTCTTTCAATATCCCTACAAATATGTTAGGTACTTTCAGTATGAACTAGGAAGGTTGGATCTATGCAAATCTTACTCAAAAAGGTTGCCATATTAACAACATGAGCTGGAATGTGTTTTTTGTTGCTGGTTCATTTGGAAGTGGAGATGTAAGAATATTTTTGAGGATTCCTGTCAGTATCCTTATGGCATTACGGAGGAGGATGAGAGAAGCGAGTGGGAGGAGCAGTGCCGGCTCTACGAGGCCTACAACGAGCTCCACGCCCTCCCCGCAGTCCTCGTCGTCGGCCACCAGACAGATGGCAAGAGCGCATTGGTGGGGGCCCTCATGGGCTTCCAGTTCAACCACATGACGCCCACTCCCGCCTCGTCTCCGACTCCGACCCGGCCCAGGCCCACCTCATGTCCCTCCGCGACATCCAGGCTTACATTGAAGCTGAGAACATGAGGCTCGAGAAGGAGCCGTCGCTCTTATCCGCTAAGGAGATCATTATTCGGGTTGACTACAAGTACTGCCCCAATCTCACCATTATCGACACTCCTCCTGCCCCAAAAACCGAGCTCTACAGGTCAATCTCACTCTAATTTCATGTCCTTCCGTGTTGGTTTGATTGTTTCGTATAGCATCTACGAGGATTTGAGAGGACTAATGGAGGAGCATTTGTTAGTAGTGATGGCCTTCAGTTCCCTCACAAGCTTATACCTGTGAGTGAAGAATTCTGTTATTGCAATTTTTATCTTTTTGAACAAGTTTTCTGTTATGAAACTATAATTTTGTTGTTTTTGTTCATGTTTTTAGTTTTGCATTCGTTGCATATGTGTGTCTGTATTTTAAATTTACGCAAAAAAATTTCTCTGTAACTTCTGCCACTGATTAGTAAACCATTATAAATATCAGGCCACGGAATTGCTTGCCTGTCTTTAGTGAGATCCTATATGCAACTTATTGCAATTAGACTGTCAGCAGTTTATTTCTGTACAATTTTTCCCCCTATACAATGTGTGTGATATCTCTTTGGATACCTGTAGAATTGTGCTGGGTTGCATCAGTTCTTGGACTCGTTTTCTGGAACAGATCATACCACTGTTAGTGGTACTTCTGTATCTTATGGTCTTTCTCAAGATTCAGCAGTTGGGTCTGTTGCCAATGAGAAGGACACCAAGTCGGGCAGATGTTAAGCTTAGTCATCTGGCCTCTGGCAATGACCACTTCTATTCAAACTACAGAAACAAGGCTGGCTGATCTGCTAGATAGTACACTTTGTAATAGGAAACTTGCTCATCTGAAAAGATTGTTTATGCTTTGGTGCAGCAGATATTTCATGGCATAAGAGAATATTTCTTGGCCTCTGCGGAGTTGAAGGTATGTGATATTAACTGAGACTGATGTAGATATTTCTTGTACTTCTGCTTTTCTGGATGATTTGGTGGTAGAATATGTGCAGTTGTCTGAAATTGATAATTGAATTGTTCAAGAGATCTATTTATTCACAAATTCGCATGATTTATAGATTCCAAACCACAATGCTAGCAGATGGTGGGCCTCCGCTTTTCTTTTCGTTAAATAAACTGGCCAAATTAAGGTCTTGTTAAATTGACAAAAAAGGGGATGTCAGTTAGAAAGTTCTTACAAAACTATAGTACATTTCCCTCTTGCTCTTTGGTTAAGGTTTGTGATTGCCTCACCCATCTTGTCCTCTCTCTCTCTCTCCCTCTCTCTCTCCTCATATAAGAGAGGTGAATGTCATTGGATGATGCCCCAAATATAAAAAACCACTGATGATTTGAGTTTTGCCTACTTTTCTTTGTCTGGAAGGCAAAACGCGTCTTATATTTTATCTGTGAGAGCTTGGAATCTTTGTGGGGTTAGAAACTGAAAGATGAGGCAGCATATCCGTCTAATCAAAGAATTTCACAGGGTATATGGTGTATAAGCATCAGTCGAAAATCATTATGAAATGAAAACCATCTTTCTGATTCTTTTTATGAACACTTTCACCATCATTACCTAATATAAACCCTAAAAAGAAAGTACTATCAAGTCCTGATGTTAATTTTGTATTTAGATGCTGGAGAGGTTGGTCTTGATGCATAGTGAAGAATCAGTTGTTTATATCAGATAATGGAAACGTTGTTTTATATTTGCTCCTATCAATTTCCATTACTTGAAGGTGCCTATGCCTAACAAGATTAAGTGAATACCCAAAAATGTAGTCATTTTGTTATTCACACACCCTATTTTGTTATATTCACACCTCAACAGTTTTCTTATTAGTGTAGTTTACTTTTATTTACAATCTACCTGTTTGATTGTGCTTCATGATTGGCTCTCATTATAGATGGGTGTTTGAATAACAAAATTGGGTGTGTGAATAACACTACTTTTTATTTATGTTTTTGTTGTCTTTTCTTGTCCTCAGAGAGGTTTTTGCTGTACCGTAGCTTGAGCTTGCCCATGTAATGTTGTA
Source organism: Comarum palustre (assembly GCA_951800085.1). Lineage (NCBI taxonomy): Eukaryota > Viridiplantae > Streptophyta > Magnoliopsida > Rosales > Rosaceae > Comarum > Comarum palustre. The sequence goes on from OX637580.1 coordinate 6,568,077, forward strand.
CTACTATATCCCATGTATCTTGAAAACTTTCAATTATGTCATGCAGTTCTATTGCTTTCTCTTGATGCCTGTTGTGGATAAGTTTCATGCGCTCCTTAGAGAAGAATTGAAATCTGCCTTTGAAGATGATGTGGATAATATTTTTGACATCATGAACCTGTGAAACATATTGGGGCAGCGAAAGCGAGACTCAGAAGTTGAGCTTAAAAGGGTATCATTCTTCCACTCAACTTATTAATTGGCCGTCTCTTTCTCACTTTCTTGCTCATGTTGCTCACCATTGCCAGCATGCTGTTGCTCTTGCAGATGAAGAGGCTTAAGGATAAATTCAGATCACTGCATGAGCTGCTGAGTTCGCTTAGACGCAATGCTAATGCCTTTTCTGACTCGTGTTGAGTGCTTTGGTGGAACTTATTCATACGAAGAAGTAAAATTTTTCTGGCTAAAAAATGGTAAGGTTTCCCTTGTAGCATATTAATATGTAAGCAAGCATCAATTACATGATTAGATTTAGAAGTGAAACTGGGTCCGAAATATCTTACATGTTTGAGTGGCTTGCGTCTATATATATATACACAACCTTTCCAGGCTACAAAAGCCTGCACCAATAGTTTTGGTGCGGATTTTCATTTTTGCACCACTTTTTGATCAAATTTCCTCATCTTCACCGTCTAATATCTAGATAGTGTTGTGTAGATCATCTCTGTAAAATTTCAGCCAATTTGGTGATCTTTAAGGCCCTCAAAATTGCGTTTTTCTGTTATAAACATTAACGGTTCATGTTGACAGAATTCAGTCCATCCATTTGTTTTTCGATTTTGAGGGCCTTAAAGATCACCAAATTTGCTAAAATTATGTAGAGATGATCTACACAATATTATCTAGATACTATACGGTGGAGATGAGGAAATTCGATCGAAAAGTGGTGTAAAAAAGAAAATCCGCACCAAAACCATTGGTGCGGACGTTTGTATCTAAGAAAAGTTATATATATATATATGTTTTATTGGCTAATAACATTCTTACCAAGAGTTTGATACGGATTTCTTGAATTGACCGATTTTTAGATCATATTTTCTCATCTCAACCGTTCAGTTTCTAGATATATGAGTGGGTCATCTCTGCAAATTATCAGCTCATTTGTTGATCGTTAGGATGTTCAAAACTGTGATTTACAGAGAAGAACACGAACGGTTCTAGATGAACAAATTCGGATCGTTCATTGTATTTATATGTTTTCAAGGCCTTAACGATTACCAAATTAGCTGAAATTTTGCATAGATGATCTATACATATATATCTAGATTCTGAATGGTTAAGATGATAAACTTTGATCAAAAAGTGGGTCAAATTAAGAAAATCTGCACCGAACTCTTGGTAAGGACATCCTTAGCCAAGAAAGTCTATATAGATAAGTTGGATTAGTTTCGGACCACTTGATCATCCCTAGAGTACTTTTCTTCATGTATTTAAGTTGTCACGCCTTTTGTGTCGGAAGCCATGGAGGCTTCAATCCCTATCTTTCACAAGGTACAAACCTGGGCTCTCAAAATAGTTTGGCAGGACCAACTAGCTTTCAAGCCAGTGGTGTCTTTCGACAACAACGTTGAATGAGGTCCCAAGCTTGAAGCCCCCAAAGACTAAAAGAAACATTCTGAAGTGCTAAATGTAATCGATTATTGAATCAGTGTTAAATGTAATCGATTATTGAGATTCATCCCACCCACTTTGCATGAAGAGTTTAGGTTATGCATATCAGTCATTTGTTTATATGCATATGCATGTATAAGCTTTCTTTATCCAACCATGTCATTAGAGAATACGTGAAAGTTGTACTTATCGAGCTCATTTTAGGCCGAGTGTAACATCTTCCAAATTTTGCTATTAAATATTGATGACCAGTCTTTAAGACAAGAACAAAGCTAGAAGTTATATAAACTTATAAAGGACAGTGATGATTGGTATTTGGGCACACTCCAACTTCAAGTTGGTCCACGACCAAACCCAATAATCATGTGTTCCACGTGGATGTCAAGAGGTGCATGATCTCAGCATGAAGTGTGATGATGCTGACTCACATTTTCATCTTTTTTTCTCGTATCTGGCAAAAACTGCACTACCCGCGTAGTACGGTACTCCAAGAGTTGTTAACGATGGGTTTTTCTGTAATTTTGGCAGGTATAGCAATTGTCTGGTTTGCCACCAAATCTGAAGGACATAACTGAGATTGTGCCCGACATCTTTAACCAGTTCGATCACTTCGATGGATTTGAAGTCACAAAACTGCATATGGAATCCAATAACCCACAGAAATTACAATAACACTTATAACATCATGAGAAGGTGAAAATGGTGAGAAAGAGAGGCGCTGAATAGCGAAGAGTCGAATCATCTTTGAAGGATTCGAAGAAGGAATTGTGTGCTGGTGAAGTCGCACACAAGTCTGAAAGAGGAGGCCAAGTTTGAAGGAGTTCTGCAATCTACGTGGGGTTTTGGTAACTACGGGTATGTAGGATTGTAGTAGTGATGCGGGAAGCGTGAACACGATAGAAGACGGCTCCGTCAAGCGTCGAAAGTCATATGAGGATAAGCTAGAATCCACTAGCCATTACGGCAGAGCCGCAAGAAATAGAGAGAAACTTCTCTAATATTAGAGTTTTATTGATATCAGAGTTGTTCCAAATACATAGAATGATGGGGTTTATATAGGCATCCAAACCTAATACAATCACAATCCTAATCTAACAATAATTCCTAAAAATCCTAGTTAAAAAAGGAAACAAATAACATTGAATAACATAAAAATATTATCAACCTAAAATACTAAAACACAAATCAGATAATTAAGGCTAAATCTTTAGACTTCAAATCTCGTCCTACATCAAGTAGGATGGTCTCATGTTCAAATAAGAGTTGTGGGGTTACTTTGGCTTGGTTATTGAAGGGAAACAGAAATCAGATCAAGTTCAATGGTTGCGGGGTGAACGAATTTCCGCATCGAAGCGGTAGGTTGTGAAATGATGAAATCCGGTGGTGTTGGGGTGTGGCATGTTACTGAAAAGCCGAGCTGTTCACTTAGACGTTGTCGACATCAACGTCATCCGTGTAATTCCCTTGTTGTCCCTCTAATATTGTTCCTGTCAATAAAAGGAAGCCACGTGCGTCGGGCTCATAGTGGTGTAGGATACAAACAGTGTATTCTAGTGTTTTCCCTGATATACCCTTATATGATACTCAAAGGGAAAAGGTTACTGTTGGCCACCCCTCTACCCACTGTCGCGAACTACTCTCCACAGTTACTAATCTATGTTTTGAAATTCTTGGATTCGCAGTCACTTCTCGCTCGTCTTTTCAGTAGTTGATCATTCTACATTCGCTAATGACATGAATGACACCATTTGTGTCATGTCGAAGTTAGGATCTTGTTTGATGCCAGAAGTTGGATCATCGAGAGCCTCTTTAATTCATTGTTGTTTGCATATGTGATTGATGATCCTTAACAACCAAACCTGTGTCATCATACTCAACCGGATTGAATCCTTAGTCTAACAACCCATCATACACTTTGAACATATGTTAGTGAAGTTTGAACATACTTACCGATGAGTAAAAACTTCTATCACACGGTCAATTTTATAAGATCTACGCATCATGGTTCCCTAACAAGCTAGAATGATGCACTTAAACTCCTAGATAAGGTTGCACTAGAACTCTTTGGCCTTACAAACAAGAGAAGAAGCCTTCAAAATTGGGATAGTGACCAGGTCAGAGCTCACCAACGATTAACTAATTAGTTATTTGCAGAGTGATTTGGTGAAAACAAGATTAACTAAGTCCACTCATGAACTTTCAAAATTCAATGTCAAAATTCAAGAGATGTCTAAAGAGAATTATAAGATGAAGAAAAGACTTCTTGATTTCATTCATGCGTATTACACCTCTTATATATAGAGTTTGTTCTATTCTGATCCACTATTCTAGGGATAAACATGGTAACCAATCTATTCTAGGAATCCCTAATTACTTGGGATTGCTCTCCTTAATACTTTCCTTAATACTCCCCCTCAAGTTGGAGTGTATATTGATTACATTCAACTTGTCTAACAGTATAGTGAACTGCTTCGAACTCAATGGCTTGGTGAACAAGTCTGCAGGTTGTTCTTCTGTTCGAACATGAAGAGTTTCGATCAGTCCTCTTTCTACCTTCTCACGTACAACGTGGCAGTCAATTTCTATGTGTTTCGTGCGCTCGTGGAAGACGAGATTTGACGCTATATGAATAGCAGCCTGATTGTCACAGAAGAGCTTTACTGCATGTGGTTGGCTTACGTTCAAATCCTTCAGAATATTGCGAAGCCAAGTTATTTCTCGACATGTCGTGGCCATGGACCTATACTCAGCTTCAGCACTTGAGCTAGACACTGTCCCTTGCTTCTTCGTCTTCCATTAAATAGGTGCATTCCTAAGAAAGATGCAATAACCAGTAATGCTTCTTCTTGTATCCATACAACGAGCCCAATCAGCGTCGCAATACGCCTTTAATTCCAACTGGCCTGTAGAAGGCAAGAGAATTCCTTGTCCAGGCGCTTGCTTAAGATATTTGAGAACCTGGTATGCTGCATCTAGATGTGGCTGTCGAGGTTTGTCCATGAATTGGCTCAAAATGTGCACTGCATATACAAGATCAAGTCTTGTAATTGTGAGGTATATAAGTCTTCCAACTAGTCTTCGATATTGTGAAGCATCTTGCAATTCTGCTCCATCTCCTTGTGTAATTAAGTACCAAACTTTGTTCCACAGGAAACCGAGAAGGCTTGGCACCTAAGAAACCAGCATCTTCCAGAATTTCTAGTGCATACTTTCGTTGACACAATACAATTCCTTGCTTGGATCTTGCCACCTCTATCCCAAGAAAGTATTTAAGCTCTCCCATGTCCTTCAACTTAAAGTGTTTCGCAAGGAAGCTTTTAGTATCTTCTATGTCTTGTAAGCTGTTACCTGCTAGTATCACATCATCAACGTAGACAAGTAATGCTGTGAATTTTCCATGTGTATTTCGGACGAATAATGAGTAATCTGACCAGCTTTGTTTGAAACCAGCACTCTTGAGAGCTTGAGAAAGCTTCAAAAACCACTGCCTCGAAGCTTGCTTGAGCCCGTACAGGGACTTGTGCAACTTACATACTCTAGTCTCCCCCTTTCGTCCGAAACCCGGTGGCAATTGCATGTAGACGTCCTCAAACAAGTCACCATTGAGGAAAGCATTATTGACGTCCAATTGATGAAGATGCCAACTCTGAATGGAAGCGAGACCAAGAAGAACGCGTACAATTGTTAGCTTGGCCACGGGTGCGAAAGTCTCTCTGTAATCAACTCATTCAACTTGACTGTATCCTTTTGCAACTAATCGATCTTTATATCTTTCCACAGTTCCATCCGGATTATGCTTGATCTTGTAAACCCACTTGCAACCAATTGGCTTCTTATGCAGGGGTAACGGCACTAAGCTCCATGTATTGTTGGCCTGTAAAGCTTCAATTTCTTTGTTCATGGCTTCTCTCCACTTTGGTTCGTGTATTGCCTGAGAAAAAGACTGAGGCTCCTTGTCGAGAGTTATGTTGACAGTAAAAGCTTTATGCCTTGGAGAGAGTCTATCATACGATAATACATGAGAGATAGAATGAGGAGTGCCTGAAGGAATTACCTCGTTCGACGAAGACGACGGAACAGGCCTAGAAGGGAGGGCTGCCTCAATGTGAAAGTCCTGCAATATGGTTGAGGTCTTGGTTGGTCGGGTGGAACTACGATAGGTTGTGTTTGGTGGTGGAGGTGAAGTGGAAATGATAGGTTGTGTTTCTGTTTGAGAGGAGGGAAGAGATGTCGTGTCAGGTATTTGGTGTAGATCAGCGGAAGTGGTGGTGGGAACAGTCTCACTCGCGCGACTGTCGATCGCGGGGATAGTTTCGCTCGCGGGAGTAATTTCGCTCACGGGAGTAATTTCGCTCGCGGAGGTAGTTTCGGTCGCGGGAGAGATGTCGCTCGCGAGAGTAATTTCGCTCGCGGGAGAAAGATCTGTTGCGCGAGGGATCAGACTAACATCAGTCTAATAAGGGAATTCATTCTCAAAGAAGAAAACATCCCTTGAAACTAGGACTTTCTCTTCCTTCAAACTATAGACCTTGTAACCCTTTTGACCATGTGGATAACCAAGGAAAATACATTCGACGGATCTGGGATCAAACTTGCTAGGTCGGAGGGGATGTGTGGAAACAAAGCAACGAGAACCAAAAACCCTAAGATGGTTGTAGTTTGGTGGCCTTTGAAATAGAATTTCAAATAGTGTTTTCCCTTGTAGTAGTGGTGTTGGTGTTGGTGTTCGGTTGATTAAGTAAGCAGCTGTGAGAATGGCATCCCCCCAAAACTGTTTAGGAAAATGTGCTTGAAATAATAAGGCTCTAGCGATGTTGAGGAGATGTCTGTGTTTACGTTCAACAACGCCATTTTGCTGTGGTGTGTTGATGCAGCTGTCTGATGTTCAATACCTCTGGAAGAATAAAATTGTGGGTGTTTGAACTCTGGACCATTATCACTTCTAACAATTTTCACCCTCTTGCAAAATTGGTTTTCAACGAGATTGACAAAATGAACAAGTAGGGGTCGAGCCTCTGACTTGTGTTGCATAAGATAAGCCCAAGTACTCCTTGAATAATCATCAACAATGGTTAAGAAAAATTGTGCTCCAGAAATAGCTGGGACATGGTATCCTCCCCATATGTCTACATGAATCAACTCGAAACAAGAATTGCTGGAAGAAGTACTTAATGGAAATGGTTTCCTAGTGAGTTTGGCTAGAGGGCAAATTGAACAGTTGCTTGTATATGAAGTTTTATTGTGCAGAAAGGGAAACATAGCTAAGATTTTACTAGATGGATGTCCGAGCCTTTGATGCCATAGGTTTGGTGTTTTGGTACCGACCATATTGCATGTTCCTTTCCCTGGCAGATTGAGGCAGTAGAGTCCCTCGCATTCAGTTCCCGTCCCAATCATCTTCCCCGATCGAAGGTCCTGTATAAAGCAAACTTGTTTTAGAAAGATGGTTACATGAAATGAATCAAACACTAGTTTGCTAATGGAGATCAGGTTGAGATAAAACAACGGAACACATAGAACATTGCGAAGGATTAGACTCTCAGTGAATACTACTGTCCCAACATGTGTTACTTTGCTCATTTTCCCATCCGGCAGTTTCACCAAACGATGATGAACTTGTTTAAGTGAAGTAAGGAATTTTGGATTGCAAACAATATGGTCACTGGCACCACTATCCAAAATTCATATAGCATCAATACTACCCTTTGAAATAGCATTTGCTTTACCTGAGAAGTCTTGATAGTTGAGAACTTTACCAACAAGATTAGCAGATGGCTGAGTCGTTTGTAGCATCTCAAGCATTTGAGGTTCATCAGTTTGTTTCTTAGCAACAGACTTTATTTTGCTCATCATCCCAATCATCTGTTGACACTCCCTTTTTGTCAGAGGAAAACCATCATCGTTCTCCATTGGTAGGGTTGCAAGATTCACCTTGCTTGCTTCTTGTGCTCTCTCCAGGTCAGCTTTTCTTTTCCGGCAATAGTTGTAGGTATGATCCTTGCCATTGCAGTAGGTGCACTTGAGATATGCCCTGCAATTCCTTGTGATGTGGTTATTCATGCCACACGTTTCACAGTGAAGTTCCTTCTTTGTTGAAGACCTGACAAACTTCTTGACTGCAAATGCCGAAGCCTCTGTTGTGATAGCAACCTTCTCACTCGAGGTTGCTGCTTGCTTTTCATGGCGTAGGGCTGCTGCATATACCTTGTTCAAGTTTGGCAGAGGATCCATGCTTATAATATTGCTCCGGAGAGACGTATATCCTTCATTCAATCCCATCAGAAACTTTATTGTCTTCTGCGTTTCCATGTAGGTCTTGTACGTGTTTGCAGCTTCACATGTGCAAGGAGTTAGTGCACAAGCCACGTCTCTTGCATCCCACAAACCTGTGAGATTTGTGTGATATGTGGTGACCGTACCTGTTCCTTGTTCACACTTGTGGATGTCATTCTCTATGTTGAACAATTCGACAGTGTTGGTGTGGGAAAACCTTTCCTTTAGCTCTTCCCATATGTCATGTGCAGTCTTGCAATGAGCGAGACTTCGTTTGATCTCCTTTGACATGCTGCTAAACAGCCAGGTCTTGACGAGAATGTTGCAGCGATCCCACTGCCCTTGTTCTGCAACGTTGAAGAGTGATCTGGTTATGGTTCCATCAATAAAACCATGTTTGTTCTTGACTGTGAGTGTCATGGCCATTGAATCGGACCAATCAATGTAGTTGTCTTCCGTCAATGCTTGGGGCACAAGAATCATGCCAGGTTGATCAGAATGATGCATATAGAGTGGATGATTAGGATTCTCTCATGGCGCTGCTGTAGCAGATGAGCCTTTCTTGTGCTCAATGACTTTCTGCTCATCATCGCCAGCCATGAGGTATGGTAATTCTGTAGAAAAGTTATGTTCTCAAGAACGTACGCTCTGGTACCATAAAGAGAATTATAAGATGAAGAAAAGACTTCTTGATTTCATTCATGCGTATTACACCTCTTATATATAGAGTTTGTTCTATTCTGATCCACTATTCTAGGGATAAACATGGTAACCAATCTATTCTATGAATCCCTAATTACTTGGGATTGCTCTCCTTAATACAAGTGTTCATCTAGACTACAAGGTCTTCGAAATATAAATTCTCAAGAAATATAGAAGTTTTACTTAGTCTTTTGTAAACAGTTTTGGCACAGAAACATGTCTCATTTTAAAGCTTTTAATTAGTATCTAAGCAGGTACAGTTGCCGACCGCCTTGCATCTCTCAGAGCACTTTCATCATCATCATCATCATCATCATCATCATCATTAACTAAAACAATCAAACTCCCTCATTTGTTATGAAAACCACCTTCTTTTTCACGGTACTCATTCATTCGTTACGCTAGCTACTATTCTTCTTCTTCTTCCTCCTCTATCTTCTTCTTGTTCTGCTTTGCTTTGATGGCAGATAACCCTTTTCAGCTCCCTCCCGGTTTTCGATTTTTCCCCACAGATGAAGAGCTCGTAGTCCATTTCCTTCAACGCAAGGCAGTTCTCTTACCCCTCCACCCCGATGTCATTCCTGATCTCGATCTCTATCCATACGATCCATGGGAGCTAAATGGTACCATTAATTCAATGCATCCAATACTTCCTATGTATAACAAGAGTTCCCTTGTCCTTATTTTGCTCCATTACTAAACACATGCAATTTACTTTGTTATACACAACATGTACACAGGCAAGGCTCTGTGTGAGGGTAAGCAGTGGTACTTCTATAGCAGGAGGACGCAAAACCGTGTTACGAGTAACGGATACTGGAAGCCCTTAGGCACTGAGGAACCTATCTTCTCCTCTACTTCTAATAACAAAGTTGGAATCAAAAGATACTTCGGGTTCTATGTGGGAGAAGCTTCTTCCGGAATCAAAACAAATTGGAAAATGCAGGAGTATAGTCTCTCCGCAGTCTCGGATACCAGTGCTTCTTCTTCCACCACCAGTTCATCGAAGAGAAGAGGGCACCGGAAAGCTGTCAGTGTAATCACACTCGCCATATATCTCAAATAGCTAGCAATAAACTAACTCATTTTCTCTACAAAAGCATTATGCTCTCTCACATTGTATGCATGTGTATTTTTATCGAGAATATACGTAGTTACGTACAACATACATGACATGAACTGATATACTTAATTTTGCAAAACATTTTTCAGGAGTTGAGAGGATTCGTGTTGTGTCGAGTTTATGAGCACAACGAAGACGAGGAAGATGATGATGGGACAGAGCTTTCATACTTGGACGAGGTGTTCTTATCTTTGGATGATCTTGATGAAATAAGTTTGCCAAACTGAGATAGGAAACGTACGCAAGTTCAGGAAAGATGAGAAGGGAAAAGACATCGATGGAAGATGATTTGATAGACCTAACTAATTAAGCGCGCATGCCCCATTTTATATTATCAAGCTTTATCCAATCTGTATCATTATCATTTCACTACCACAGTACTACTACTGCAACTAGCTAGGCCAAGCTAGTACAAATCTTGTAAATAAACTGCATTACCATGCACTTCGAGTGGCAACCAACAATGGTCTTCATTTGCAAGAAAGTTATTAGCATAACCAGAAAATGACATTGTAATTCTGTTCCACTATATATCATCAATTATCCTTAGCCTGCATGCGTCGTTATCACTGATATTGTTGAAGACAAAAACAAAAAATCTTTACTATAACACATATATGAGTAACAACCTGCACAAGATAAATCTTATAATTTACAACCTAGAGAAAATTGTCCCAATTTTCAAAAGGGGTACGCTTGGACTTTGGATGTAGGAACAAAATGCTTATATTTCCTCACATGTAAATATTTATAATATATGAAGGTATTGTGAAATTTACAGATTCACTTCTCGTGAAATTGAATATATTAAAACGAAAGCAACAAAAAAAATTGAAAGGTTCTTAAATCTTTGGTAACATGAGTTCTTCTCTATCTGGGAATAAACACAAATTTAAAAACGTGTGGAGAACTTTTTTACAATACAAAAAAGGAAATTACTTTCAAAAACCTTTTTTAGAGCAAACAATCTGTGTCTTGTTCTGGTGATGATGCTAAAGGATGAATGCGGTTGTTTATCCATGATGGTTGAGAGCAACTCTGCTCTTTGGGCAGCGGCCGGAATAGGCGTGCGGGTGACTGTATCCGGGTCATGAGAGCCTCTTTGGACCAGATCAATAGGGCCTGTATTTTGAGATCCACTAGGATTTGGTTTGGGTCTAGATTCTTTTTGGGTCTTAGTATGTGGTGTTCTGGTTGGTTGGATGGTCAAGCAACCAAAAACCTTTGGTGTAACCCAACCTACGAAAAAAAAGAAAAAAAAAAAGAAGAGCCGGAAATAGATCGATAAGCTTAGAGACATAGATAACCTTGTTTTGGCCAATAGAATTAGATAAGCATGCAAAAATCGAAAGTAGAGTAGCCGCAAGAGCTCGATCGAGAGCCAGTTAGGGCAAAGTCCATTTGTCGGAAGTTGACTTGGGGACTTCCACATGCGAGAATAATTGTGAGACGCAAGAGGGGAGTGGAGCCCACGCGAGGGGCCGTGGGAGATGAATTAGGGCATTTGTGACCTTGAAACCAAAAGGCCTCTTTGGTTCGGTGCTTGCAAATATTTTTAGGCAAGTTTTGGTGAGACAGTCTTCAGTGGGTCGGACGTGCCATCTCACTCATGCGACAAACCATTCAAAAACCGAAACCCTGGTTTTGATCTCTGAGGTGGACATCTTCTATATGCAATCGACGGCGAGATCGACAATTTTAACACTCTCGAAACGACAGCGTCGATGGTCCGCGAGGGAGTACTCATCGGAGCCGCTGTTGTTAGCGGGTAGGACTCAGAGACTCAGTGTCGATCGCCGTTGGAATCCGGTGTCGATCGGCGGTTGACTCAGTGGAATAAAGAGAAAGAGAGAAGCTTGAGAGAGAGAGCTGAGAGAGGAGAGGAGTGGAGTTTGGTGGTGCCAGACACAAAAGGGTGGACGAAGTTTGAGGTGGGAGGGGGAGGGAATTGACCTGGGTTTGGTTTGATCGGAATTTGATCTCTCCGATTCAGTTTTTTGTTTTCATTTCAACTATGTTGAGTTAGATAAAACTATAACATGCGTCGGTTATTGATTGGTTGGTCTCATGAGTGAGGTGACACGTCCGACGCACCGAAGACTCTCGCAGTTTTGGTGGCTGCTTAGGGGAGCAGCAGTCATATGTGATGCAAGCACCCTCTCTCCTTTTCTTCACTTTGCTTCCCACGCATGCATGCCTTCATGTCATTTACACACCAACACACTGTCTCTCCTTTTCTTTCTTTTCTTGAGAATGATGCTTTCATTTGTTTTCTTTTATATTTTGTTGAAGTACTAGTTATAGAGATATAGATTGTATACAATGATTTTTTTTGAATACAAACATCGTAGTATTAGAAACAAAAAAAATCGATCACCAAGAATCACATAATATATAAATATTTACACGTCTTAAACCAAGTAAATATTTCAATTCTCAGCTAAAATAAAACAGAAACTAGAAGCTCGTTATTGAACCTGTTGATCCAGAAAATGAAACCCACAAATTTGGTAACTTTGAGACCAATGACATCAATCGAGATGCTTTGCTTCTATTATTTTGAAGCCTAATATGCTTCAAGGTCATGTTTATGGCACGCTAAGCGCTTGTGGCACACTCTATATTGTTTGGCAGTAATATTTGTGATGCTGACGTGCCAACGTTTCTGGGTTCAGCGTAATTTTTTTGTCTTAATGTTGCACTCTTCTTCTTATGACTTCTGCTCTAAGCGACTGTTAGACTCTTTTACCCAACCTAAGACAGAACTTATTGTACTTAAACAACAAATATAAATGAGATATTTGCTAAGGATCGAATGGGTGCGGACTTGTGCTCGTGCTTGAGGTTTTATGAAGTGGGGGCAGTCTTTACCGACTAACGGGCTTTTGGTGAGTGATGCTAGATTTGCCGACTAGCAGGTTTTGGTGGTGCTTATATATATATATATATATATATATATATATTTGAGCTCTTAATAAAATCATTTAGAAAATTCTTGGCACACAAAATCATCATTTTATATCTTTCGGGAAAAACTGTGCAGTATGCTAAAACAAGGGTCAGAGCTCTCAAAGTACGAATACAGCCTGCAGGGCTTCACGGATCTAGACAGCCGAATCCAGGGTTTGTCTACACAGCAAACCCGGGCCAACTACCTATGCGTCTGAAGACAAATAGTAGCGAGAGTGTCAATTTACAGCTAATGCCCAACACATCACTCATATACGCACCACACTTACGGCTCGCTTAACTCTGTAGGAGTCAAGCGTAAGCGGGAAAATAAAATATACAGGGCATTGCCTCTCTGGAGGTTCACGGTCATCGACATCGGGGGAGTACTATATACTAGGTCCCGCCACTCTCTGGCCAAGCACCGGAAATCAGAACAACGGTACTACTTTTCGATCCGAGTTATCACATAAAAATCATTTACGTTTAGCCTCGGGTTTTCTTGGCCCAATCATAAATCATTTATCACATAATATAAATAAAACTTTCCTGAGGCATCGACCATGAGCATACAAAAATCATGCACTTTCATATATCAGGAAAAACCACTAACAAAGGGAGTTTAGCTTCCCTACCAGGAATTGTCGTTTCTTACAGAAGCTCTAAGCATCTAGGAACCGCCACGGTAAACAGAGGTCACCGCGTAAGCTACCTCGTCCAATGAATCACTGCAAAATAGAATAGCTTAGCATCGAAGAAACAATAACAGTCCAATAGACCTCATCATTCCTAGTTTGACCAGGAATGACCACATTGACCAAGTTGACCAACGAATTCCTTTTTGACTCTTTAACCTTTTTGACTTGTTTTTCCGATTATCGACTCTTTACTTAATTGCTAAATATCCGACTTAACTTTCGAACTTTCCTTAAACATTTTAATTTGACGTTAGGGTGTCACATAATAATTCGTTGAATTACTATGGACACCCAATGCATCACAATAACCAATTCTTTACTAAGAGTCGATATTCCGTTAATGTGAAAAATCAATTTTTACTTAAAACGGTCAACTTGACATTTTCGGGATTTCAATTATCATTTTTCGATAACAATTTAACACTTTACCAAAATTTCATCGAACATCAAATATTTACTAAACCATTTTTTTCTGAAAATGAAACTTTCCTAAAATAGAAACCTTCCCTTAATAGAAACTTTCCTAAAGTAAAATTTTTTACAAATTAGTAGGTTTCCAAAAATAGAAAGTTCCCTAAAATGAAAAAGAACCGTTAACTCGATTAAACGGAAATGACGCATTTTTAAGAAAAAATAAGTCGAAGACTACCTCCTCAGCATTCTGCCGGATTTACTGTCTCACCGGAACGGTCACCGGTTCCAGTAACTTGCCGGAATCTCCTGTCGGATTCCGTCAAATTGCTGGAAATTCGCCAGAGTTTCCCCGTAAATTCTGGATTCCAAGTTATCGACAAACCTGCATAAAACAACATTAAATCAGTCACTATTTCACCATCAAACAACAACAAAAACTATACAGTGGCCTAGAAGCTCGGCCTTACCTCCCAAGAGTTCAAAATCGATCTTCTAGTAGCTCCATCAACCTTAATCTCCATCTGCTCGTCCCACCAAGCTTGAGAAGTCCTCCCTGAGCCCTAAACCAAGTCTTCGGAGACGAGAGCCCGAAACCAGAAAAACCCAAAAAAAGGGGTAACTGAATTAGGGCTCGAATCGATCAATCAAGAGTAGGGAAATGAAGAAGAAGAAGAAGAAGAAGAAGAAGAAGAAGAAGAAGAGAGGGGAAGAACATTACCACTCACACGCCTTCACGCTGCATGAACTAGCGGAAATCCGGCCAACACAGGTGGAGCTCTTCCTCGCTCGATCTCCAGCTGTGGTGGCTGTTTGTTGGATTTGGAGGCTGGGCTAGATAGAGGAGGAAGAGAAAGAGAGAGGTGCGTCGTCGAGCGGTGGCCGGAGGTGGCCAGACACCGTCGAGCATGGGGGAAGCAGAGAGAGCGAGAGGAGAGAGAGAAGAGCTCGGGTCAACGTCCGAAATGGGTGTTTGACTTGGGTCAAACCTCTCTCCTCTTTTTTATACTGAAATGGACGGTCCAGATTTAATCTGGGATCGATCCAAAAGTCCAGATTCAAAGAAGGTAAAAAGGTAAATGATTAAATGGTAAAACTGTTTTACCAGAATGGTAATTTAAAATTTCCAGAAACTTCAGAAATTCACAGAAAATAAACGGAAGCTCCGAAAATACCGGGAGACTCGTGTCGACACGTACTATGACATCGAGTCCTTAAATGAGGAGTTTGAAGAACTTTGAAAATCTCAAAAATGAACGTGGTCGTTCACTCGCAAAGTTACCAAGTGCGACTTAAACCTCAGTAACTCGTCACTAACCATGGTAAAAACGTACGGGGTCTCACAAAGACTGCTTGACCTCCAAAGGTAGGCTCGATTCGGAGATACTCGAACATGTCCTCAATGGATCATGAAACTGGTTCTAGAGCCAATAGGTCTAAGAAAGTTTATTTTACACTCAAACATCTATATCCTGGTTCAGTTTGATCAGTTAAATAAACCATAGACTGGTTCAGTTTGATCAGTTAAATAAACCATAGACTTTACTAGAATTTCCGCTATCTTTTTCAACATTGGCATATGGGGTTGAAGTACACATTGCATTTCTTTCACTTACTGCATAATGGTTACAAAGACTGCCAGAAATCGTCTGACAAGCACATTCAAAGATGCAAACTCTTGAAGATGTGTGTGTGTGTATATATATATATATATATATATATATATATATATATATATATATATATATATATATATATGAAACTTGAAAGAACTGTACGTACAAGACAACAGGGAAAGGTGCGTTAATTACAGGAATCTCTATTGATCATACTAGCTATATCAACCACCAGTGATACAAATAAAACCAACTGATTTTGTTATTCATTGATCCTTTGATTTCAATACGCGGCTTTCTAAAATAGCAAAACTTTGACCAGCAGCAGCTCCTTAATTTCTTAGTTGCCCAGCTAGGCCATCGTTATTCATCGTTAGCATGATCAACGTGACAGTGTCATAACCATGCATCAATTCTTAATTAGGCTCAAGTATCGAGTAGCAGTTCAAGTATAGTGCATCCTTGGATGCTCAAATATTAATCTTGAGAGTCAAGTACCATTGGTTGGTTTCTGCCTCTCGATCTCCATTTCTTTAAATTCCGTCTCCACGTACGGAGGATGTTCTTATAAGGTTTGTTAAGGGTCTTATGTAGGGTCTTGGTTTAGTCTAATCAATCTCTCCTCTGTAGAAGTGTCTTATTTTGGTGAGTGTATGCTACTTTGGTGGCGTTACTCACATGGATGTAAAGAAAGGGCAAATTAATTGACTCGTTTTGTTGGTGGCAATGTTGTATTATTAGTCTCAAGATTGGGGGGTTCTCTAGCTAGCTTCTTGAGCCTAATTTGGTTTGGGGTTGGACATTCTTGGCTCATGGACGTTGTACGTTATAGGCGACAGACCTGTAATTTTAGATTTCGGGATGGGACCGGGATCCCGTAACGATAGAAAAAAATAAAAAATAAAAACATAGAAGAGATAAATTGATCTTAAATTCTTGAAGAAATTTTATATCTATTTTTATAAAGTCAATATGAACTAATCCAATATTGATGAAGGTTTTATTATGTATTAATTTCTCATATATCTATGGTGTTACTTTTTTCATGATATACATATCTACCGTTAATTTATAACTTCGGTATATATATATATATACTAACCATCAACCCAAAATCTCATTCCTCAAGAGTGGATTTTCCTTTAAAAGATATCCCGATCTTTTTTACCAAAATCAACCACCACTCATGTAACTATACATCATCATGATATGTAATCCAAGAGCTCCCTGCATGAAACATCTAAGCATATTCTCATTGCTCTGTGACCTAATCCTACAAGTGATCACAAGCAAACCTAATCGCCTCCAGATATACCCTTAGAAACCTAGAGTACCTCACTCCTAAATTCTATATACTATCCATAACCAGCGTGCACATGTCAGCCTCCTAAACTAGGGTTGGAATTCTCAGGCGTGAAAAGTATTAGAATGAGTGGACAAAAAATAATGATTCCAAACCAAAAATTCAAATTTCATAATCTCCTAAAAACAATCCAGTAAAACCTTTATGCATGCTCAATAAAACACACCCATTAAAACCAGACCTTAAGCCAAACATAAGAATAATCCAGGCCTTACGCTAAATATAAATAAATTCCTATCATTTGGCCAAATATATAAAATAATTCCGACCTGCAGCCAAATAAAAATCAAATCCCGCCCTGCAGCCAAATAAAAATCAAATTCCGGATTGCAGCCAAATATAACATCAAATTCTGACCTACAGCCAAATAAAAATCAAATCGGGAAAGGGATATCACAAATGATCGATAACACATACCAGGGTCGGAGCTAAGAGCTCTAGCATACCTCTCAATGAGGACGCAATCCCTCATTAATACTACCATCTCCTCCATAGGGAGAGGAGCACAACGAGTAGTGCGCTTCCCGCTAGCTAGCAACAAACAATACATATGACGACCCTTTATGTCAGGACCCACCCCGAGTTAAACCCCTTTAACCCGAAGTAAATCCTGCGAGGACCACCTCAAGGGAACTTCTTACCGAAACCCCCTTGAAATGGACAACCCTTACAAACCAACTCAGCACTTCCATGAATAATTTAAAGCATCCTCCAACTCCTAGAGTCATTTTGCATCCCAAATCTCAACTACGCTTCAACAACCTATTCAACTATCTAAGTCGGGGTAATCAGAGTCATCTACACAGAAGTGATACCTAAATAATCTTGTTGCGACAGCGGATTAATTGACTATACCCCGACTTTGTTACGAGCGACCTCCTTTCAGGAACCTTACAACACTGGACATTTGAAAACGAAGGGTCCAGGGGAAAACATTTAAAAACATGACGTTAGAGTGAGTGGAAAAAATCTGATACTAAAATAATAAACACTTGAAATAAACTTTTTATTTAAATAATGCTCTTCCAGAAATTTATGAGAAACCATTACGCAAGCCCTATAATAGGTTTTTCCCAATTAGATAATAACATGAGGTAATTCAATACGGAAACACATTGGTTGAAATAATAGTAAATAAGTGGGACGAGGGGTCTGATCATACTATGAGACTCCCTAGGCTACTAGTAACCATTTTTATTTACTTCGTAGTCTATGTCCAGCTCAAATCCGGAAGAAGGTCTAAATGACAGGCTCGAATCCATATGAAGGTCCACATATCTCTGACCAGCTCGAATCCAGATGAAGGTCTATAAATCCTTGACCGGCTCAAATCTGGATGAGGGTCTGTATATCCCTGACCAGCTCAAATCCGGATGAAGGTCTAAGTGACCGGCTCAAATCTAGATGAAGGTCCACATATCCCTGACCAGCTCGAATCTAGATAAAGATCTAAGTGACCAGCTGAAATCCAGATGAGGGTCCACATATGTATAAGTATCTAATAAGTAACATTAATAAGAATAACATCATCCCCCCGATGATGATTACACAACTCTAATCCGAACTTATAAAGAACCCCTATTAGACAATAAATTTAAGAAACCAACAACCAATGTCAATCATAACAAACAAATTCGAAAACCGGATCAACCCACGGGAAAATGCATGACCATCTTTTTCCCGGCCTCATGCTCAAATAAGGGATACAATAAACTCATAACCTCGAATAACTAACCACAACAATACTAATACGAGGCCAAAAACTTTCAACAACACATAACAAGCTTAACCCTTAATAAATCATAAAGTAGAATAAATTAGAGCGTGGGTTTTAATTCTAAATAAAAGTTCACTCACAGACTTAGGCCTTAGCCAGACGAAAACCCAAATTCCGTCCAAGTGAAGTCTCCACAACACGAGCCTCTTCGCGTCCTGTTCCACAATTAATATTAATTTTTCGGATGCTAGAATAATAATTCAATAATTTAGGCGTAAACAATTATGAGCGTACAACTCACCCATCCTCTCCATACTTCTCAAATTGTCAACCAAAAATCTTTGACCTTCCTCAATAACTTAGGAGTTCTTAAAATATTTCTTAAACTTTAACCGACAATAATCGATGGCCGAAATAATATTTTATTATCCGCCAATAATACTAAACTTGAAAAATTCAAAAACAAAACCAATACTTCTCCAAAAATTACCAAATTTAAACCATAGACTTCTCTCATTTTATACTATTTAATGGGCATGAAAAACTGCTCAAAAAGGGGCAGCACCGCCGCCAACTCCGCCACTGGCGGCCGCCGGCAGAAATTCCAGCCAAAATTCCAGCGACCTCCAATTGCCACCAAATTTTAACAGTAGCTTTCTCTCGTCATTTGAAACAACTTTCTAGTTCAACTCAAAGGCCAATTCGGCTTCTAACTAGGTCAATCGAATAAAAATGTAAAAACCCAAAATTTGTTTTTAAACTTCAAATCTTTGATTCTCCCTCCACACTTCAAATCAATCCATCAAAATTTTTGGGTGAGTAGTACTCCTAAAACACATTCTAACCAAATATAGAACTTACAAATTGGTGTCTTAAGGAGGGAGAAATCATATCTAGAACTCATACTGTACACTTGGTAATCAACTTGAAATTTCTTCTAAACCATGAAGAGATAGGTCGAAAAGCTTACCTAGAATTGAAGTAGACTCAGAGACGCTCCTTTTAGGACTAGCCTCACCACCTGAGGTAGCCTGGATCAGCGGCGGTGACGCCGAGAAGGTCCGACAATCTTTTTCCTGGTTTTTTCCCGAAATGGGCTATTTATAGCCTATTTCATGAAATTACCCATATGCCCCTGACTTCGGACCCTTATAACTTCTTCATACGAACTTCGATGTCCACGAACTCGTATCGACGTCCTCTACCACTTTCATGAAGAAAGTTTTTCCAAATTCTCAACTTTACAGTCAAACAGTTACTTTAAATGGTTAAAGACCAAAGTAACTAACCGTAAAATAATTCTAGGATCAGGATGTGACACTTTATGACAGTGAGCCTCACAGGCTAGGGTCGGAGCTAAGAGCTCTAGCGTCTCACCCACTGTCTAGTGAGAACACAAATCCCACATACCATCCACTCTCAGTGAGAACACATATCCCCCGCTTCCACTCCGCTGAACGAGGAGCACTGGATGGGTGCACTTCCACTCCACCGAATGAGGAGTGCTACCCGCTAGCTAGTAATAACATCTGACGAAACTTTATGGTAAAATTAAAACAAATCTCCGATATATAAATCCAGGCCCGAAGCCTATATATAAAATCCAGGCAAATGCCAAAACATTTAATCAAAATCCTGACAAAATGCCAAATAGTATAACTCAAAAATCCCGGCATATGCCAAAAGCATAAATTAATAATCCTGGCATTTTCCAAAAATAATCCAAACCCGACAAATGCCAAAAACAATTCAAACTCGGCAAATGCCAAACATAGAAATCCTAGTAAAACATCGGGTCTAATTCCCCTCTGTACGATGGGTCTCTTGACGATATCGTGTAACCGGGGTCAAACAACTTCAATTTATTTACCCTGCAAATCATTAGTAGTATGGACAAGTAGGGATCGTTCTAGCCGGGGAAACCAAATGGTGATCGAAACAAAGATTATTAACATATATACTCACATATAAACATATTCACATCGAATTATGGGGGGGTTTGAAATATATTTCTAAAAATATAAATATCAAAAATAAATCCTAAAACTAACATATATACATGTGATCATCATCCACACACATAACCAAGCACGAAAACCATCAAGAACATGTAACAAAATTGTAAATAACAAGGGGCAGCAAGCAAGACTCGACATATTCATATACTTATCTCAATTCCAATTCTAATTAGAAACCACCAGCGATCCATCTAATCGTTAAGGCTTCTAATATATTTAGAATCAACTCCAGCGTATAACCTTAAATTATGCTAATCGGTTTAAAGACACACCAGCGTAGAAATTAAACACAAAAAAGAACATAAGCATAGTAAGCCGAATTGGAAACATGCAAACATGTAATGGCATCACTCATCATATTTGAATCATGCATATTTTCATAACTATGATAACCCTATTTAGACAATCTAGAATGAAACAACTTAGTGTATAATGCAATCTAAATTCTCTTTGCAAGTGAAACCGATACACAAGGAGAAGCCATGGCCTTGGGAAGCCCTCATATGCATCGATTTGAAATGTGCAAACTCATGAAAATAAATCAAGATAATCATATAAAACATTCGAACCTACTGCCCTAAATCATTCAACAGATTGAAAACATGTACAAGATTATACAATCACAACATAAACATCATCATGGAATTCGAAACATGTTTATTGCATAAAACCAAAATAAAACAAAGAATTCATTACAAAAATTGAAAACTAAATGAAAATAAAAAGCCATGATAGAGTCACACTTTAAAAACCTTGAAAGAGGTTCGGCAAAGGTGGTGAAATCAGATGAAAGATAGAGGAAGATTTTTAGGGTTTCAGTGGTGGTGCGGCTATGTATTTCTTGGAAGTATATTGGTAGGGTTTCGGCAAGGCTTCTATGGTGGTGAGATGATGATTTTTCTGCCTCTATGTCGTGCTATATATAGGAGAAACCCTATAGGGGTCGGCCAAAGAGAATACTAAACCAAAAAGGTTTAGGTTTTCCTTCTTAAACTTGGTTTGCTTGGCCAACAAGACTTTGAGATTTTAGAGGCTTCTTTGGCCTAATTTTTGACTTGTAATTCTTCATTAGACTTGGAATTAGACTCCCTTCATGGAATAGGCTTCTTGGACCAGCTGCTTTGCTTCTCTAAGTCCATCAAGAACACTTCCTATCGGCAGCAACATGTTACTCTGTTTCGGCAGTCTGACCTTCCGTCACTATTTCAGGTATAACTCTCTCTAGAAAATAGATATGGATGTGATTCAAACTGTTATGGAAACTAGACACACAAAGATTTCCATGCATATATGGTACATCTTCTAATTCCTTGTAAGTCGTCCTGGAGAAATTCTAAAAGTTGAGTGATGTGCCTAGGAAATTTCTGCTTTCTGCTGAAATTGCATGCTTTGGCTCCTATGATGTTGCCACCTGTTTATATCTCAAACTCTCTTGATTCTTCCTCCCATGAACTCTTCTACATGTAACCTAAGTATGAGAGAAGTTAAATTAATTTATGACAATGTAAAAGCTTCACAGAATCAACAAAACATGTCAAGACTCCAAACTGAATCGGTTTCTTGTTATTTCATGTAACACTTAGTAAAATTCTGTATAAATCTTCTATGTTTAGCATGTTTTCATCCTTACACAATCTTCTATCTTCGAGGCATTAAAGTAACTTCAACTGGGAATCAGCGAGTCACCTAACTCGCACGACGAGATGCCACAAGTCTCATCATCCTCCATGCTAAGCCTTGAGTGACGCACAAATGTGAATCCGAACTCAAGCTAAAATTACGAAGCAGAGAACACGTCATTAAAGTCACAACTCCAACGAACTCATTAACATTACCAGCATCACTAAGCCTGGACAGCCACCAGATTTCTTTTACTTCAAGTGACCCTTTCAGTACTCTCTAACGTCGTATCTCTGACCAATAGCCACACTTCTCTTTCTATTTCCATTACTATTAATAGGTCTGACAACCGACTAAGATTCGACGTCAGATACTCAAATCACATACACCTCTCTGGTGCCACTGCCTCCCGTAATAAAATTTCTTACCCGAAAGTCCTACTGTAATGCACGTGCGATGAACACAAAATCACTTTTCAAAAGTCAAACAGTTTTCATTCAGAAACCAACATCACAAACAAAGCTTCGCCCTTTTCTAAGTCTGATATTTCAGGAAAAAGTTAAATTGTACGTCCACTTTCGGCTCTAGCTCTAGAGGAAACCAAATTCTAACTTTAAACTCAAAAGTCATGCACCTCACCAACATTTATTAATAGTCCAATTGAAACCGTAACCAGGACCATATGTCAACATCAAGATTCGGCCAATTGCCATAACCCAAATTGATGACCACATCCGCAAATAACATTGACCTCACTGGTCATCCTTGGATTAGTATGGGATCCCACCCCAATACAATCCCTAAAAAGATCACCACTCTACTTAATGGTAATTTTGTCACCTTTCTCTTATAACCCTTGACTCATAACACCACTTGAGTCAACATCTGTTCAAACGGTTCATACTCACTGCTCCCGCATTTCATACTCAACAACTAATAAACCACACTTCGTAATTCTCTCGCTGCACATAAATACTTGTGGCTCAAGATTTATTACTTAGTCAGATCCTGATTCACACAAAATCACCACTTAATTATCTATGACCTCTGTCTTCCGCACTACAATCAAGTCTGCTCCCTCCTCGGAAACCCAACAAACCATTCAGAATCTAATCTTTCAATTAAAAAGTCAACACATTTGTAATTCTTGTTACTAACTCAGTTCTAACCCGTAGGAAATATCATATATCCAAGGAATGATTTCAGCCAAATACCCTAATACTGGCTGATGAACACAAGTGATGACCTCTCAAGCCATACCGAGATTAGTAAGTGGTCTCACCACTCAATACACGAGGCTCTACGATTTGTTTCCAAATCGAAATCTAAATCAAGTAGGGTCACTACTTAATTGGCCCCTGATTACATCATTACTATCGATTCTTTATCCCTTTTAGAATTTCGATAAAATTACGTCAGATAATTATCCTCCAGACACTAATGTTCATACTCTACAGACTCGAAATTTGAGGATACTACCCATTACTGCATTGGAGATAATTTGGGTATCCTTAAATACGTCACATCACAATACATTGATCAAGAATATAATCAATTTAATAATAATCAATGAGTGGGCAGATTTCCACATCAACATGCCACAGCTAATCACCACCATGGGACCAAATGTCGTTAACATCCAGACTGTGGTCGCAAAATAAAGTTTATTATCCAAGGACATCCATATACTCTTAACTTCTTCACATTTCGGAATGACCACTGCCATCTAAATTCTGACCTACCACATATAACTCAAGGTTATACTTAACTGCCTTTTCAAAACGTCCGACAACTGTAGAAGCCTGACCTCCAACTCTAACTATCCCGGAGATCTCACCATGGCCTCATATTTAACATCCTTTAACTTACTCAATAATCTTATAATTTCTGAAATTCTAACCATTTAGTGGCACGATTCAAATACTAAATTCCTCATCCGAACCACAACATCTCATTGGCCACAATACTAGGGTCGACGACTTTTGATCAACCTAAACCTCGAGAAATAAAAATATTATAATTGATGCTCGACAACTTACTCAATTCAAATGTCTTCTCTTAACCAAAAATAATCATAAATATTATTCATCTACTAATATATCATTTATCCTCTCATTTCTCTCGACTTTTCATTCGTATGGGCCACTTATAATAGTCTCTGAATCGTTTATCAAAATTCTCCAACTCAAGCACTTTCTTCCTTTACTCATGGCCTACATCAACTACTCCAGGGCATGATAATGTTATTAAAACACAAGCAGTAGACATCAAATGCCCTACTTAACATTTCCACCATAGCCCAAATAAATATCTCATGAACGAGTTTCCAACTCGTATTTCAATTCAATTTCCCGTTTATACACTTGAAACTCATAAGAAAAGGCATATAAAACTTGCTTTTCTATCACATGAACTAAAACACTTTTAATATCTTTTCAGATTGTTCACTTCTACGAGTCTCGCATCCCGGATACCAAGGCCTCGCTTTAGGCTTCTACAACTCCATCCTTTTCAACTTTCATGAGAGCCTCCCACGCATAAATCAATGCTTCGCTCTATGGGCATTTTCACGTGATGCCCAAACAACATGAAATAATTTGAGTTCCCAACTCATAACTCTATTTAAAATCGTAAATAGTCCCGCAAACACACAAGGAAATCACCAATTATTTATCTTTTTTCCTAACGAAAACTCTCTAAGAGGTTGGCATACCGAGGCATAGTCATGTAGATGCAAATTTTTATGGAACCACCCGGTCCATAAATACAATAGGAACTACTAACTTATATTCCTAATAACACTGAGTCTATAAGCATAAAATGTCGATAAATCCGCCGCGGTCGGAGCATCACTCTATAGACACTAAGTGCTATCAAGTACATGAGGTAGTAACATGAAACGATAACCTAATGCTCTGATACCAACTGTCAGGATCCACCCCGGGTTAACCCCTTTAACTGGAGGTAAACCTTGCAGGGACCACCTCAAAGGAAATTTTTACCGGAAACCTCCCTTGAAATGGACAACCCTACATGCAATCCAAATAAACACTTCCACAACAATAAAATTCAACTAAACTATACTGGGGTAAACAGAGCATTCTACGTGGAAGCAAAACCTAAATAGACTATATAGCGACAACAGAATGATTTGACTGTGCCTCATCTTAGTACGCATGACCTCTTCTCAGCAATCTTGGAACAGTGGGCATTTGAAAATGAAGGGCTTAGTGAAAAACATTTAAAAACATGACGTTAGAGTGAGTGGATAAAAATAAAATTTAGGCGCGAGAAAATATCTTAATTTAACGTTCTCCATTTTATTGTTTCGAGAAATCATTTATGCAAGCCTGATTGGGAAAATACTCACAAATCATCCTTTCGAAAAACAAAACAACACTTGCCAATCTCATTGGCTTAAAACTCAGTATTAAAAATAGGGGAAGAGGTTTCACCATGAAATTGAAATTCCTCTTAAATTGAAATTTCTCTTAAACCAAGGGGCGATAGGTCGAAAAACTTACCTAGAATTGAAGTAGACTCAACCGGTGTGGCTGCTTGAGGTGGCCTTGATCAGTGGTGGCAATGCCGAGAATCTCCGGCAGAAAATCTGCCTGATTTTCTGATTTTTGGGATATTTATAGTCATTTTACAAAATTACCCATATGCCCCTGACTTCGAACCCTTATAACGTCTTCATACGAACTCCGATTTGACCGTGCTACATGTCTACCCCAGATAATACCGTAGTACTTCTTTGACCGGAGCATCTTTGTTAAAAATTAGCTCAGGCTATGAGAGATTCGACTCCGCTAGGTAGCCTCCAACTGAATCTTATCTGTCGACGTCATCTCCAACATGGACAAAGCTCGTTGTCGTCTTTTGCGAGAATTCGGTGAGAGAGAAGTGAAGATTCGAACCAGATCTAAAGGTATAAATTTATTCCGATCAAGGCAGCATGGCCAGATCTGTTTCTCGATGATGCATCGACGTCCATCAAGGCTGCAACGATGAGTCGTAGACGTTGAGGCTTCGGTGACAATGGTGTCAGGGTGTTTTGTCGTCTGTGTCTTTTCTTCACAGAGAGAGAGAATAGTAGATCGGCTCGCGGGGAGAGGTGAGGGTGAGATATTTTGTGAGGCTAAAATAGTCTTTTGTGTAAGATTAACTGAAATGAGCATTTAATTTTTTAATTTATTAGTTTAAGGTTTGAATTTTTTATTTTGTACAAATCGTCATTCTCCCTATACATAAATACACATATATATAACCAAACCTCTTGTAGGGAAGAGAATACATCCTCGTTCACTCTTATCACTATAACCAAACCTCTTGTAGGGAAGAGAATACATCCTCGTTCACTCTTATCACTTACCAGTTCTGTTGACATGAAAGAAGTGGCATACATCCTCGTTCACTTTTATCATGCACTTACCAGTTTTGTTGACATGAAATAAGTGGCTAGTCTCTAGACCTTAGTTTTGCATCATAAGTTCATAACATATCAAACCTATTTCGCTACTGCTTTCTTCTATTTAATTGATTGCTTAGATTTTTGTTTCTATTTTGGATCTAGTTTGCGTTGCACTGAAGGAACTGTAACATTTTTTCAATTCCAACATCATAATAGTTTTTGTACATTTGTACCATTTACAACTTCTGGAGGTTACAAGGATTAATATATCTCTTCCCCTTTTCCTATGTACCGAGTGAAATACTGAATCTCACCCAAAAAAGGAGGAAAAGAAAAAAGAAAAAGGAATTACATGAAGGTTGATTGATCCTAGCTCATATTAACAAACCCATGTTTTGATGATCATGCATGATTGAATTAACATCAGTAAGTATGTGTGTTACTTCCCATGTTTGGATGATAATGACGGTTATGTTGTAGCTTCGTCAATCCAATCTGTCCGTGCATCCCATCCCTTGCGTACTGGTTCCACATCAACTGCTCTTCCATCAACAGCTTCTGCTTCTTCTCCAAATCCGACATTTGCACGTATGCCGGTGGCGGCACCACCATCGACGCTGCAAACGGATCTACCTGCGTTGCTGCAACAATAGAATTCTCCCCATTCTCCTGTGCTGGTGGCGCAGGCAATGCTAGCATAGCTGGCCTTCCTGCAGAGCCCAACGCAACGCTACTTGCACTGCCGCTGGTTCCATAACCGGGGCCAGCCATCGCTGACGTTACCTGAGCTTGTTGGTACATTCCATCCAGCAGCAACATGTCGAACCCTCCTCCGAGAGAGGTTCTCTGGTTTGGCAATTGAGTTGCAGATAGGACAAGAGCCGTTTCCCAATCGGCTTCCACTGCAAATGCCTCCCACGGCTGCGGACCCGTCGTGGAAATCGTAGCACCCTCCGCTCCATTGAATAATGCCAACGCTAGTTTGTCACCTTGTTGTTCACTAGTGCCTGCGTCTTCTCCCAAATTCAACAAATCACCCACGTCTTGCTTCTTCGGTTCCTCTTTCTCCACAACCGGCTCTTCTTCCTTCTCTTCTTCCACCGCAGCCTCCGCGACGTCTTCCGGCGGTGGCAGGGCTTTAATGGAGTTCATGTCCAGTTCTTCTTTGCACTCCACAGACACAGGGGAGTCACCTCTTGGCTCTAGTGCCCTAATTACTTTCCGGCCTTGCTCCTTTGCTGACTTGTCTCGAATGTACTCGTCCATCACCTCGAGCTTCTTTGGTGTGATTCTTTCGACTTCGGGATACTCGGAGGTGCGTGCAATGCCGACGTTCTTGCACCAGGTGTAGTACATGTCGAGCTCGTCGAATTGCTCTCCGATGCGAACGAATACTTCGTAGACTTTGACACCATCGGGTACCTCAAGCTCCATGAAACGATCAATGAAGATCCCCATTATCTCTGCTACGTCGTAATATGTCTGGAAACTTTCTTTCACTAGCGGGTATAGGGCAACTATTATAACCCTGTTGTTCTTCGCTTCACCTGAATATATTCCCATGCACGTAGACAAATGTTAGAGGCAAGATAAAAATAGCTCCCAAAGTCCCAACCATTTTTTTGGACGTACATAAAATTGAACAATATAACTTATAAATCTGGATTGAACCATATACTGAAAATGGATACGAAAAAGAAAACAAAAAATGGATATCAATATATCTGGCCTGACTAGATCGAGTAATATCCTTAGTATTTAAGCCATGCTAATCAATGGGAGCTTGCATGCATGTGGGATAATTGAGCCATGCCTTTCAAAGTTTCAAACTTTATGAGGGGGAATTTGTTAAGATTTCTAAATGTGATCATGTAAATCTACGAATGTTAACATCGTCGAAAAATTCATCATTAATGGTTCTACTTCTGCATGTTTCAATTCGAATATGTTTTTGGACAAAAATAAAATCTCTTGGTATAGAATGATGAAAGGGAAGTTTCCAAAAAATTGAAAACAAAAAAAGAGAGCTACGATTTAGGAGGAGTTATATGGTGAAACCGATCGAACCTGTTGGACGTGTCGCTAGAAATCGTTCAAGGAGCTGCTGCAAATGTTGCATCCTTGAGAACAACTTATCGTGCCTCATCTCATGCACAGGTGTGGCTCTAATACAGACTTGCTGGTTATTACCATTTTGTTCCGCCGGTTCCTCCTCGTCATCTATTACTCCGAACAAACTGCGTTTCCCTCGCCGGCTCTGCATTCGAAACTCGAGCCGTTCGTCGAGGTACAACGCATACGTGCGCACAAAGGCAGAATAGTCCCATGTATTGGAGCCAGAAGTGTCCCTGAAATCAGACATGTTAAGAAACCGAGTTCCACGTCTTGTGGAGAAGAATATATCTTGTTCATATGCTGGATCACCCTCGGAAAGCAGGCGTTGAATCAACATGAGGGTTTTGAGGGCAACAATCCAGTTATTGGTTTTGTTGAGGCGCCTGGAGATGGTGTTGACACAGGCACTGATGTATGCGCGTGAGTAGCATGTCAAGCTAAGAATCTCTCTTATGTATTTCTCTTCGGTTGGGTATTCTTCGTGCCTCGTAGCCTTAACAATGGCAACATCGAGGTCCGCTAGAGAATTGCTGCTGCCAACTTTGGCAAGGCCAATGCTAGTTTGGTCCTTGACGGCACCCAAGGCTCTTCTGAATTTACTTGAAGACATGAGAATGATCGAGGAAGTATATATTGAGAGGAACACAAAGAGAGAGAGAGAGAGAGATGTTGAGAAAGAGAAGACAAGAAAGCAGCCTCGCCTTTTTGCCCTCTCTTCTTCTTTATTTTATTTTTACGGTGTTTTTCCTTTTCTTCTTCTACGTCTTTGTTCCTCTCCCTCTCTGGATTCAATCTTTCTTCTTTGTTTTTTTGTCTAATAAACCGAGTGTGATGCACCTTTCAACCAAAATGAATAGCCGCAATTGAAGCATCAAAACATGCAGGTTCAACGATAGGCGAAAAGCCACGTATACAGTAATAATTTGTTATTTTGTAAAAAATGCACTTTTACACAAAATCATAAAAGTCACAATCTAATTCAATAAAAAATAAATAAATGCCCATTCAAATTATTTTTAGCTACATATGACTTATATACTTATCCTAATTTCTTTCAACCACTCATTTTCGTCTCTCTTCCTTCATATCAGATCTCTCTTCCTTCAAATCAGGTCTTCACCGGCCAGAACTGGAGGTGGACAACATCGACACGGTTGAATAATGGAGAGAGAGAGACTGATCTAATTTATAAACAAGATTAAAGTGGTCAATAAAAAAGAATTGAAGCTGGTAGGATGGACCTCTATGTACAAAAACTATTGGTGGACTTAAAGCAAAGAAAATGTACAAAAGTTGACTTCTGTGACATTTTTATGTAATCTTTGTTATAATTTCACTGTTCTATTATCTTCTCTTTAGTTTAAACAAGGAATTTAAACACAAATGTATCAAGTTCACTGTTAAAATCTGTTGGTTTGAACAAAATTCAATGGCCACTTGCCCAAAAAAACAATCAATGTTCAGCCGCAAACATTCATTGGTATATTCGATATTCCTATATCATTTTCAACATTATAGAAAAGGTTAACTATTTAACCTGGTATCAAGCCTACAGTTGCGATTCAAAATGACCCTTATATTTGAGCGCTTCCACAGTTACTTATCTAATAATATAGCAACTACTTTCTCTGCATCTTGAATCTTGAAACTGGCTTTGAACCTTGAGAAGCAGAGGACTGCAATAGTCAAATGTATTATTAGTAAATTAAAGAGAAGGGCACCAAAACAAAACTCTTAGTAAGGACACTAAAGTAGCATCAAATCTACCTGTGATGTGGCTGAAGTTCTTTCCCTTGATTTTATCTGTAGATTATCAGCATGCTCAACAATAGAACCTGTAAAAGCCTACGTAGATACTGCAGTAAATATAGTACCAAATGAAACGACAATTTAGTCAATTAAAAAGCCATTGAATTACATACTTTCTCTCTGTCAAATTTCGGTTTTGATCTTTCGAGAGGAACCTGTAAAAGCAAAGGCATATATAAGCAGGATTGAAATGCAAGCTAGCAAGTGTAAATGCACACATGTGGACCCATGACACATTAGAAAATTCAATGCTCAAGCTCATAGGGTACAACGAAACTTAAAATCTCCACAAGTATAAATTGGTAGAGCAACACATGCCCGGTTCAAATTAAGGTGCAACCAAATGTATGATTGTCAAGTTAGACACATACTGACCTAATATAGGCTAGGATTTGAGGAACTGTGGTGTCTTAAGCTGCTAATGTAGACAATCGAAATATTTTTAGAGCTTTTAGCTGGTGTAATTTAGCGTAGTTCATAATCTTCTGCAGATATTTATCCACAGCATTCTTCCATCCTGTTTCAGTAATGAACGTTTTCTCTTATAATCATTTTCAAATAATTGTTTTTCGCTTAGCAGCATGGAAGCATCGAGAAGAGTTGATTCATTTTGCTGCTATGTTGGCAAGAAAGCATGCCTTATGTAACTGCTGAAGATGATCAAAGACACTATGTACCTACTTTAAAAGCAGAAAAAGTTTATATGGTGATCGAAGAGAAGCACTATGTACCTGACTTCTTGATAATGGCACAGTCTGAGAGTTCTCAACTACCGGAGACACAAAATCTTTCTCAGCAACACTTTTTATATCATGAGTCAATTTACTTCCATGTGCCAATTTATCTGTGTAAGACACCAAAAACCAAAATCAATTAAAAAGTTAACAGAAGTTGAGATGGTGTTACTAAAATTGGCAAATATATCTCTCTTAGCAGAATCTAAATACAGCTCAGCAGCTTGTAAAATGAAAACATGATGACATAGGAACAGCAGGGATGCCTTGGGTATACATCAGAGAAAAGATTAAAAATAAAAAATAAAGGATGCCTTTGATATAGATGTATCAAGTGATGTGTAGTGGTCTGTCTATATAAAGAAAGTGGATAAACAAATCTAAATGGAGAAAGAGTTTATTCTATGCTGGATCAAGGGAAGAACAGGGGAACAAGACGTGAAGATATGAAGCCATATTCTATATTCTCCTTAGGAAAGCTCCAGGTATTAGAAACTTGTTTAATAATTGGTGGCCAAAAAGTAATGTTTTTTCCCTATTTGGCCAACAGCATGTTATTGCAATCTTTTATGCAAGGCTGATGCAATCCAACAAGTAAAACAAGCATGGCCCTCATTGACCGCACGGTATACTCATGAGAAAATATGAAAATAATACTGTGTTTGCACGTGAGAGAGAGAGAGAGAGTTTAGCACTAACCTTCAGATATTGTTTCCAGACCCAAACACTGCATTGTCAAATTTAACCCGAAGATAAAATCAGCAACTTAATGAAAGGGAAAATAACAATACATATCACTCTTCTCCATTAGATTTTAACAAAATCTGAATATGTTCCATTATTTTTCCGATACAGTATTGTTTTGAAATGAGCTATCCATATGGCTGGTATCTCCAATTATCATTTTATAAACAGTTATCCAAGAATGTAAACAATACTCTCAAAAGAAAAGATAAATCAATACTCTCCAGAATGTAAACAATTGAAACATACCATCCAAGATAACAAGGCAACTCATCTGGGTTAAAAAGAAAGAAAGAACAGAATGCTTAAAGTATGTAGGCAATGAAAAAAATGAAGAAATTATATTTGCAAGTTACATTTTTTATTTGATGCTACCAACCATAATTAAATCAACAATTCTATTTCATTCATTCTATTTGTATTACATAATCAAGCTCTCTACAGTCTGATAAGCCTTTTTGTTATTCAAATTTTCTACTCAAACGTACCATTTGAACTTCACTTTCTTAGGACACTAATTATAGCTAGAGAAAGAGTTGAAGTAGCTAGAGAAAGAGTTGAAGCAGCTCATGAGAGTGATATGTTATGATTCCTTCAAACAAAAGTGACCATACATTTTCGAAAAAGATTTTCAACAGTCACTCCATTTGCTTCCTCCAAAATTAGCAAAAACTAAAAAAATAAAGACTAGGAGACGAAGAAAGTAAATAAAATGATGTCACTTACACTTGGCTCATCAGTAAAACTATCTTTGTTTAAAGCAAGTCCAACTTTTGTTTGCTCTGGAGGTTTCCTGGACTGGAAATGCTGTTTGACAAGTGATTGAAATGAGCATTAACCCCTTTTTGGCTTAAAATAGGAATTTTCCCTTACCAAAATTGTTTTTAGTCATTCTTAAATACTAATACTACCTCCAAGATTTTGGGATTCCCATGGAGAGATTTCTGATCGGAAAGCTGATGCAAACCGTGCTGAACTTGCTCATCCTCAGCACTTTGTGACATCTGAATTTCAGCTTCATGTTCTTCTTTCTCAAGTTCATCCATCCTAGCCATCATACGAGCAAAATCTTCATCTTCATCCACATGTTTTGTAGTGACAGCTCCAGAATTCTTAGGAGAATCTTGCTTCAGTGCACCTGAAACATTTGATACCACCCTTCATTTGATTTGGAGCGACATGGAATAAAAGAGCATATACCAAGAAAAATAACAACAGCATTAGATGATCACCAGGAGTCAATGAGACACACACACACAACACTACTCACTTGTTCCTACATACATCGATCGTTATGTATCCAATGAAATGCTCAAACTAGGGCATATACAGGCAAAGAAATAGAAGAAAATAAAACACTCCAAGTAAAAGCAACATAAAATGGATACCCAAAATCTATAAAGAACATCAAAGCAATCTACAAGACAAGAATATCATCCAAGAATATTCAAACTACTGACCTAGCTGATGCAGAAAAAAGAGAGTTTAAAAAGTGATAGTGCATCTGGAGGTGAGACAAATTTCACTCATTTTTTATTAGGTAAAATATTGTATAGCCCTTATACTTTGAAGTTGACATCTGTTTAGTCCTTTTGGTTTTGTTTTAGTAATTAGTCCTTATACTTTAGAGTTGACATCTGTTTAGTCCTTATAGTTTTATTTTAATTTGAAGGGTCTTTAAAGTTACGATTTTTCATTCAAATAGTAATTTTTTATGTTAAATTAAGATATCAAAGTGCCCAATAAAGTAAATGAGAGATACCAAATGGTTCATCCAAAATGATATTTTCAAAAACATAATGAATATTGTTTGCATTTTTTGGATGGAATGACCACTTAGATGAAAAATTGTGACTTTAAGGACTATTCAGATTAAAACAAAACCACAAGAACTAAACAAATGTCGACTTCAAACCATAAGGACTAAACAAATTTTAATTCTTTTTTATTTATTCATTTGTTGTTCTTTCAATAGAAACAACTTTCATGATACAATAAAGTGAGAAAGGCGTCTAGAGGAACAAAACACAGTACATGACAGAATGAACAACCAACAATACAAGGTTAAATGCCAACAAACCAGTCTAATCAAGCGACAACCCAGAAAATACAGCTGCCTTCCAAAAAAATGATTATAAAAGAAAGAATGTAGGTACGAGGTTATCAGAAACAGAAACCTATGAAAAGCTTCCCAGAACCCCAATTAATATTCTCCATCACTGCTCCTATATAGACGTCAAACAGCCTTTTATTTCTTTCAATCCAAAACACGCATCTATCCCACTGCAACTACAGTGATCTTTTTTCCTTTGCCAAGCAGAATCCTTTTCAGCCAATGTGGAGCTAGAGTCCCAGTTGAGCTTATATAATGCACACCTCCCTCATCAGCTTTGGCCACACAATAAGCAACTTCACACGGCAAAAACAAAGATGATCAACATCCCCCTGTGACTTGTAAAATGCAAACATGGGAAGATAAGCAGCATCTTGGTCTCCTCTGCTGAAGTGAATCACATGTGAGTGACCCTCCCATTTGCTAAAAGATATTCAAAAACCTTTACTTTGGGGGAACCTTGGGTTTTTATGTAAACCTTTATGGAGGAAATACTTGATCTCGATTAGCATCAATTGAAAATCTGCTGAAGGACTACTGAAGCAGACTTTCCTTCCTTTCATCTATTTAAGACTTGTATTTATACTCTTTCTAGCACAACCAACAAAGAGGAAAACTCATACGCTTCCATAATTGAAATTCATCTATTACTTAAGTAAGAGTTGTTGCAATTAAGGGATATCAAAGCAATAGGAATCTATAAAGGATGAATATACAATGGGAACACAATTTAAGACATGAATAGCTAGGCTGGTAGCACGATGGGGTCCAATTTCCAGAACATGTGCGAGTATAAGTCCTTTATATTCAAACCAAATCCCCAATTGATACCACGGGAATTATAAAGAATTCTGATAATTCAAATCAGGGATCACTTGCAATATTAAATATGTTATTTATATCCTACGCTGGTCTCAACTTAGTCCGTTCATAATTTATTTTGCCCCTGTCTCAATGACATAATTTCAAAAAACTGAATTCATATGTATTTGTGAAATGAAGAATCCAAACACCAAAGATCAGCGATTTTAGTTTGGGTCTCTTGATACATGATTTGGTACTTGGTGAGAAAGTCGGGTGGTCCCAAAAACTATCTGAGATCTATATCAATAAGCCTCTTTTTATATTCCCGTGAAATTGCAATTGATATGGAAAGCTCAAGTTATCTTGAAGCCATGAGCATAAAGGCAGTTTAAGCCAAGCTGACCAGAGATTGAATGGACGCTAGTTGGTCTTTCATATAACTAGATATACGCCCATACTAAGAGGGAAATTTGCTGACCTCCTCCTTCCATTTGATTCATTTC
This sequence comes from Comarum palustre, assembly GCA_951800085.1. Classification (NCBI taxonomy): domain Eukaryota; kingdom Viridiplantae; phylum Streptophyta; class Magnoliopsida; order Rosales; family Rosaceae; genus Comarum; species Comarum palustre. Next base: position 6,603,453 of record OX637580.1, read on the forward strand.
TCGAAATTATTAATTCTTATGTTAATTACAAGAATCACTACTTTAAAATTTAGCCAAACCAGAAACCACTTAGGGATCCAAATGATGCAGACAAATATGTTCTGTAGGATTAAACTAAAATGAGAATGACTCATGCAGATGTGACAAAAGAATCGATGGTTATGGGCAACCACATGCAAAAGTACACAAATGTATAACCGTAAGGCAAAAACTGACTATTCAAATTTAACAGTAAAATCCAAATTACTGGGGAAAAGAAAGAGGCCTCACTTTCACTATCAGAAGAACTTTCCTCCTCATAATCTTCCATAATCTCTACAAGGCCTTCCTGATTGGAAAGTTATTAAAAAATATCAAGTTCCAATATACAGATATAATAAAATGAAGGTTTATGGAAGCACAAATTTTAACCAAATATCTAATAACAAATAAATGCTACGTGGTCTAAGAGGTTGATGAATCCCTAGATATGAATTAAGATTTTCCTTAAAATACATTCTAATATATATGCCTTCACATGTTGTGCAGATTCGCATACTTGAGATCTTCGTCAACAAACTAGTTTAGACTAGTTTAGGATGCAATGTTAAGAGCATCTTTCAATCCTGACAAGGTTTCTAGCTCTAATTGAATTCTGACTGAAAACAAAACTATATGCATAACTAGAGTCTGTATGTGCACAAGTAACTTTACTCAAACCAAATCTATATACAAAAGCATGAACCAAAAGAGTCAAAATTGGGGGTTTTACCGCTGCTTCAGAGGCGGTAGCATTAAAAAAGGAGGACTCAGCTTTGAGATCCTGAACCATGGCCTTGAGTGAATTGACTTGGGACTCCAACACCTGCCCTCTTCTGTTCAAAATATCTATTGTTTGCTTCGAAGTCCTTTCGGCATAGTAACCTTCTCCCAGTAGCACCTGCAGCAAACCAAAATCACAGCATCTATTCAGCTCCGCTGCCGATACAGCATCGATAAACCCTAAACCCTAAAATAGCATTACCATGAACTCATTGGTGTGCACCAAACGCCCAGGGAAAAATGCTGCCTTCCCAAACGGAACCTGCAATTGGTTTACTTCTAAATCAAATTCAAATTCAAATTCAATTGGGGAATGATTGGGTGAGGGAAGAGTTACCATAATGTCGTGGTGGAGGTGATCGGGGAGGCGGCCGACGAGGTTAATAAGGTCAGTGTTGTCGGCGACGAAACCAAGGAGGTGTTCGAGCTCCAGGTCCTTCTGGGCGATCGTGTCCTGCACGCGCTGCGCTGCTTTCTGAGTGTCTTCGACTGAGAAGACGGAGGAGAGAGGCGTCACCGTCCCCTTGCCTTTCATGGTGACTTGTGGCAGAACGCCAGGCCTCGGTGGAAATAAGTAATCAAAAAGACCGGTTTCAAATTGGAATTTAGAGGTAAAAATCAAAAAGTTTTACGAAATTTCATAGAAAATTTTGTTTTCGTGACTCCCAAGAAATTTTGCAGTGTTGTGACAATGTAATGTGGTGCTACATTTCAATCACATTTAGAAACATAATAAATGTCCATTTAGTAGTTTAATTACCAATTTCAATGAAAAACTAATTTCATGACTCATTCCAATTAGTTTTATTAAAATTATCTATTTACCCCTAACGTAATATATTTACTCATCAATACTCCACCACCCATTCCAAACTGATACATTACTCTCTCTTTTCTCTCTCTCTCCAAACTAGAGCTTCAAATGCCGGCAAACCCACTTCGGCATCGATCTGCTTCTAACGACGAAGCCTCGACCTTGCCTCCACCATCTCTGACGACTTCGTCCTCACCTTCACCATCTCCGGCAACGTGAAGACACCGACAAGGCTAGATCTCTCCCACCATCACTTTGATCCCGATCTAGAAGCTTATCTCTCTTCTCTCTCTCTCTAGATCGGGATGAGGACCGAACTCGATCATCCAAGGCAGAGCTCCCCAGTCGTTGTCGTCGTCGTCATGGAGATTGGATTCAACCTTGCAAACGACGTCGACGAGGACTCAAGTTGAAACCTATGTTCTGGCTCTAGTGAGAATGTCTAATCAGTTAGGTGTTGCGATGCAGTCGATCTTCGAACTCCGATCTCTAACCAACGTTGCGGCGATGCGCGCCGAGATAAGGATCTCCGCCCTCCGACTTGGTCGACCTGCCTGATCAAGGTTTTTTATGGGGTAATGAAGTTCTATCAAGGTGAAAAGTTAATACGTTCTACTGTAGTGAAAAGTTTAATAAGTTTACTATCCCAGTAAAAGTTTACTAAGGGTAGTAAACTTTATTTTTTCGCATCTAAGTTGATTTTTCATTGTTTTTAATGCGTATAATGGGCCTTGGAGATACTGTTTTGCAAGTTTACTACCTCTGGTAAAGCTTACTACCTCTGGTACAAGTTTATTAGGGTTAATAAACTATTGATTTACTATGAATGTCTCGAGTTTGTTCATCTGCTCGAGTTTACTACCCTAATAAAAGTTCACTAATGGTAGTAAACTTTATTAATCGCATCTAAATTGATTTTTCACTGTTTTTAATATGTATAATGGCCCTTGGAGATACTGTTTTGCAAGTTTACTACCTCTGATACAGGTTTATTAGGGGTAGTAAACTTATGATTTACTAACAATGCCTCGAGTTTGTTCGTCTACTCGAGTTTACTAGCTCAGTAAAAGTTTACTAAGGGTATACTAGGGTTAATAGACTTGGTTTTGAAGTATACTAGGGTTGTAAACTTGGTTTTGAAGTATACAGTGGATTATTAGACTTGGTTTGGAGTATATTATGGTTAGTAGATTTGATTTTGTAGTATACTAGGGTTATTAGACTTAAATTTGGAGTATACTAGGGTTAGTAGACTTAGATTTGATATAGATGTAGCCTAGTAAACTTTCTGTAAAAGTTTATTGCCCTAAGTAGAAAAAATTCTGGCGAAATTCCGGTTACTAGAAATTTTTCAACGTCCGGTGACCGGAGTCCAATGGTTGTGACCGGTGACCAGAGACCGGAGTCCGGCAACCGAAAATGCTCCGGCAAAATATTCTCTCTCCTTTTTTACTGCAAGTGTTTATAAAGAACAAAGGTAAAATTGTCTCAAAAAATTATTTTATTATGAATTTAATAAAGATTTGTGTAATTAGGTATTAGTAAATACACTTTGTATTGAAATGAGCATTTGACTTTTTAATTCATTGGTTTGAGATTTAACTTTTCTTATTTTGTGTAAATGGTTATTCTCCCTTAGAAATATGAATTTATTACAATTAAATTTAGAAATGCGGATTTTATCTTTTTTGTTAAAAACTATTTTAGGTTTTTTATTGTTTTATAAAATACTAAACCCTAAGCCTTAAACCTTATACCCTATATCTGATACCCCAAACCATATACCTTATTCCCAATACCCTGAACTTTAACCCTAGATCATAATATGAACTCAATAAATACCCTTGAATGTCATTTCACAAAAGATAAAAAATATTAATTTATATTTTAGTTGTAATAAATCCATATGTCTAAATCTGTTTAGAGTGTAGCATCATTAGGAATTGTCACGTGGTACTACGGTATCACTGAAATTTTTTTCATTTCTCGTCTAAAATTTTTGAAATTTTCCGACATTTCCTGAAATTTTCGTGATTTTCCGATATTTCGGGATATTTTCGAAAATGTCCCTACTCTCCTCAAAAGTTTTATTATAATTAAATTTAGACATGTGTTCTAGGATATTTGATATATATGTGTGTCTTAGTCCATGCCTTGTATACAGACTTTATGTTGTAATAGGGTTTTATACATATCCATGTAATAGGCCCATTGGCCTATATAATAGCCCAAAAGGCCCATGTATTTCTCTATATAAAGGTGTTTCATTCTATCAATAAGATAAATAGAATTTATTCCCACAATATTATCCTACAACACATTATCAGACACTTAGCTCTAACCATAAAAAGAGCATGTATGCCAAAAAGAGCAAGTAGGCCCCTACCTAAAAGAAGGAAAAATTCTGTCGCGCACGCTTGTGCACTGCCATGTGCACCACCGTGCAACACCGCGCACCACTGCCGCGCACCGCCTGCGCACCCCTCAGGGCACCGCCGCGCACCCCCTATGCACCTGCTGTGCACCTGCGCACCAAGAAACCCTAAAATCTGCCCCAGGATTCAAACGCCAATATCAACAGAATAAATTCCGAATTGGTTTTTGACACCAATATAGAACTTGAAGGTATTGTTCTCACGATTCCAACGCCACCAGCCTCATCCCAAGAACCTGACGGGAAGGCACCAAACCGGCCGTCAGAATCCCCAGACCGGGCGAACTGTTCAAGCCACCGCTTCAGACACTTGCCGAACTTCGATTTCCGTGAAAATCGGAGAGGTTATGCACAAGGATGTCAGGATTCTTTAGTCAAAAGGGCATCTACAGAACAAGAGTAAAAATGGGTGAACCGGTCCTCCCAATGACTGTAATGCGCATATGAATCACTTTTCCTTGAGAAAAATTGGTTGTATTCTTTGTTTCTCTTTGAATCCTTCATATTGTTGTTGTTTTTCAATGATTTGCTACTGTTTTATGACAAGTTTAACTAACCATATGATTTTCATATGTTTCATGGCCTCCACATGCGACAATTCATAATGGAATTACGCAAACGATCGCCGAAAGCGCATGGATTTGAGCATGTAAGCATGAAGCAGCTTATATAAATGCAGTCTATTTGGCAGACTAGCAAGTAAGCTTTAAACTTTTGAGTAATTTCAAAGTTCAATAACCGTGGGGAGGATAAAATATGTTCCTCCCTTCTCCATCCTCATTCTATGCTTGAGACGTTTGTCTTTGCAGGTTATTATGGAAAATCCTAAAACATATGTGCATTTGGCTACCGGCACCACTAGCTGCTGAGTGACAAGCACTTGTTGCCATGCACCATGCACCAAGATGTTTTAGGTTCACGTTGTGAGATATCCAACATTGGTTTATGTTATGCTATTAAAAAGAGTTCGGAATTGGAGAATCATCTCATTCATTTAACCAGCGTTGTGTTTGATCAACGTTAGCACATTTCTCCAGGTAGAAGTCTCATTGAGAACATGGTAGGAGAATCAGCTATAGGTATAAGATGCCCAACGTCTAGCTGCAGAGCACCACCGCCAAGCTGCAGAGCAAAGGCTGCCCAGCTGCTGAGCGTCCAGCTGTCGAGCGCTTAGTGCCCAGCTACCGAGGACCAGTGTTGCATAGCTGCCGAGTGCTAGTTTCCAACCACTGAGCACCCAGCTGCCGAGCATGACCTAGATTTTGCTCGAAGATTTAGCCACTGCTTCCTACGCTGAAACTCCAACCAATAAAGCGACATGACCACTCTCGAGTCTCAACAGTTTGGTATTGTATGCATAAGCTATGCAATTTGTCACTCACTTAAATATTGACCCTTGAATGCTGCTCTAAGTCTCAAACAGAGATTAGAAGCTGAGCAACACTGTTTTATGCTAAAGGCATGCAGCTATTGAGCGCTGCCTAGGAGCTACTGAGCGCTACACAAGCTGCCGGCATGGTTGTCGAGCTGTCATGCACGTTGTCGAGCCCATGTACACTTGGCTGCCAGCTGCCGATAGTCATGCGCCTATTGCCGCCCAACATGCATGTTGCTAACCCTGTATGCTAGCTGCTACCCCTTGATTGTTTTTGCCAATATCGTGTGTCAGTTGCCGCCCATGTGTGTCAGTTGCTTCATGTTGTATGAGGAATGTCACCATCTATTTGTCAAATGTCGATAGTTATGTGTTTGTTGCTTTGTGCTCCACACATAAACTATCATGCACTGTGCATTAGGTGTTGAGCACTAAGCACCAGATGTTAGCACTAAACACAAGGAACCGTGCACTGATCACCAATGGTTGTGCACTTACATCAAGGACAAGCTGTAACACCTAGTCCCAAAATTTACCTTTTACCGGAATTAGGCGGGTTACAGAGGGTTGTAACCGCACTGTTAATTTTCTCCGAATTAATATTCAATTTAATATCGAGATATTCTCGGTTTTAAGGGAAAACAGAATTAGTGTTCCGAGGGGTAGTTTATGTTAATACGAGTCCTCCAGTATGTTCGGAATATTTTCCGGAACTACTGGCTGTTTAACATAGATTTATTTAGTTTACGGAGGTAATAATGTTAATTACCTTACTGTAAAAAGATGACTTTGCTATAAGCCAAGAATTTGGGGAAACTTCCTTCAGAAAAGTTGTAGAGGACGTTAATATGAACTCGTGGGTATGTCCTATGATTTAATCAGAATTCGTGTGCGAAAGTTATTCGAGATAACATGTTGTTACCGTGCGGTAAAAGTAAATATCAAAATATCTATTTACTGTTCATGGGAACTTTTCATAATTCAATCTGGGTTGTCAGATCAATCAGAAATTGATCTGGGCCGTTGATTTAGTATTTAAATGGGGAGGGTTGACCGGAGATCGACCTCTCTCTCTCCTCCCTCGTTTTGACTGTGAGCTCTGCCTGGAGACCACCGCAGTGCGTCCCAGCTCACCACTACCACCGTCCGCCTCGCCTAGCTCAGCCGTCCCATACCCTTAATTTCGACAGAGGCGCCGGATCAAAGTTGTTGTCAAGGATGAGCAGCGTGTCTGAGGATTTCTCAGACGAGAGGGAGGCCAAGTCGATTGGAGGAGCATGGTGGAGATTCCTGGTGGCTGCAGGAGTAGCTCAGTGGTTTGAAAGAGGAGGAGAACGCCTCGCCGGAGGAGGACTACCGGAGATCCGATCGGGTCAACCTCGAGCTATAAAAACTTCATCCTGCTGTGTTAGACTACATGGATGGTGTAGGAACTGTTTAGGTAGGTGTTGGGAGCAGGTTTGGCCGAAAAAGATTTGTTTTCCGGCGAACCAGCCGATCGGGAAAACCAAGGATAAAAACCTTGGTTTTTACCACAGTAATTTTTCATTTTTACTGTTGTTACTGTGGTGGGAAATGTCTGAACTGCCCCTGGAAGTTTGGGGAAATTACAGGGGTGCCCTCAGGGCTAAAATTCCAGAAATACCCCTAATAGTTTGAGTTATTTACCAAAAATTTCATAAATACCCTTTGTCAGTTTTGTATATTTACAAGGCTGCCACTGAGTTGGAAATGCCATAAATACCCTAGCTGTTTTGTATAATTAATGGGTCTGCCACTAAAGCTGAAATTCTTAAAATGTCTCTCGTAGTTCAGATTAATTACAAGACTGCCATGAAGATTAAAAAGACCATACTGCCCCTGATTTGTTTGCCTATTTACAGGGGCTACCATTATGGCTGAAATATCTAAAATATCTCTAGCACTTTAGCATAATTACCAAGTTGCCATTAAGAGTGAATAGACAGCACTGCCCTTGAGAATTCAAGTTAACTACACCGGTACCTTAGATTGGTTTTACTTATATACCCTTTAGGAAAGTATATGTTTCTGTGGTTGTCTTTATTTTTATAGTTATGAGATTGTATGTGTGAATGTTATATTTATTGTGGTGGTATGTTAGGGATAGTCCCGGAAAAATCGTTGATCGATAATTACCTCAGCGGAGAGGTTAAATTCCGTATATGCAATATGCGGTTGCAACCCTTTATATTAGATCAACTGATAATTAGAAAAGCGGGATTTCCCGGTTAGGACGTTAGTAACATAAGAGCTACGTGTGGCTTGATCCCTGAGTACAGGGTACGTAGGCAGCCTGACCGGGTTTCGGGTGCAGTCACAAATATTACTAGAACCCTAGGTCCTCTAAAATGATTGGTTTGAGATCCAAATGCGGGAATCGGGATAACCTCCGGCTGTGAGATCTATTCCGGTTTCGTTTGGACTGTTTACAATTGGTTGGGAATAAAGGTTACCTTTTTCAAGAGGGATTTCGAGTAAATCACTCTTGGAATGGGTCACGCACATCCTAACCCAGGTTTAGGAAGGTAAACTTGGGTCGGGGCATGATAATTGGTATCAGAGCCAGGTTTAAAACCTCTGACCAAAGTTTTGGGTAGTTAAAGTCTATGAAATGATTGAATGCGTTTTTAATTTCTAAGTAAGGCTAGGTGCCTTTACTTGTTAAGTTATTTACTGGCAAGAATTGCCACCTGGGGACGTATCAGAATTGTTAGGGTGATTATAAAGTTTACGACTTCAGATGCATTTAGGGGTTGACTTTGATGTTTCGTTGGATCAAAAATCGAGTGGTTCATGAGTTTAGTATCGAGCTTATTAGGGTTGATCCCTATCGAAGGTCATGGTTAATTTTCTCGTCAACCAAGAAAGACTTAGTCAACTCTAAAGTCAATCATTGACTTTTGCTGGTCAAACCAGGAAAAATTGGGGTGTTAGATTTGAGTGAGGTGTTTCGTGTCCTACACTTTAATCGATGAGTTAAGAGAGAGTGAAGCGTTAGTTTTGTCAACATCTTAGTGTTGCGTACAGATAGTTGAGAAGGATCACGGATGATCATATGATAGAGATGTTGGTTGAGGTTAAATGATGGAATTACGTAATGTTTCAAGCCCAAGATTGAACTTAAGGATGAATATTTCATTACGGTCAGGAATCCGTAAAATAATAAGTTGATACGTTCCGGAAGCCGTATAAGGACATAGGAAACGTTACGGAATATGAGGTAGTTGTTTGAGGACGATAGAGTACCGTACCTGGAACATGAAACATTTTGCCAGTAGGGTGAATGGATATTTAAATTGCTTATTTTATTATTTTTTTCTGAATTTACGCATGCATAATTTTTTTATCATGAACCTTGCCATTGTTTTCTTAATTATTTACTTTTGGTAATTTAGTTTTTGGGACATTTGCATATTTTGTTTTATGATAGTGCATGAATGAAATCACTAGCTAGCCCAACGTACCTGCCCGCTTTAACGGTGTGGCGCAGCCCCGTTATTGTGTGCCCTTGCGTTTGCGCATGTGGAGTAGCCCGCTGTGTTGTTGTTCTCGGGAGGATGGGTACGTACGCACTCATGTTTGTCCGCTACGATGGGTCACCCATGTAGTGTGCCGTGAATGCGCTTCCCACGAGTGGAGTAGCCCTAAATAGACCGATCAATGCATGAGAGGAGTATGGGCATGTGTGTATCATTTTCGGAGTCTACATGTTTTCGGACAATTTTCTTTACACCCTGTTTTGTTTTACTACAGTGCATGAATGAAATCACTAGCTAGCCCAGCATACATGTCCGCTTTAACGGTGTGGCGTAGCCCCGTTATTGTGTGCCCTTGCATTCGCGCATGTGGAGTAGCCCGCTGTGTTGTTGTTTTCGGGAGTATGGGTACGAACGCACTCCTGTCTGTCCACTATGATGGGTCACCCATGTAGTGTGTCGTGATTGCGCTTCTCATGAGCGGAGTAGCACTAAATGGACTGATCAATCCATGAGGGGAGTATGGGCATGTGTGTATAACTTTTTAAATATGCATGTTTTCAGATGATTTTCTTTATGCCCCATTTTAGTCATGGTTTACTGGATTTGACTTATAATTGACTGCAGGCCATGATTTGCTTTTATATGGCTGTAGGCCATGATTTGTTTTATACGGCTACATGCCATGAATTGCTTTTATACGGCTGCAGGCCATGATTTGTTTTATATGGCTGCAGGCCATGATTAGCTTTTATACGGCTGCAGGCCATGATTTGTTTTATACGGCTGCAAGCCACGAGTTGATTTATATTTGGCTATAGGCCACGATTTGTTTTATATTGACTGCATGCCGGGATTAGATTTATATTTGGTCGTGAGTCGGGAAATTATTTGTTTTGGGCGTAAGGCCTGGATTGTTTTTCTGAAAATGAAAACGAAATTTGGAATTTATGATTTTAGAACCATTATTAATGACATTGATTTTTGGTCCACTCACTCTAGAGCTTTCCGTGTCGAAGAAGTTCCAGCCTTAGCTTGGGAGGCTGACATGACCACGCTGGTGATTGGTGGTTTATACGATTTAGGAGTGGGGTACTCCGGGTTTCCACGGGTATAGTTGAAGCAGGTTCGGGTTGCTCGTGATCGCTTGCTTGAGTGGAGGTTGAAATTGGGTAAAAGAGATCGAGGTGTCTCTTAGAGGGAAACCCACTCATGAGGAATGAGATATGTTGAACCGATTGGTGCAATATTGAAATTGATTATGGCAAGCTCGCACACATTGAGTACACCCTATACACGTATCATAAATCTTTACTGAATGTGACATTGGATCTATAAATTTTTAAACATTAGAAATTTTCGATCTAGTAAACTTGTAAATGAATCATATATTTAGACACTAGATGAATCAATAATTTACCAGAAATTTGGAAGCAATTTACTTCTGGATCGACTCGTGTGATAAAGCCAAGATACTTTGATTTTTTACATTTTCGAAAATATGAATTAAATTTAATGTATGGTCATGTTAATTCGAAATTATAAATATTGTAATTTCTATTATTAATACTACTTATTCAACAAATTCGATTGATTGATACGAGTTGATTTTCTGTTACGATAAATTGACGAAACAATAGCCAGTCCAATAGTTGCTTCAGCGACGGCAATAGCTATAACAAAAATTGAGAAAATATTTCCTTTTAATTGTCGGCTATCAAAAAAATCAGAAAATGTTACGAAATTAATATTAACCGCATTGAGTATAAGTTCAAGACACATAAGGGCTCTAACCATATTTCGGCTCATGATCAAGCCATAGATACCGATAGAAAATAAGTAGGCACTCAAAACAAGTACATGCTCGAGCATCATTGACCAACTCCGGATCAATTTTGATTTGATTCATTTCAATATGAACTGAACAACAATTCAATGGATTCAAAGGAATATATTTTATTAGTAATAGATTACATAAAATAATTTTTATTTTGACTTTTCGACATAACCAATTTTAAAATTGAAGATAAAAAAATTGTAATAACATAGAACAGAGTTTCATTTTGATTACTGTTGCTAATTCTAGAGATTTATTATTGGCGCGCTATGACAATTGCGCCTATTAAAGCGACTAAAAGAATTATCGAAATGAATTCAAATGGAAGAAAAAAGTCTGTTGATAAATGAATTCCAATTTGTTGACTATTACTTATCAAATCTTGCTCTATAATTTGGTTTGATCTTGTAGTCCAATTAATCCCGTACCATGATGTATCTGTAATAGTAATCATTACTAAAACAAAAATACTTGTACAAACAGGCAAAGTAATCCCAGCCCCACAGTCCAAAGATTAAAATCTTTGTAATATTCTGAATCATTCATAAACATCACAGCAAATACAATTAAAACATTTATAGCTCTCACGTAAATAAGAAGTTGTGCAGCAGCTACAAAATAGGAGTTTAAAAGAATATAGAATAATGATATACAAACAAGAACCATCCCTAACGAAAAGGCAGAATAAATAGGGTTGGTAGATAATACCACACCCATACCTCCTAGTATAAGACCCGATCCCAAAAATATTAAAAGAAAGTCGTGTATTGGTCTAGGCAAATCCATTATATGTAAAATAAAAGATAAATAAATCTAAATGTTTTTCATGACTTTATTAAGACCCGACCAGAGGTTTTTTTAAGAAATTACTAATTAAATCCTAAGATCTGGGTACTTGGGATCCTATGAATGAAGACATGGTCTCTCTGGATCCCATTGAATTTCATTCGGGGCAGCCACTGAAATCTAAGCAAATTGAAGGGAAGAAGTATTGTTAGTATCATAATTTGTGGAATCACAGTACTTCAGAGTGCATTAAGCTTAAAGACCATATCCAGACATGGATAAACATTGGGAAGTTCAGAGTGAAGGAAGAGAAGACCGTGACATGGGTATACATAGACCCTTTCCCAAATGTGTCTATGGTTGACCTCGTACCGGTCTCAACTGCATCTAGCTCAGAGACTAAGTAGGATACTACATCGCAAACAAAGCCTATGTTCAAGGAGTATACTTACAATGCGAAATGGGCAAATATAATCCTAGAAATTCTGTTAGAATGAGACGAGATTGAGATACCTTAGGGGAAATTCCACCTTAAGGAGAGATTGCAGGTAAAACCTATTACAAATTTCATAATACCTAGACTCACAAAACTTCTCAATGTGTACAGCTCAACTGCCAGATTCAACAATAGATCAATGATGGGATGTTGTCATTCGCGAATCCTCTCAAAGCAGATGCCGAAATTGCAACAGTTGGTGTTGCATTCGATAATAGAGAAGGACGAAAACTAATGCTGGATTTAGCCAAGGAATCAACTTCTGCACCTCCACAGATGAGACAAGAACAAACTGCAGAAGTAGCATCTGTCGTGGTGCTATGCACTCGGTGCAAAGTAGAGTGTGGTCTCACTACAACCTATGAAGGATTCATGAAGGCTGTAAAAGCTGCTGAGCCCAAGATGGTTTGTTCACCACCAGAGGCTTACCAACCAACAAGTCTTAGAAAGGTTCTGACCCAGAAAGATGTCAAGGATACGGCTAGGGAGTCAAACCTATACAGGAGGTTGAGAGCTGAACAAGCAAAAGGAAAATAACTTGTTAAGGAGGTTCAACGAGATGTTCTTACTAAACCTTACATACCCCCAGCATCCCAGGATGTGATTAAGGAAAATACATGGTATGTAAGAGAAAAGGGAGGTCTGTTGAAGCAACTCCTACTCAGACTAGAAATGTCCAGAAGAGGTACGACATAACTAAGAGACTGTCAGTCTCTGAAGAGGGGTGATGTTAGGCCGCAGCAGTTGAAGCAGACCACGGAACAGTTGAAAAGGAAGCTGGAGCAACTAACCGCTCGGCCTTATGTTCAGGTGAAGCACTACAAGGAAGACTAAAAGTCAGCTGGTCAAGGTCCAAGTGTTTTCTCTAGAGTTTCCCATAAGAAACTTGACACAGAGCCTGAAGGACATAAGTTGGTATTCACCCGAATGAAGACTGAATATATAGCTTCAACTTCTAAAACTAAGGAGATGCCCAAGACGTCAAGGTCAAAAAGAATTAAGACCGACAGGGTATCTACTAAAGAGGTACCAGTAGGAAAGTATGAATGGAGACAAAAGATGGTTTCTATGACCAAAACGACTTTAGAAGAGGCTTCTTTGCAGGTCACATCTAAGCTTACCCTTGAGGCTGTTTTGGAAAAGGAATCTGGCCAAAAGATTTCTATGGTGGAACAGATGACTGCGCCATTCGCGGATAGACCTTCTAGCCAGTGAAAGCCGTAACTGTGGAGGAAGAGCTGTCTCTAGATTTAGAGATGACTGCAGAAGATGAGGTCATGTAGGATACAGAAGGAGCTCATGTGTCCTGTAACATGTTGTCTTTGGAATGGCAAGAGAAGAACCCAGACAATCAGAATAAAAGGTGAATGGTGTCTTGTGACATGGTATATATCCTATCTTCCAAGTATGTGCTAGATAAGCCAACACCATCTGATGTCTTTTTAAATACACAGAAGAAGAGGTGGCTCCAACAGCCGAATGATAAGTGCGTTTTACGCTATGTTTTTAATATGTTTTTACCCTCATTTGTACCTTGTTTATTCCTTAGTAATGTTGTTTTTACTTATTTTGAGTCAAAAGGGTTTTTCTGTAGAGTAATAGTTAATATGTGTCTTTATACAGAAATTTGTGCTTAAGTGTTGCAAATTCGATTTGGAACACACTTGGTTATTTCTCTTATGATTCACCGTACCTTTACATTGTCATTTTTGATGAATTTGGTTTAGTGTGTAGATGACATGTAAATGAGCATATGAGAACAAGAATCATGAAGATTGGACTCATGGAGGACAACAAAAGAAGCCATGAAAAATAAAAAACTCCGAAACATAAGGTTTTGATCCGAGCAGGAATTTCCAGAAACCATAACTCAACTTCAAAAATTTCTCTAGGACGATCCAGGAGGAACCAGGGAACGCGCCATATATGGATGGAAAGCTGTGGATGTCTAGTTTCTAAATCTTTTGGAATTGCAGCAATCCGAGTTCTGATGAAGAAGTTATGCCGGAAACAATGGGCGGAGGTCAGTCTCGCGAGTGAAACTCTCCCGCGAGTAAAACTCTCCCGCGAATGAAACTCTCCCGCGAGCAGAAATCTCTCCCGCGAGCAGAAACCCTACATCAACTTCGGAAAATCATATCTAAAGATCCAGGAGGAATCTGAGGACGAACCATATATCATTGGAAAGCTACGGAAGTCTAGTTTTCAGATCTGCTTGAATCGCAGCATTTGGAGTTCAGATGAAGGAGTTATGATCAAAACAATGGACGGAGGTCAAGCTGCAAAACTGGGCAGTTTCTGCCTAAGTTGTCACACGAGTTTGGGAGGATGTTTCTTCACCAAAATTCTTCCCAAGCATGTCAAAGGACTTAAGAGAAGCTTAATGAAGTCATGGGAAGCTGCATTGAAGATGTCAAATTGAAGAAGTCATCATGGCAGCCGAAACAACCAAGTATGGAGCTTTTCCGGTCAAACCGGGAAAGTCTGTCCTTGCCGAGTTTGTCCATGATTTCGGCTGCCTATGAGCCTAAAAACTTGTGTATAAGGCCTACATGGATCCAATAACATGTAGAGGAGTCCAAGAAATCAGAAATCCAAGTTCCAAGTCGAAATCCTTGTCAAAGAAGAAAGAAGAAACCAAGTCCAAAAAGGATTACAAGTTCAACAAGGAAGGTGTCTCCTTGAAGCTCCCGGATTCTCTAGGGTTTCCTCTCGAAATTTTCTATATAAATAGGACCTATGTACATCAAATTTCGTGTCTTTCAATTGTTCAAAACATAGTATAGCCAAACTCTACCCAAAAACCCTTTAACGCAGAAAACAACACAAGCCGCCGCCGCCGTTCCCCTTCGCTGCCGACTGCCTTTCTTCAACCGATTCCCTTTTCATCTTTGCCGAACCTTATAGGTAGGTTAAGGATGAATAATTTCATGGTTTGTGTATGTATTTTCTGTGTAAAGACAGTTGTTATTGATATATATACGATTTGGTTTTTGGTTTTGCATAATAAGCATGTTTATGAACTCTTCTTGGTGATTTGCACATGAATATGTTATTTGTGTAACGATTTAGATTGCATGTTAGGATTTTGATTTAGTTTAAGTTGTGTATGTTTGTATTTAGTAGATGTTGAATTGATTTATTGCTTACCTGATCACGTAATCGAACCTGAAGATAGTCTAGGCCTGAATGTTTCTAAGGGGGGAGTTTAATCTGCCGTAGTATTCTAGGTTGAGTTCACCGGGTCGGGCTCTCAATTTTAGTTGCTGCATAGGGTGGTAGGGTAAGTGATTTACATGCTAATAGGATGAGTGACGACATACCTAGGATCATGTCTCCAACGACTCGTGAACGGTAAGTGTATTTTGTGTTAATGTGATGCGGGTCGTAAGCATTAAACAGGATGACACATAAACTTAGGATGATGCGTGTCGTAAGTTCTAAGTTACATGAGAAGTCATAAAAAGTTGGAATTAATTTGCATCTATGATAACATAAACATAATAACTTGATCTTTCATAAAACTTATATGTTCTCTAATCTGTGTTTGCTATATCTTGTGCTTGAGTAATGATTGACCAATGTATGTAAATATTTTGTTTGTTTTCTTTATATGTTTCGAACCACCCTATAAATTCCCCATAATATTTTGTATATATGTTTATACTTGTATAGTTGTGACAGAATTGTACTTGTATGTTTATATTATATTTGTGAATGTTACTAACGATTTGTTTTGCAGATATAATCCTTCCCTAGTGTCTCCGGCTTGAACGATCCCTACTTACAGTTACTACAATGATAGGGTTTTTTAAATTGCAGGTCATGTTATGACACGTCACTGAAGTAGTAGAATTTACACTTGTCAAGGAGGGGAAGATTGCACCAGAAAAGCCAAGGAAGATTGCGGTTATTCTGCATTAAAAGGTCTTCATGATCTTCAGTAATACAACATTGGCTCAGACTCAGCATTTGCGACCACCATACATGATTGTTAAGATGGAAGGAAAAAAGGTCAACAAGATCTTAGTGGATGATGGTGCTGTTGTTAGCATCATTACAGTGCGAACAATTGAAGCTCTCAAAATTCCAAAGGAGAAGATCATCATTAGCAACTTCAGAGTGAATATTTTTGCGAGAAACATAACTCAAACCCTAGGGGTGCTGATAATAAAGATGAAGATTGGACCCTTCGAGTTGTTTCACTAGTTCTTCATCACCGACTACACGGCACCTTCCAGTCTTATTTTAGGAAGAGATTGCATACACCAGGCCTATTGTATTCCTTTGTCCCTACACCAAGAGTTGGCGATATGGAATCTGGCAATAGATGAGGCTGAGATAGTGAAAGCAGATTCTAGACCCTTTTCTGCAGCATCCTGCATGTTGGAAGCTAGCTGTTATCATGGAGATTTAGGCCATCTGCAGGTTACTAGGGTGACAGATAAGGGACATCCATTTGGGGTGACCTCAACAAAACTTACACAATTGGGTATTGCACAGGTCAAAGCTGATCATAACAGGCCTGGCTTCATTGTGCCACCTCCACATGTTAATCCATAAAGCAGCTTACAAGAGAGGAACTTCAAGCCTATGCTCACTTGCATCAGAGATTATCTATTTATTTATAGGAGCAAGAGGCTTAAGAGGAAGTGACTTTAGTGGAATGCATTAAAGATGATGTGTTAGATTATAGAAAAGAGGATGAGGTTATTCAGCCAGCTCTAGCTGCTTTGGATGATACTCCACCTAAAGTGAAAGTTCTAATTGAAAAAATCAACCATATAACCTAAGAGGAACCAATAAAGATTCGTATTAGTACCTTTTTGGAGCCTGATATGTGACAGAGGTTCATTGAGTTGCTGCACGAATTCAAAGATTGTTTTGCAAAAAAATATGAAGATATTTCATGCTTGTCTTTTGATTTGGTGCGACACAGATTGCCAATCATAGATGGTTATAGTCCAGTGCAGCAAGAACAACGACAAATGAATGTAACAATAACTGAATTGGTTAAAGAAGAGGTTTAGAAGATATTGACGTCAGGCATAATTAGACTTGCCAAGTACACATAGTGGTTGTAAAACATAGTTCATGTTCGTATGAAGAACAGAAAGATTTGCGTCTGTGTTGATTACCAAAAATTAAACACCGTAACCTCAAAAGACGTGTATCGTATGTCAATTGAGGATATGTTAGTTGACGCGGTTGCAGGCCAAGAAATCTTATCCTTCATGGATGGCACGGCTGGCTATCTCCAGATTCCTGTCGTAGAGGAAGACAGACATAAGACGGCCTTTCGTTGTCCATGTTATACAAAAGCCTGAGTATGCGGTTATGCCATTCAGACTGAAGAATGCAGGAGCGTCATACTAGCGAACAATGTATATGATGCTCCATGATATCATGGAACAAATCTTGGAAGTTTACATTGATGATGTAGTTGTTAAATCCAAGGTAAAACACGGTCACATTGAGGACCTCAGGATGGTCTTCACCTGAATGAGGAAATATCAGCTGCGAATGAATCCAACCAAGTGTATGTTTGGGGTTCAGGCTGGAGATTTCTTGGGATTTGTGGTTCACCAGAGAGACATTGAGTTTCTTGAGACAAGGCCAGGGCAGTGATTGATGCTTCAGCACCTAAGGGGCAAAAGGAGTTGCAACAGTTGCTTGGGAAAGTCAATTTCTTAAGGAGATTAATTTCTAATTCAGCTAGCACTATCAAAACAACCATTTTAGCCGACGAAATTTTTTCGTCGGTTAAACCCTAAATTTCGTCGGTTAAGAAGTCGTCGGGCAAAATCCGTCGGCCAACACTATAGCCGACGAAATTATGTTCATCGTCGGCTAAAGTCATTTATTTAGCCGACGAAGAAATTTTTCGTCGCTTAATTTCTGGACTTTAGCCGACGAAATTTTATTAAAATTCATCGGCTATAGCTATTATTTTTATTTATTTATTTAACTTTAGCCGACGAATTTTAGGATAATTCATCGGCTAAAGTTATTATTTTTTTATGTAATTATTTTTTTAAAACTTTAGCCGACGAATTTTAGGGTAATTCGTCGGCTATAGTTTTTTTCTTTTTTTTTTTAATTTTAGCCGACGAATTTTATTAAAATTTCGTCGGCTATAGCTATTTTAATTTTTCATATTTTTTTTTCTTTTTTTTTAATTTATTGTATTTTTGATTACATTTTTTACATCTTTTTCGTTTTTACACCGGTGGTGGAGAAGGACAAGAGGAGGAGAAGAGGAGAGGAGGAGGAGAAGGTTAGGAGAGGGAGAGGAGGAGGATGAGGGGGAGGAAGGAGGAGGAGAATTTAGAGGAGGAGGAGGAGAAGAATTTAGAGAAGGAGGAGGAGGAAGGAGAAGGATTTGAAGGAGGAGGAGGAAGGAAGATGAAGAGGAGGAGGGAAGATGAAGAGGAGGAGGAGAAAAGTGAAAGATTTCAGATTGTAGTTTTTAGATAGAATTGAAGATTTCAGATTGATGTTTGATTTAAAATTTTTGAATCTTGGCTCTCTTCTCTAGTTGTCCTTTCTGTCTTCTCCAGTCCATCTACCCTATTCTTCTGTTTCTCCTTCTACGAACCCTAATATTCTCCTGTTATCCTACATTCTGCAAAGTAAATTATGTATCCTCTTCTCCTTTTCTGTTTCTATTTCATAAGTTTCCATTCATTTAATATTGTCATTTTAGGCGTTCACCCCTCTACTAATGTTAGTGGAGGAGAGGCTATTGAAGAATAAATCAGAGGAAGAGAAAAAGAAAGCACAACTGTCGTACATCCATACGGACTGTATCTCAAACATCCTTACACGGCTTCCTGCTGATTCTCTTCAAAGGTCGAGGTTTGTTTGCAAACCATGGTATAATATAGTTAAAACCCCAAATTCATTGTTGCTCATCTCCAACGTTCTGAATCTGTTTTGATCTTTTTAAAACCAAATGTAAAGGAAAGTTTGCACCCTATTCTAAAACTGGGAGAAAATATGCATGAAAGGTCATATCCTTATTCTATGACATCTACCCTGCAGGAGAACTGAAACACAGTTCCAGTTGAGTCAAAACTTCCTGAAACCATTTGCACTTCCTGAACCAGCAAATCTGATATAACAAAGAACTTTTGTTTATATTCAAACGTTCATTTACGATATAAGAAGCAAGTTCCATCAGATGAAAGAAACAGAAACTTAGATACGATGCCAAACCACTGTTTCACCAAGTAGATGATGCATTGATGCTACTAAGGTAGCAGCTTCGACAGGTTTGACTGTACTTATGTTGGATGCAGATCAATCAACGGAGCTAGGCTTTGAAATCGTGGGAAAGCCGACCCTCAATCTTCCGGGAAAGCCAGCAGTTCAAGTAACTGAAGTCACAAACGCATCTAAAGAACCTATAATCGTTATCGCATGTAGAGGAGATTCAATATGCCATTCCTGAAAAGGTTTAATCACATTAGATGCCTTCTTTTGGTTGAAAAAAAAACACACACACAAACGCACAAGTAGCTGGTGGAGCTGGCATTGCCGATGTGAGTTGTTGTCCTCATTAGAGTCCTTGTAATCTATGGTCACTTGTTAATCAAGTGCAACTAACATAGTTTGTAGATTAATAATCCAAGTACTACTTGCATTTCTTGACAAGCAGGCACTTTCCCGGCTCAAATATAACTTTGTTGTTTATTATCAAAATAGATTAAATCTCATAACAATAAAACAGTCAATGATTAGAGCATGTCTAACATTTTTTCTATTTTTTTAAATAGAAAAGTAAAAGTCAAAATCTTAATTTTTTTTGCTTCAACTTTAATAGCTTCTTTATTTTAGAGATTTTGACATTTATTATAACAATAAAATAAGCTATATCATTATTAATTATATCAAAAAATTATATATTTTTTATATTAACAATAACAAACTTAATAAAATATTATATATTTGATAACTTTTTGTTGGAACATGTTAAACATTTAATTTTAGAGAAAAAAAACTTTGCTACAAATTTGAGGAAGAAGTGTTTCTCTTTCTTCTTCATCCTTATTTTGCAGAATAAGATAGGGAAGCTGACTGCCCAAAAACAGTCAAAAATTCTCCAAAATAAAAAATACCAATAAAATGAAAAAACTGTTAGGCTTGCTCCACTATTAATGAGATGTACATTTCTTAATATGGAGCATTATTAATGAGATGTCCTAAAATTATATAATGATAATGATGGTGTGATTTCTTATTAATGAAAAATGTTGGAACCACAAAACGACAGGTTACATCCAAACTTGGGTAGGGTTTCTTGGCCATGATTAAATCAATTATACAATTTTAGGTTTTACGCAAAAGAAAAAAAACACTTGTATAAATAAATGAAGATATATTGGTGGTGTCTTACGTCTTTTTTTGGTCGTTTGTACTTTGTAGGTGTCTTATGTCACTCAAAAGGGTTGGATTGAAAAGTCAGAAAAATAAGTAGTCAACCAATGACAATGGTGTTGGGATCAATAATGTAACGCGGTGTTTGGTCTTGGAAAATGACTTACAAATATATCATTGGTTCTTGAGTTGAATGAAATAACTTGAGTAATGGGCTTAAAGTTTTTTATAATAATTATAGAAACTCTTATAATTTTACATTGTCTTATTTCTTTTTTATCTGAACAATTATCAAAATATTCATAAAAAGAATACTATGGCTTGTAGTCTGTCTGTTTCTCACAAAATAAACAAGGGAGAGAGCATAGTGCACTCCGGAAGGGAAGGCAAGCCAAAAGCTAGCTGGGGCCCACATATGAGACAATAGCCACGACATCATCAAGGCACCATGTCGTTTTAGCAAGCATGTGGGTCATTTGATTCTCTTTCTCTATTTTAAAGTTTTTTATTTACTTAAAATAATTAATTATTATTTAAAGATGACTTTCAAAAAAATACCAAAAGCGGCGTCTGTCAGGAATTTTACGATTTGTTGCGGTTCTGACCAATGGGGGGTTGACACGCATCCCGTATGCAGCGCAATGGCAGTGAAGATGACGCAGGAAGGAGACCCGGTCCTCGTGTGCTCTGCAGCAATGTGTCTCTTGGCCCCCTCCTACAGTCACTCTTCCACTGGTGATCTGCTACTGTATGCTACTACGGGGTTCAATGTTTCTATTCCTTTTTCTTTGTCAACTCAAAAAAAAATTATAAACACCATCGTAATTCGTTATACGAAAATTCTTTTATGTATTAACATATAAGTGAATCAAATAATTTTTAAAATTTTTTAATTATTGATAAATAAATTTAGTTTTTATTTAAAAATATTAAATAATATCATAAATGCAATCTAATCGTCTATTTAAGTTGGTTTCAATGCTCCATGATGCATTGAATACTTTCCATTCAGTATATGCTTAATTAATTTGTGGGTTTTTATGTCAAATTTGCAAACCCGTCTTTTCAAAAATTAGATGTTAAGAAAACAAAATTATTAGAAAAAAATTGTACATTTAGTACTAATTTGGCCCCTTGTAACTCATTTAAATGATTATAATAAAAATGTATATATTCTATTATAAAGTGTTCTTACATGTACCCAAATAAACACATCTTTAATAAAAGTCTTAACAAACTATATTAATTTTAGACTATTTTGTCCTTATCTCTTAAACATGCATAGAGAGAGAGGAGTGAAATTAAAAAAAAAGACTTGGTTTGAACTTCACCGGAGTCTTTTTATACTTAAGTATGTAAAAGAAAAATCATATATTGTGGAAAACTACCCCAAATATTTTTTCCATAATTGGACCCAAGTATGAAAAATGGAAAGTTATTACCCCTAATAATTTTCATACTTATGTGTGTAACAGAAAAATCACAACTTTTGAAAAATTACTACCCCACCCAAAGTATGAAAATCAGATCCTATGGAAAATTGTTACCCCTAAAAATTTCATACTTAGTGTATAACAGAAAAATCCCATCTTATGGAAAATTACTGCCCCTAATATTTTTCATATTTGGACCCAAGTAAGAAAGTCAAATCCTGTGGAAAATTATTACCCTTTATAATTTTTGTACTTATGTATATAACAGAAAAATCACAACTTGTGGGAAATTACTGCCCCCAATATTTTTCATAATTGGACCCAAGTATGAAAATCAGATCATGTGGAAAATTATTACCCCCAATATTTTTCATACTTATGTGTATAACACAAAAATCACATCTTGTGGAAAATTACTGCACCCAATATTTTTCATTATTCGACCCAAGTACGAAAATCAGATCCTATTACTCCAATAATTTTCATAATTGAGTGTAGAAAAAAAATCGGATTTACCCTTGTTAGAAACCGTAGGAAAATAAACTTCGACAAAACGCCGCACACACAAACGATAACCGAAATCGACAAATTATATATTCACGCGCTCGTATCAACGAGTACATGATGTTGTGATAACACATTGCCCCAGAGGATGTCAGACGCGCCGCCACACGTCGGAGAATGAGTCGGGTAAGGTATCAGGTTTCGCCACCGTACTGTTTGGCCTCGAATGCATAGTTCCAGACCGAATCAGTCCAAAGCGCCCCCACAAGGACGCTTCTGCCGCCGAGATGAAGAGAACTTGACCGGTTTCCCCACCGGAGGTGGTCGGAGCTCCTTGTCGCAGCCGGGTCAGGCGGGTTCGAATCGGGTCAGTATGAAAACTTAGACAGTGAAGGGAACGCGCGCGTGGAGAGAGAGAAGATGAAAATGGGGTTTCCATTTTTGGAAACCAATCCCTTCTATTTATATATTTCCAAAAATGGAAACCCACTTTGGTTGACTATAACTTCTTTGCACGATATCTGATTTACACATACCGCATCGTATCATCAACCACTACAACTTTCATGAAGGAAGTTTTCCGAGAAACTCTATGTAGCAAAAAGTCAACCCTTGACCCTTTAAATAAATTGTTTTTAAGCGTCCTTTGACTCTGAAAACTTCAGCACTCTTCTCGAAAAGAACGAATACGCACCAATTCCACTTAATAATTTTCAAACAATATTAGAAATTAACATTTGAATTTCCGGGGTATTACAATCCACCCTCCTTAAAGAAATTTGCCCCTGAAATTTAAACAAACTACTACACCTCAGGTGCTGCACCACGTGAACAACGAATGTGATAGCACCCTGATGCGTGATCCCCCCGTTCTGCAAGCAATATGAATATCAACCAACCCAAGTACAAAACTTAACATCCAACTCTCAAACACTCTAACCTTACCACTCAAGAGTGCACAACCATTCCAAATTTGCCATATGCCACTTTGGCCAACCTTATCCAACCCATAAAAATTTAAATCATGATACTCTAGCAAATCATACACAACAACAATAGATCCCTTCGCCACATAGAATGATCTAAACGTCACAGAGGTATGCATACGAGTCACTCACTCGCAACTAAATCACGTATTTCACCACTTAAGGCATCAACAACGCCCTTCAACTCGCACCGTCAACAACATTACATAAGTATAACATTTCCGCACACACACAACTATCTTGCTAAGTAAAACACAACACCAAGAATACACATCTTGTCCACGACAACAACTGCACTATATAACTAATAATTCAACTCAAGAACCACGATGTTTGAAAACCAAATTTGAAATCGACTCGACCATCAAGGTCACAACATAGTTCCATTAGACCCAAAACCACATTTAAAATAAAACACAAAACAGGCTAAGACCTAGCCTCAACCAACCCACAAAACAAATAATCACAAGACATCTCACACCAACAAAGTCGAAGAGGTAACGGATCTCTACTGTCGCAACAAGAAGAAAACAACCACACATTACAATAACGACACTCCCGGATACTACTAAGTCAGGGGCATCTGTCTCTGCTGCTGCCCACGTCTGCCCTTTTGAGGTCGAGTACACTCCCTAAAACCACTGCAACCAGTGGCACTTATGGCTCCAATTCCAAGTTATCCTCATAAAGATCCTCTACATGTCGAGCCCGGCCTCTACCTCCAGCCACACCTACTCCCTTGGCCCTACCTCAGCCCCTAACTATGCCTCGTCGAGGGTCCATCATCTGAGAAGCAAGTAAGTTTGATCAACACATGTATAAAAATTAACCAAAAGCATAATTCCTATTGCTTGCAGAACGGGGGGATCGCGCATCACCAAGACATAACCAAGACACTACTTCAGACGATAGACCAAAGTTCAAGTCTCGCTAACAGAGTAAATCATTACTCTGACAACCTATCTTTGAGATGACACCTACCCCTTTCACATACCCAATGATATATCAATACCGAAAATAATGGTGACCCGCTGCAGTCGGACCATCACTCCAAGACACTGATTATCACTAAATATGTAAACCTAAACTCTGATACCAACTGTCATGACACGAATTTTTGGATAACCAAAAATTCAAAACTCTAGTCATGATAATCTCACCAATAAAATAAAATCAAGAAAACAAATAAGGTGGCGCCCCAAAAAGCTTACTACAAATCAACGACTGCTACAAGCAAAGTTTCAACCTCCAACAAATAAGCTCCTAAGCCTCTACTCCACAATCTCTGATATTAGATAGGGGTTTTTAGTATAAATAAAAAAAATTTGGGTTATATTTAGAAACCCTAAAAATTAGATTTCTTTCTCTTCCTATTTCCTCTCCCTCTGGACGCCGCACACACAGCTCTCTATCTAACTCGAGCTCCGTCGTCTGGCGACTAGAAGAGACGCTGCCTGTTTCTATAGCTTCGCACAGACTTTTTCGTCAAGACCACTAGTCTCCTTCATCGACTAGTGACGTAGGCAGCGCAGCTAGGCTCAAAGACCCTAGCCACCATCGCCTGACCAGTTTCTCCACAGTCAGGCCACTGTTCTGACCGTTGTCAGTCTCTTTAAGATAGCACAACCGCCCCCTTTCCGTCTGTGAAGGTGCGATGATATGGGACTAGTCTTAGAGAGGTTGTCAACGAGGAGGGCGGCACTGCCTCACTAGGAACTACTGCTAGCGAAGGCGACGAGGAGCCAGAATAGGTAAGGCTTAGAACTCGTGTCTTGTAGAGCTCTTCTGTGCTAGTCTTGTAACTCAATCCGAGTTTTAGACCTGAATTGTAGATTTGGAGCTCAGTTTTGACGTGGAGGTTTAGGACACTTCTTGGTCGATTCAACTTTACGTGTTCTAAAAGTCGCTAGTCGGTCGGCCGGCCGGGGACTAGCGAGTAGAGGAGTAGTCGGGGGAGTAGTCGGGGAGTACTCGGTTTTTAATTTTTGGATTTATTTTTAAAACATATAATTAAATATAATTTTTTTAAAAGGTATTATAGTGTCCAAAATAATAAAAAAATAGTCAATAAAATGCCTAGTTAGCCGATTTTTTTACCGAGTTAAGCTGATTTTTTCCGAGTTAGGCCGATTTTTTCCGAGTTGGGCCGACTACTCGGCCGATTTTCTTCCGGCCGACTTTGTATTCCGATTTGCTTAAAATCGCCTCAAAAGGACGCCGACTAGCGAGTACTCGGCCGACTAGGCTGAGTTTTAGAACACTAGGAGCACGTATGGAAGAAGCTCATTGTCCGAGTTTTAAAACACTGGGAACACGTATGGAAGAAGCTAATTGTCTCTTGACCCTTGTTTTGTTTACAATGGACTGTCATTAATGGAGGAATTGGGGTTGGTGTGAGGGGCACAAGCACAGCTGCCTATGGTTGTGTGTGGCCGAGTGTCCGGTGTTGTGGGTGGGGCAGTGGCCCTATTTAACTTGTGTTTGTAGGTAGGAGTCAATTTGCTTTGAAAACTAGAGTGATACCTTGTTTTGGTTAGTAGTTGTAGTTGTTTTCGTTTGTGTGAGGTTGTGAGCATATGGAATAGGATGCGGACGTTGAATTAACAGTTTCCAGAGTTGGTTTTGAGTTATCAACGACCTTAAGAGGTCGTGAGTGAAGGTTGTCCAACTTCGGGCGAACCTTTAGCTCGGGGGATTAGTTTAAGTGTGCTTTGTTATTATAATGTCTGAGTAGTAATAAGATTAATAAGTGTGTCATTTAGGTAACTAGTGGAGTTGGTGTGGAGCTTGACTTGCGTTTTTAAAGACGTAGCGGGGTTGTCAAGGTGAGTAAATCTCACAGAGGTTCTGAATTGAACCAATAATTACCATTAGTTCATTTATTTATTTATGAAATTGTTTTTTGGAAATGAAGTTTTAGTTTTAAAATATATGGACTTGATGACTACGGTCCATAGGGTAAGTAAAAATGAGATTTCTCATGAAAACGATTTTTAAAATGTTGTGGAATGAACTATGATGGTGATGTTTATTGGAGATAAATGATTACTATGCGTATTTTGGTGCCTCGGGATGAGTGTGTTTGATTGATGTGTGGTGTGAATGTGATAACATTGTTTTATGATTGATTTATATGGAAAAATCGATTTAATTATTATGATATTCTATGATACTTGGCTTATTCTTAAAGAAAAATATAATCATCTCGTTTTAAAATAAATGAGCTTGATCAACAACGATTCATCGGTAAGTTAAAATAAATATTTTACTGACATGTGTGATTATAATATTGGGTCTCTGAATAGTTATTCACGTGAGAATAACTAGGGACGTATATGTGTCACGTCCCGGCCCAAGTTTACCTTCCTAAACCCGGATTAGGACGTGCGGGACCCATCTGAAGAGAGATTTACTCGTAAGCCCTTTTGAGAAGGGATAACTTTTTTTCCCAAACCATTTTCGACAATCCAAACAATACCGGAGTAGACCTCCCAACCGGAGGTTATCCCGATTTTCTTATTTGGATCTCAAACGATTCATTTAGAGGACCTAGGGTTCTAATAATATTTGTGACTGCACCCGAATCCCGGTCAGGCTGCCTACGTACCCTGTCCTCAAGGATCAAGCCACACGTAGCTCTTATTTAAAAAAAATACCCTAACCGGGAAAATCTCGTTTTTCTATTTATCGGTAAACTACCTATTGTAGATGGCGTACGACGAAGGCCATTCCGGAGTTTAACCTCTCATTTGAGGTATTCACCGCCCAACTATCTATCGGTATTATCCCAAACATTCCACCACAATTATATACAACATTCGTACATAAAAATATAATATAAAAGCATCCACATAAATAACAAATCCTCTAGGGGTAATATTGTCACATGAAGGGTACCCTTGTAATTATCTTAAACTATCAAGGGCAGTATAGTTAATTCACCCTCAATGGCAGTTTTATAAATATGCTAAGCTCCTAAGGGTATTTTAGAAATTTCTGCCTCAATGGCAGCTATGTAAATAGACAAGAGAACCAGGGGCAGTACGGTCTTTTCAACCTCAATGGCAGTCTTAATAAATATACAAATCTGCCAAGGCATTTTTGGAATTTCAGCTTCAATGGCATCCCTGTAATTATATAAAACAGTTAGAGGTATTTATGAAATTTCCAACTCAGTGGAAAACTTGTAAAAGACAAAGCCACCAGGGGTATTTCTAAGATTGCACCCTCAGTGGAAGATTACTCACCTCGAAATCCCGCTGCGTCAACTATCGCCACAGGGTAAATTCTCAACATTTGGTCGATCAATAAACACCTACAATTATGTGATCGACTTTAGTTACTACACGAAGGTAATAATGGCTTGACTGAACGTCACACTAAACGATAACCGAAACCGGCAAATTATATATCCACGTGCTTGTATCGACGAGTACATGATTCTGGGACAACTCACTGCCTCTGAGGATGTTAGACGTGCCGCCAAGGCGGCTGCGCGTGGGCCCCACGCGCCATCACCCTCAAACCGATCAACTTCACCCAAAAACCACCTACATGCAACCACAACAACCCTAGAAGGCCTATAAGAGCAACCAGAACTCCTAGAACTGTCGGATGCGCCTATACGCGCAACAACAGCCGGCGACGTGGGGGCGTCACGCTCCTCCACCCAAAACACCGAATTTTAACAAACTCAAAACATGAAAGTTGTAGATCACAGTAAGGGGAACAACTTTAATACCTGGGGTTTTGATCAACTCGGCGAGGAAGTGGCCCAAAACTGCCCTTAAAGGGCTGCCTCCACCTCAGCCGCTCCTACCGTCGTGTTGAGCTTCAACACCATTGGAGGTTCGCCCAGAACGTCTTGGGCGTCCTTTCTGGACTGGTTTCGTGTCTCGCCTCTACCCCACGCCGAAGAAACAGTCCGGTCGAGAACCGGGTCTCAGCGCAGTACTGTGCAAGCTTAGAGACGTTGTTCCAGGCCGAACTGGACCACGCCACCACCACAAGGAGGCTTACACGGAGGAGGGGAAGAGATCTCGATGTCTCTGGTGGCCAGAGCTCACTGTAAAAGTCAGGTCGGGTCGGCCGGGTTCAGATCGGGTCAGTTCAAATTTTCGGATAGTGAAGGAACTCGCGCGCGCTTGGAAAGGGAGAAGAAAATGGATTATTTCCATTTTCGGAAATCCACCATTTCTATTTATATACTTTCTAAAAACGGAAACCCAACTTCTGTTGATCATAACTTCTCCACCCAACATCTGATTCACACCTGTCACGCGTCCCCGGACTCGTATCGTACAACACTACAACTTTCGTGAAGGAAGTTTTCCGAGAAACTCGATGTGGCAAAAAGTCAACCTTTGACCCTTTAAATATGTCATTTCCGAGCG
The DNA here is from genome assembly GCA_951800085.1 of Comarum palustre. Taxonomy (NCBI): domain Eukaryota; kingdom Viridiplantae; phylum Streptophyta; class Magnoliopsida; order Rosales; family Rosaceae; genus Comarum; species Comarum palustre. The sequence goes on from OX637580.1 coordinate 6,632,188, forward strand.
TCCCTTGACTCCGAATACTTTGGCACCCTTCTCGAAGGTACGAATACGCACTAATACCACTAAAATTTCCAAACTTTACACTCGTTAAAACTTCGGGGAAACTAACAGAGCAGTTACAACCCTCTGTAACCCGCCTAATCCCTGTAAAAAGGTAAATTTTAGGACGGGGTGTTACAATATGGATATATATACGTTTTGAGATAAGTGTTGTGTAGTGTCCTTGTGTGGGCTTGTAGACGTTCGGGTCAGTCACAGTTGGTGATGTTTTATTGTAGACCTTCGGGTTAGTCACAGTTGGTGACGTTTTATTTCAGATCTTCTGGTCAGTCACAGTTGGTGACGTTTATTTTATTTTAGACATTCGGGTCGGTCACAGTTGGGTGACGTTTTGTTTGGACCTTCGGGTCGGTCACAGCAGTGACGATTTGATAGTATACGGGAACCAATGCCTTTGGCCGGGTGATTGGTTACGATCACTTAGAGCTCTAGTCTGTCTGTCGTTGCATGCTATGAAACCCTTCGTGTATGGCTCTAGGATGCATGTTTATTTTCAGTAGAGTGGAGTTTGACTTTATTGTCGTTGTATTTCTTGGGACCCTTTGTGTAGGGCTTCAGGATAGATGTTTTATTTTTCAAGTAGAGTGAAAAATATAATTGTGATGTGTGATTAAGTGTTGGTGATTTGCAGAGCATTTAGTGACTCAAATTTGTATTTCTGCTTGAAATATTATTGTTGGTAAATGATTGAGTCATTGCATTTTTTTACTCACACGAGCTTTTAAAGCTTACCAGGTTTGTTGTTTACAATCTGATGCGCCATCTCTTGGTGTAGAGGCGTGACTTGGAGATCAGTTCAGGATAGTTTTTGGGTAATTAGCTATGAGGCTTGTATTATATTTTTTTATTTGATTCAAGAGAGAGTTGATGTTTTCTCAAATTTCGAGTAACTGTGTAGCTAAATGTATTATGCGACTCACTGGTTGAGATTGTATTTTATTACTCTGGATTAGTACTGTTGGGTTTTGTGTGATTTGCAGGTTTGAGATTGTCAAGTTGTTAGATGTTATCATGCCCAAATTTTTTTAAAAATACTATTCAAAATTGGGGTCGTGACATCTTGTATACAGATTAGATCAGTAAAATGCACGAGAAAATTATAAATCAAAACAGGGAAATTCTAGCAATTAAGGATAGTTCCAGAATTACTTAAAAACAACATAAATCAAAGCCTAATCATACAATCCTAATTTTTAAGCTTACTTATGAGTTCGGCAACACTTAGTCATCTCTCATAAGTAACTCAACAACCGTGCACTCTTGGGTTCGCCAACATTTAATCATCCCCTATGAAGTACCACAACAAACACACCATCATAGGTTCGCCAACATTTAGTCATCCCCCATGACCAAACTAAACGAACACATGCTTATGGTTTCGCCAACACTTAGTCATCTCCCATGAAGTACCGACAGACCGAACTATCAACGTCACCAACTGTGACCGACCCGAAGGTCAAAAACAAATGACAACACAGCCATACAAGGACACTAACACAATATCTCTTCACTAAGGCACATATACCGTGAGTCAAGATCGACATTTCCACTAGTCCATAAATTTAGATCCATATGATATCTCACATTCATAGGAGCGTCAATGCCAACATAAGACGGTCGACACACATATCCTTCTCATCTTAAACATTGCCTAGCAATATTTCATTCTCAATAATGACGTAATCTGAAATCGCATCACACTTTTTTATAGTTCATCATACTAAAACTGTTTAAAATCGTTTTATGAATAAATATCATTTTAACTTACCAATGGACCGTAGACGATCAAGTTCCAGACCGAAACAGTCCAAAGCACAACCACAGGGGCACTTCTGTCGCCGAGATGAAAATAACTAGACCGGTTTGATCGCCGAAGGTGGTCACAGCTCGCCATGGCAGCTGGGTCAGGTCGGGTTGGGCGTGTCCTGGTCGAGTCAGTTTGTAAACTCATTCCTTTTATTTATATATTTCCCAAAATAGAAACCCACTTCAGTTGACCATAACTTCATCGCACGATATCCGATTCACACCTATCGCGTGTCCACAAACTCGTATCGTCAAACAATACAACTTTCATGAATGAAGTTTTTCGAGAAACTCGATGTAGCAAAAAGTCAACCCTTGATCCTTTAAATAAATCGTTTCCGAGGGTCATTTGACTCCGAACACTTCAGCACTCTTCTTGAAAGAATGAATACGCACCAAGTCCACTAAATAATTTCCAAACAATATTAGAAATTAACATTTGAATTTCCATGGTCTTACAATAATGAAGCGTCCAAAACCATAGAACGCCTCCTCTAAGAGAAGAAAAACAAAAGACAAAAGTCATATTCCCTATTTGGCGGCGATCCCTTGTTCATCATCGGAAGGGACTTAGACTTATTCTTTGTGGGTCTGATGTGGGATCGTCGTAGTAATTGGCTGGGTAAAGGGTGGAGAAGATAACAACTACTAATTGCGAAGAGTTAACCACCTAGTCGTTTAACCAAACAAAATATGTAAAGTAAAATGAATATTATTTAAATGCATAAATTGTGTAGGGTATCATAATCATAATATTGTTTTATATATTTTTATACCATGAGTTTTAGATTCAATGTTCTCCTTTATATTATGTGGTTTCAATAATGATGGTAATGAGTGTTGTCGTTCTAGAATTTATGTTAAAAAAATTGATTAAAACCAAAATGTTGAAGAAAATGTAATGATTTGTGTATAAGTGGTCAACATTTCGATAAATTCAGAATTTAAAATCATACCAACTTTTTTTGTAGTATATGTCAAATTCGGCTTTTTCGATTTTAATACCAAGCTAGGTTTTACAAAATCATAAATTTGTGGTTGATGTTCGGTCTTACCAAACGATTGTCTTTGATTCGAAGGGTCGGATAATATTTTCCCTCATACGGAAGTACATGATTGAGGCGGTCAGAAGTTAGAACCACAGAATCACAAGTCAAGAACAGCACATCATGTAATGGGGGCAACAACTTACGCGGCCGCTGGCAAAAGGGCAAAATTGTCTTTGCATTACCCGGTCGCTTTCAAGAAAAAGTATGTATGCATCGTCCAAATCAGCTGGGGCCATTACACCTCTAGAGTTTGAGGTTCTGATAGCTAGTGACCCCAACCAAGGCTATTTCCGGTATTTTCAAAGAAAAAAACAAATCCTATAATAGAGAAATACATTAAATAAAATAATTTCAGCCTCTGTAGTCTCTATACCAAATAATCAGTGGCGTTTACCAATTTGCCACTGCTGGTTGGTTTGTTTTGTTTATTTAGTTGGGTTTTTTGCATCTTGTTAATCTCTGTTTGAAAGCTGAGAAGTTTTTCCGTCTTTAGAATATGTCCTCCTGCTGCTGCTGCTGCTGCTCAGATGCTCCTCATCTCTTAAATCTTACATCACGGTATTCATCTCTTCTTTCTACTCTGTGTTTCTGTGTATCTTCATTTTGCTTGGTTTTTTTTGTTCTTGGGTACCCTTTTTGTATTAGAATTGTATATTGGATACTGGGTGGTAGTGTTTTTTGTTTGGTGGTGTTTTGTATGTTGGAGCTTTTAAGGGACATAGTGCTGTGTTTTACTGACTGGGGAGTTTTCAGTTCTGTTTTTATGCTTGTTTCTAAGTTTTGTTTGTAATCTGGGTGTTTATGATCTAGTTGTGGTCTTTACCAACTTCTCTGTTGTAACTTGTAAGAGCAAGGGTCTTGTTTTCTTGTAGATCTTGATAAGTAGTGTTTTGCTCAACTATGGGATTTGGGTTTTGATCTTGTTTTGTAGCTCAAGTTAGAGGGTTATATGGTTGATAGCAACATGTACTATGTTGAAGTAAAGTTAGAAACTTGGTACTGAAATTGTGGCCCTGATATTGGTTGGTATTAGTTTTAGGTGATAGTGGAACTAAAGTTGTTTCATTAGCCGAAACCACATGTTTCTGATTTATCATCTTGTTCACAATACAACAAGTCAGGCTGCCAATTGCCAGCTACTTCCTCCTTTTGAAAACCTCTGAAGTCAAGAATTTGACTCAATTTGCCTTACAATCTGCTTGGTTCCAGTATGTGGAATAGCAGCAGAGTTGAATGCAATTGAGTCATTCTCATTTTCTTAAAGTTTAAACCTTTGCAAATAGTCTGATCCAGCTAGATGAGCTTTACCATCATCTTCATTCACTGTGTCCTTATACCAAAACCTAGGAACCAGGTATTGCTTCATCTTCAAATTTTTATGACTAACAATGATGAGGTATAAATGCAATGCGTGTTAGACCACCTGGGTATGAATAGAGCTTTAGTCTATGGAAAATTGTAGGTTAATCATTGTGCTTCTTTCTTGGGGTTGTAATTTTGTTATAGTAAATCCTCTAAGGTTGTTTTCTACCCTTTTGCATACTCAAATGGAGCATGGTGATTGTGTCCACAGTATTAGTTGAGAGTGTGTTGTATTTTGTGGAAATCCTTTGGTTTTCAAGGACTTCTACAAATACTTGGATGTGCTATTTATTGAGTTTAAAATTTTGTAAGTTGGGTTTAAGACTTCAATATTTCCTCTCGTTTTTCAAGGTTGCAGTCTTTGTTTACATAAATACAAAAGATCCAGATATATTTGTAAGGACTAGGAAGTGCTTTGGTGTTGTAATACTCTGCTGCAACATGATAAATTATCTTAACCAATATTTACTTTTCTGTGCTTTATGAATATTGGACTGTAAACGTGAAAGTAATATAGTATTGAGTTGTGCGTATTTTTGTTGCTGCTGCACCTTTCAGTCATGGGTTCATGGTTATGAGCTGTGACTTATATTGGTGAAAATTTTCTTGAATTTTGCAATATCTCAATTGATAGTTCCACTTCCAGTTTGCATATATTAGATTATAATTGTAGCTGAACATGTAGAATGTGACAACTTCAATATTTAATAAGTATGGTTTATTGAATATTCACAAACTTCTATTTATTAATGGAAAACATCCACGCGTAGTCATTATAGAATTTCTCCATGAATTTGATGCAATTGGTTACTTTTGGGATCACTGTACTACTCGGTCAGACTGTTCTTGTGTGAGATATTTTTTTGTGTAAGGGGTTTGAACCCAGCCTAGCTGGGTGGCTCATCCCCATCACTCCATCCTCTTATTCAGGTTCTCTTACTTTGCTATTAACTTTGTCAACAAAGAGTCATTTTGACCTTCTGAAATGTTGTTTCTACTTCATGGTAGTTTTCTTTTTTCTTGTCTTTGAACTAGATTACTGCGATTAAGTTGCCTGATTTTGTTTTCAATCTTTTTTTGAAAATTTTGTTTTCTTCATTTTGGTTTGTGCATAATATAATTAGCCTTTTTTGTTTTCCTCTTGTGGTCAGGGTTAATGAAGCTTAATGATTTTTCATCAAGGAGCAGAACAAGCTCCGATGAGGTTTACACGTTGATATCAACTATTCTCATAAAGGGGTTCTATCCAAGAAACGTTATCAGATATTTTCGGAAGTGGATAGTTTCATAGAAATGTGTTGGGGTATTGGAGCTTAATTTGAGTAAGATGGACAGGTCAGATACTTCAGGCTTTGTTAGTGGTGGAGACCATGTGTTTGGTTGTCGTCTACTTGTTCATTTAGTTTTATGGACCTGATAAGTGTACGTGGTGAAGATTGATTTTTTATTTTGGTTTTTTAAAAGTGCAACTCTCAGCAAATGGATTTGAATAGGAAGGGCATACTATTTTCCCATGATGGGGAGATCACAAAAAATGGCAACTATGGTGACACCGTTCTATGTTTGAATAGCCCTGGCTTAAGAGGAAGCAACACAACCAGGTATAGATGTTCTCAAAGCAACTTCAGGATGGACTCTTCCAGTGCCCCTGATGACAGCTGCAGATTAGTACTTGGATTGGGCCCAATGCCGAGCGAGTACTGCGATGATTATTACAATTTTCAGGTTACAAAAAATAAAGGATTATCTCAGGGATTTGCATGTGAAGGTGATTCAATCCTCCAACTTGGCATCTCTGGAGGGACTGTTGAAGCTTCAGCAGTATTTGATTGCGCAATATCAGGAGAGACTGATGTTAATACATCATTTCTCCGGAACCATGATAATCAACTCTCGATCCCAGTTGTTGATGAGGGCTCTACTTCAGCCAAGAAATCAGGTGGCTATATGCCATCACTTCTTCTTGCTCCAAGAAGGAACAGTACCGAGGTTTCTTTGCATACCAGAGAACTCTTGGAGCTTGGGGCCAAATCCCCTCTGAGGTATGAACCTTGTTCTACAGAAGAGTACTCGGCAGGAACAATCTCTGAGCAGACAACTACAGGAACATCTTCCGACCACCGAACTGGCAATCCTAAAAAATGCAAGTTTCTGGGCTGTAGAAAGGGAGCACGAGGGGCATCTGGTCTCTGCATTGGTCATGGGGGCGGACAGAGATGTCAGAAACCTGGGTGCAACAAGGGTGCTGAGAGCAGAACGGCATACTGTAAGGCACACGGTGGAGGGAAGAGGTGCCAGCACTTGGGATGCACTAAAAGTGCTGAAGGGAAAACCGATAACTGCATAGCCCATGGTGGTGGTAGACGATGTGGCTATTCTGGTGGATGTACCAAGGCAGCACGAGGAAAGTCAGGGCTTTGCATTAGACATGGTGGGGGTAAAAGGTGTAAGGTGGAAAGCTGCACTCGTAGTGCTGAAGGACAGGCTGGTTTATGTATCTCTCATGGTGGTGGCCGCCGTTGCCAGTATGAGGGCTGTGCAAAGGGAGCCCAAGGGAGTACTATGTACTGCAAAGCACATGGTGGTGGAAAGCGTTGCATATTTCAAGGTTGTACCAAGGGTGCTGAAGGAAGCACGCCATTATGCAAGGGTCATGGTGGAGGAAAGCGTTGCCTTTTCGATGGGGGTGGGATTTGCCCCAAGAGTGTACATGGTGGCACTAATTTCTGTGTTGCTCATGGTGGTGGAAAGAGGTGTTCTGTGTCAGGTTGCACAAAAAGCGCCCGTGGTCGTACTGATTGTTGTGTCGGGCATGGTGGGGGGAAGCGGTGCAGGTCTGACAACTGTGGAAAAAGTGCTCAAGGGAGCACAGACTTCTGCAAGGCTCATGGTGGGGGAAAAAGATGCACTTGGGGAGAGGGAAAATGTGAGAAATTTTCCAGAGGCAAGAGCGGTTTATGTGCTGCCCATAGCTGCCTGGTTCTGGAGAGGGAAACTAGTAAGGGAGGTCTCATTGGACCCGGACTTTTCCATGGGCTAGTATCTGCAACTTCAACTGCAGGAAGCAGTTTTGATTACACTCATTCTTCAGGAGTCAGTGTTATTTCCGACAGCATTGATTCACTGGAAAATCCAGGGAAAAGGCATCTCATACCCGCACAGGTGTTGGTTCCTCTGTTAATGAAGTCATCATCATCCTATTCAAATTTATTAAGTTCTGAGAAGCCTGAGGAGGAGAGAAACGGGTGTGGAACTGGTGTTGGGAGCAGTGGTGGGAGAAGGGGCTTTGACTTCAAAATTCCTGAGGGGAGGGTCCATGGAGGACCTCTCATGTCACTATTCGGTGGTAATTTGAAAAATGCTGTTGATGGCATCTGATAAATACTAGTTGGTGATTTGTAGAATTTAAAGTATTGGGATATTTCGGTGATGCAATTGTGTATAATGTTTGCACAGTGACTTATATATAGCTTCTGTACTTTACAGCAATTCAAGGGTGATTTGGATTTCATGCATCTTCATTATCTGAGGATTCTTAGCTAAGCTTGCTTGGACAAGGATTTACAAACATATGTTTTTCCTTGGACTAGATCAGTACTCATCTCATTAACATATGCAGACTTTGCTAATGTCCAAGGAAAGTGGATTATATATTTGCATGCATTATTAAGTTTAGTCAGGTAATATGAATTAACTGTGCTAATTTTTGAGGATATTAATTAGATTTGTTTGATTGTGGCAAGCATGGGTGAATATAATATTGTGGGGTGATCAGATATGTTGTTATAATATAACCAGGATTGAACCTGAAGTTCGGAAAGTTACCGGCGGGTATGTATAAAAGAAACTAGCCTTCCAGCACACGCTTGCGCGCGTGTAGAAGTGCGTTGTATGCGTATGTGAATTATTATTGTTCTTGATGCAACTCAGACAATAGATATAAAATTTAAGTTCTGTATGAACTATGTATTTCTTCACAAATATCCTTGATAAAAGCTTGTATCTGTTTTTATCTTTCATTGGAGACCAAATTGAACTTTACACATTGTGTACTAATATATAGTAACAGAGCATCATAGCCAACTTACTCTGGATGCCACTCTTTCTTCATCGTTGGCTTTTTCTAAAAGTTGATCTTGAATATAGGCATAATTCTGGACTGTTTCAGCAAGTTTTGTCTGAAATATATTTGCAAGTATTTTGGTGATTTGTTGCCCGGGTTTGTAAAGTGCGGTTCTCTGAGTCATGTTCCCATACTGTGTTCTTGATCTCAATTTCAAATTTTCAGAGCTCATCTTTAGTAACTGCTTCTATTCCCTTTCTTTGCTGTTATTATTCCCAGGCTTAATAGTTCATCCTCTTCAGATTCATATCAACAGGTATTCACCTTGCAGAAATGAGAAATGAGAAAATATTGTTCAGATTTTAAATCCCACCACTAGGGTTTTAAGTTTTTAGCTTCACAATAGTACTAAATCATGAACTTGATGTGTTCTAGTTAACTAAGTTGAGCTAATAGAAAAATGAATGGCAAAAATCTTCATCTTTTAGTACAGATCGATACTGCATATCACAATCTTATTCCTTCATTCATCCATGATAAGAATTTCAGCTACAATCCAAGAAGTTCAGTTATCATATTAGCAACTCGAAATTGAGATAAAATTAACCAAATGTTCCAATTAAGAGGCCAACATTTGCCATTTCTGTTAAATCTTCGACAATGAATAATGAGTTTGAAAGTTGAAATTAACATGCAGACTTATGAAACAGCCAAGTTGATATAGCAATCCGTCCGAAATCATGTCCTTGAAACTTCTTCCTCGTCTTCGGCCTCTTCAAGTGTAGCCGTCCGTTAAATGTTTCGAGGGTGCACAAGGTTGACGACTTTCCACGCGTCACCCTTGGGCTATGACTAGCTCATGTGGTTGCAACTTGTTGGAGTCTGGAAAAATTCCATAAACTTCAACATCATTAGAGACTATGGAAAGGTTGAACTTCGGTACATCTACCAGTATGGTTTGTAGATTTTCCTTCAACGCTTCATGTAGGTGACATACTCGTGCGCAATATATGCTTCAGCTATACATCCTTCAGGCGCGGATTTATTAGCCACATAAGCTTTGTAGTCTCCAAGTTGTCTATATATAAATAAATTGTTGTAATATGTTATGATTATATTGAACATGTACAATAAAAAATTTTGGTGTAAAAAACATACCTTTCCATGAGATACATCCAAGTATAGTGTACTGGACCAGTGAGCAACAATTGCTCGGGAAGATAGATCATCAGGTGCGGCATGATGTCAAAAAAATTTGGAGAAAATATACTCTTAAATTTACATATGATATAAATAATGTCCTGTTGCATTTTCTAGAGGTCAGATTTTGTCACTTCCCGTGTGCATAACTTCTGGAAGAAAATCTTGACAACGCTACTAACGGCTCCACCACCTGACGGGGAAGGAAAATAGGGAAGAGATGTTGTAGCAGAATATGACAGTCATGCGTCTTTAACCGGTACATTTTATTGTCCCGAATGTTTACACACCAGGCTATATTTCCTGCATAGCCTGAAGGATACTTAACAGAACTCATCCACCTGAAAATTACGTTCTTCTGGTCAGGCTTCATGGTGTAAGGATAGCTTAAGACATTTTTTTTCTTTCCCTCTTTCAACCACAAATGTCTTCGTAACTCCATTTTTTTAAGATCAATGCGTGCATTTGGACCGTCTTTCGTCTTTCCCTCCAAGTTTAGCACTGTTCCCACTACACTGTCGCACACATTCTTTTCTATGTGCATCACATCTAGGTAGTGTCTGATCAACAACTTACTCAAGTATGGGAGTTCTCAGAATATGCTCTTATGTGTCCAAAATTTATACATGGTCTGTCAGGTATTGCTGCCACAATATTAGGATGATTGCTGAGCTGCCCAAAATCATACTCATTATTAAGCACTGCTAAAATTTCTTCCCCCGTCCATCTTCTAAGAGGCACACCGTTTTCTACAGTCCCTTAAAATGCCTTGTCATCGAACCCCCTGATGATGTTTCACCGTAATATATCCAACATATGTACTTCTTCCAAAACTCATTACTCTTAAGGTGCTGACAAACTTTGTCAATTGCAAATCGATGCATATCGCTGCAACACTAACATTTAGTGCACGGGCAATAGAAAATTGTATTCTCTTTAGCATTATCCATCACATATTCAATAAAACTAATAACTCATTTACCATATCTTTTGTCTCATTTTGGAAGCGAAATCCAACTCTTATCCATATCCTGAAAATATAACATAATATACATGTATAAACTCTAATTAATTAATTAATTAATTAAATTTTCAAATCATTTAGTATTCTATCTACAGTTAACGTACAATTAATTAATAATAAATTAATAATTAACACACACATATATATATATATATGTATGCATATATATATACTAATTACTAATTATATAACAATATTATATATATATATCAATTAATTAACATCAGTCATAATCAAAATATTACTTAATTCATACTATATACATGTATGAACACAATATTATAATTAAATTAATATATATATATATATATATATATATATATATATATATATCTACTACTTATTAATATACATAACAACAACTTCATATATATTATCAAATTAAAATCGATCAACTCAATCACACTCAAAATCTAATAATTCAACTCAAATTAAAACTCAAAATCAATATATATAACTCAAATAAAACTCTTAAATCAACCCAAAAACAAGATATATACACATATACGTACCTATATATAGCGCCACAAACTAATTTTGGACAGATTTCGACGACACCCAACAATTTCTCTAACATCCAAACTTTTTCTCCCGTTTTTTTTTCACATGAGTTGCTGTCTAGATCTGGAAATATAAGGACTTTTAGCCGACGAATTTATATATTTCGTCGGCTATAGTTTACAGACTATAGCCGACGAAAAAATTATTTTAGCCGACGAAAAATTAACTTAGCCGACGATTTTTTGTTTCGTCGGCTAAAGTAGACTTTAGCAGACGAAAAAAAATTTCGTTGGCCTGTTTTTTTTTCGTCAGCTATAATGTTTATTCTGATAGTGTGATACCATCTAAGCAAGAAAATAATAATTTTGAAACTCAAGCAGAGAATAAAAGAAACAGAAACTGCATATATTTCAATATCAAAAACAACCAAAGTCCCACATTAAAATTCAGTCCCACATAACATATACCGAAATCCTGTTTCTACTATCACTAACACCTCCGTATCTGCAGCATCTTAATCCTAAAGCTTCTGATATAACATCCATGAAGCAGTGATGCTAATCTCTGCTCAGTGCTCATTGCTTCAAGGTTGAAGGGACAATACTCACGACCCTTCTAATCACGGGTGTTGTCTACCCTTTAAAACCTTCTTTATAGCCTTTGCATTAGGCACAAAGCCCTTATCCGTCATGACCTGCACAAACGTTTTTCCCTCCTCAGCTGCCATGTCCTGCTTTGCAAAGCCCTCCAGGCTCCATCACTGCAGTGAACGTAGCAACATCGGGCCGCTTCCCCTTGTCCATCATTTCAAGCAAATACTTCTTTGCATCTCCAAAGAAATTGGGATCAGCAGCAAGTCCCCTGATTAAAACGGTGTAAGTGTAGGAGTTGGGGGCAACCCCAGCAGCAAGCATGGCCAGGTATGCCTCTAGAGAATCCTTGGTCTTGCCAAACTTGAGGTAAGCTTTAACAACAGAGGTGTGGATTAAGACCATGGTGTTTGTACCCGTGTTCTCAATTTCATCATGGAACTCTATCGCCTCTTCTAGATTTCCATCATCTATCAAAGTAGTGTACATCTTGGACGCCAGTTTCTGGAAGTGGTTAGAGGAGATGCTCTTAATGTAGAAGACTAGAAGTTACATCTGACATCCTTGTCAATGGTGTCATTGTAGAGAAGATGAGCATGCATCTTCAGTTCTTCCCTCGCTTCAGCAACGTAGGCGTCTTTGTAGTAAAAACCGTTGTCGTGAGGAATGAACCCCTTGGCTTTAATCTACTCAAGGAACTCCTTGAACTTCTCTAGTGGCTCTCGGTAGGCAATTGCCTTTATAAGCTTTGGAAAGGGCACGTGATCGGGCTTCATCCCCTTATCCAAGCTCTCATGAAAAAACTTCTCGGCATACCTAAGGTTCTTTACTTTTGAAAAGTCCGTCGCAAGTACACAGATGAAATGCACTTTTAATTTCTTCATCCTCAGCTTTGGTAGCAGCCTCAAAAATGTCCATTGCATGTTTGTTGAGGTCTTCAGCAGAAAAATTGAGGAAACTCACTGATTCGACTGTTGTTTGAAACCATAAAAATCACAAATTTCGAAGTTGAATAGTGGAATCAAAAACCTAAATGTCACTAAAACGAAGGTAGCCATAGCTAGGGGTTTTCTACTAGATTAAGTAGTAGCTACTGTATGAGCAATTGAGCATTTAGACGGATTATATGAATTTCAAAAGGAGACTATGAATGCAGATGAAATAGAAAAGGAAACAAGAGCCGATGATTCTCCGACGGCGGCAGCTCTAAGAGAAATGGTGTTTTTGTTTTTCTTTGTTTTACTGAAATTTGAAAAAAAAAATTTCTCTCTCCAAAAAAGTTTTTTTTAGAGTTTTGACGTTTTAAATGAGCTCACTTTGGAAAGAAACAGGTAGTCTACAGTTATACAAAAGAACTAATCGGAGAGTATCTTCAATACACGACCGTGTATTTATAGGATATAAGTGAACAGTTAAGATTAAAGGATATAATATTGTTATATGGGTGGTTAAACTTATGAATTGTTATGAATGATTAAGATTGTACCGTGTATATACACGTCGTGTATACAAGAATTTCTCAGACTAATTGTCTCAAAACTAACATAAGAGCCTTTCTAATGAAGACTCTAAGTTGAGGACTAGTTCTTTGACCACAAAAAGTTAAAGACTAGTTAAGGACATTTCAGCTTATCTCTTTCGATCTTATATCTACATTTTAACTGTTGAGTTTATAGATATTTATGAGTATATCATTTCTAAATTATCATACATTTCGATCTTATATCAATATTTTAACCGTTGAGTTTATAGATATTTATGAGTAGATCATTTATACAAACTTTCAGTCATATTAATTAAAAATCGTTAAGGCATTCATAAGTGTGATTTACCAATTATTAATTTGCACAGTTCACGTTTCACATATTTGGTTTGTTTATTAATTTGATCTAGTTTGTTACATTATTGATTACCAATTAGGCTGAAAATGTGTATAAATGATGAATGATCTATTTATATAGACCTAAAAACTGAACGGATGAGATGCTAATATGTTATCAAAAAATATGTCTTTTTCGCTATAAACGTCCATTTACGACAAATTTTTTGACCTCATTTCCCATTCCAACAGTTTTTTAAAAACATTGACCATTTCAACTTTTTTTAAAAAATTTATTCTCATTCCAACAAAACTTATAACAACTCTAAACAATATATAATATTTCAATACCCATTCTACCCTAACGCATTAAAATATACTTAGAGAAAGAAAATGAATGAGAGATGAGACATGGCCGACACCTCACCGGCTCCGGTCACCACTGGCCAGACTCCGGTCGCCAGAATCTAAAATCAATTTTATTACCCCCTAATAAACTTCAACTGAACCCCTAAACCACATTCTTATTGTCACATCCAACTTTATTACCCCTAATAAACTCTCACTGAACCCCCAAACAGTATTCCTATTGCACAACCAACTTTACTACCCCTAATAAACTCTCATTGAACCCCTAAAACGTATTCATATTGTCACAACTAACTTTATTACGCCCTAATAAATTCTCACTGAACCCCTAAACCGTATTCCTATTACATGTCCAACTTTATTGCCACCTAATAAACTGCCATTAAACCCTTAAACTGCATTTCTATTGTCACAAACAACTTTACTACCCCCTATTAAACTCCCACTGAACCCTAAAACTGCATTCCTATTGCACAGCCAACTTTACTACCTCGTAATAAACTATCACTGAACCCCTAAAACGCATTCTTATTGTCACATCCAACTTTACTACCCCCTAATAAACTCTCACTGAATCCCTAAAACACATTCATATTGTCACATCCAACTTTACTACCCCCTAATAAACTCTCACTGAACCCCTAAACTGTATTTCTATTGCACATCCAACTTTACTACCACCTAATGAACTCCCACTAAACCCCTAAACTGCATTCTTATTATCACAAACAACTTTACTACCCCATATTAAACTCCTACTAAACCTCTAAACTACATTTATATTACACAGCCATCTTTACTACTACCTACTAAACTCTCACTGAACTCCCACATGTCTCTCTGTTTTCGTTGCTGCTCCTCCTTGCTACAAATCACCTTGTAGCCACTGACTTACGCCACGCCCACCAGAAAAATACCAAATCCACCAAAAAAATGTAAAAGAAATTGACAGAGGAGCTGTCAAGTCTAAGATGGCGGTGTCAGAGACCAACTCATATTAGAGCTCCATGAAGGGATTCGAACCTTACAGCCACTTACTCATGCCACTCTCACCAGAAAAATACCAAATTCACCAAAAAAAATAAAAGAAATTGACAGAGGAGCGGTTGAAGTCTAAGATGGCGGTGCTGGAGACCAACTCATATCAGAGCTCCATGAAGGGATTCGAACTAGATCTAGTCTCAAGGATCTCCGGTCTGGCAAGAGTATGGTGGCGTGGAGGCGAGACGTCATCATCGACATTAGAGAAGCTTATCGATGCTGGTGAACAGGGGCAAACATGTATTTTCATGAAGGAAGCACCGGTGAGGAGTGGCCATGAGTTCCCGTCGGTGAGGAGTGGTAGAGAGAGAGAGAGAAGAGATCATGAAGTAATAAGGAAGAAACAGAGAAAATATAAGATTAGGATGCAAGCTTTTGTCTTTTTATATATATTTGTTGGAATGGACAATATAAAACTCTTTTAGTTGGAGTAGTCATTTTTTTTTTCAATTTGTATGAAATAGTTAATACCTTTAAACTGAAAAATCCTCGTTATAGAGGTCGTCGTAAGAAACGCTAAAACTAACATATCAATAATGCAATAAAAAACAAAGTCCTAAACATGCCGAGCCAACATCTATTCAAAAAAGAAGAAGCATATAGTGACCCAGGGAGAACGCCGTTTACAAACAAAACCAAGTAAAATCCACATTATATATCTCAAATTTGCAAGGGGCACAGTTCACATGTAACATGTTTGAGGGAGACTCGATCAAATATGTTCGCCAAGAACATATTGCGAACTACCTATTGATTCAACAACCTCAATCGGTCTCATTTTCATAAGGACATTCGAGCTCAGCTTCCGGAAGAAAAGAAACGTTACAGATGGTCATGTAGCTTTCTTAAACTGATGCCAGAGCATGTGGATGTCGTAGAAGCAATCACT
Organism: Comarum palustre; assembly: GCA_951800085.1. Taxonomy (NCBI): domain Eukaryota; kingdom Viridiplantae; phylum Streptophyta; class Magnoliopsida; order Rosales; family Rosaceae; genus Comarum; species Comarum palustre. Next base: position 6,647,958 of record OX637580.1, read on the forward strand.
GCACTTAGTTTCTGGTTCGATTCAAAATAGTTATCTAACAGGCCTAGTTCCAGAATAAAACAGAACAAAAGAAGAATCAGTATATAACATGGATGTTTATTCGATTCAAAGTAGTTAAAACAGAACTGCTGCTAGTTAAGCTGGAGACGAGATCATTAAATACAGAACATGAGAAATATATAGATTAATGCTACTGATTGAGGAGATGGGAGGCATTGATGAAGATATTCTTGCAGTGCATTAAAGAAAAACCATTAATCATATTCTTTTAGCTTCTGAAGTAGTTCATTTCCTTCAGCATAATTCGTCGAGTTCATATGAATTAAAGCTATAGAAAGGATGATTGGTAGAAAGACATTCCATGGCTGAGGCTTTACTACTGCCATCCAGATTCAATTTCGCAATGCAAACAAGAAAATCAATCTCTAAGATCCTCATAAAACGACCTTCAACATCTGAGTGAAGCCGGCTTTCTGACGACTGTGATCATTTTGCCCATCCTGCAGAACCAAGCATAAATTCAGTCCTAAGCACTTCGATAAAGAATTAAAATTTCTCATACCATAAATCTAACAGTTATGGTATAACATTGTCAAAACTCAAAACGCTCTTAATTTTAAACTTCTCATACCATAAATCTAACAGTTATGGTATAACATCCTAATACTTTCAATGTGGAAGGGACAAGCCCTCATTGCCTTTGCATTATCCCTCATCACCGCCTTTAGGAAGCCTGGCCTTTGCCTTTGCACTTACACTTTTCCCTCCTCAGAAGCCTGGCCCTCCTGCTTTGCGAAGCCCTCTATCACCGCAGTGTAGGTAGCAGCATTGGGCCACTTCCCCATGTCCATCATCTCAAGCAAGCACTTGTTGGTATCTCCAAAAAAGTTGAGGTCAGCACTGAGTGCAATGATTAAAACAGAGTAAGTGTAGCAGTTTGGGGGCCACCCCAGCAGCTAACATCCCCTGGTATGCCTCCAGAGCACCCTTGGTCTTCCCAAACATTAGGTAAACTGAGGTGCGAAGCAGGGCCATGATGATGAGAATTTTTTAAGTGCTCGTCTGTATTTCCATCCTCTAAGAGATTACTATTTAATTAAACTGAAATCTGCAAAACTTGCCTATATTTTGTAACAGTCAAAAAAGAGTTAGCAGAACTGAATTTTCTACTTTTCCAGGAAAAAAGGGAAAACGTCGTATTAATTATCCTTTTGGATTTACCAAAGTAGAGGCAACTTTGTTTGTTTTTTTCAGTTTTCAACCAAACAAAGAGAAACATTTCATGCCTAACCTGTCAAAAGCAACAATTCCATGTGGCTAGAAAAGAAGATGAATGCAGAACACCAGAACAAAAGAAACAGAAACTACAACTATTTGCCTATTTCAATATAATAGATAACAGCACCAAAAATCAGATCTTTTTACACATCTGAAACATTATAATGCTAAAATTGTTGGTATAACATCTAAGAATCAGAGAATCACTGCTTCAATGTGGAAAGGACAATACTCGATGAAATTAAAACCTGATGAGTCCCTTCCAAATGCGGTGATGAGTACAATGCAAGTGAATGCAATGGGGGCAAACCAGAGGATAACATGTGGTTGTACACCTTAAAAGCAGCCACAGAAATCTTCATTTAACTTTTAACAGATTTTGATTTTGGGAAAAGAAATGGTTTTTTATTGAAAAATGCAAAATACAAAGAGGCGGACAAGGAGTCCACTTTAAGAGCTCAAGAGAGCTGCAAGGACCAGATCTTAGCAGCTCAACTATGTAACTTTTATCAGTTATCGAATTGTAATATCTGACTGAAGCGCTACCTTCACATCGAAACCAGTTATTTAGTTACTAATTCAACACCAAAATGAGCTACCAATAAAATATAAAACTACCTACAACAACCAGAAATATAAACAAAAGTAACAAGTGCAGTAGCAGAAGATATGACAAACAAATTTAAACCAAATTCTAGTTAGTGAATACTGAATACAATAAAGTTAAGCCAGCATAGACTAGTACCATACAGTATATGAGCAACTTGGCAGAGTTGGCAACTCATTTCTAGGCTTAATCAGCATCAGCCTCTCGCTTTAGCTATTTCTAGAGGTTCCATCATCTACCAGCTCTGGATCCGAAGCCTAATTTCAACTAACAGCACCCTGAATATAACGATGTAGATTTGATGAATTGGCTCAGTCCAAAACCATCAGACGAAGTCTCACATCCCCATATTGGATTGAAGGACCTAATCATGCTTGAGAAGCTGAGAAAGTCCAGGCTTGCAGAACTTCATTCCCATAACAATAACAAAAGGAATGAATCCATAGAGAGCGACGACCTTAGCCTTATTCATGTCCCACAAGCTCCACACCATACAGGACTGAGTTTTTGATAGCTCATTCAAACTGTTGGAGTCCCTGTGTGTGCCCCGGTCTGTACCTCCAACATGCCGAGAAGTAAATTCGGTTAAGGGTCAGGAATGTGCTACACATTGCAGTTTGCTCTCTTCTGTTTTATTGCAGCATAAACAAAAAGCCTCTCACTTTCTATATTAATATGTATTTAATAAATACATGTTAAACAGTTATCAATACTGAGGCGAGGAAAGTAACTTACATCTTGGTTCTGGTGGTTCGTAGGGGTTGTATTATCACCAATCTCTCCAATGTCTTCACATTCTCTGACTCAATGATACAGAAGTGATTTGCCAAATGAAAGAAACGCCATACATAACTTATTTAAAGAGGAAATAACCAGAAAAGTTGAATGAATGAATTTACCCTGGGAAGCAGAAGGCAACAATGAGATCCATGCCTTCCACATCACGAGTAGTTGAATTTAAAACCTTGATATTTTTCCTTCCTCAATTAGGAATGTGGTGATAGTAAGAGCTTGCCAGTCTCTGTTTTTGTAGTTTTAGCAACTCTGGAAAAGACAAAAGTTCAGGTCACCCAAATGAGTCTAGTATTGTGTTTGCCCATGACGACTGGTTGGAGGGAACTTAATATCCAAGCCTGACAACTTGGACGGCTTGCTCAAAGTAAAGGAAGCATGACCTTCATCAGTTGTATCTGTTCTGATTGAAAATGTTATGACATCCCCAAGATTCAAAGATGAGGCAGACAGTCTTGTCCAAAACCACGGCACTTCCAGTCCATAATAGTTTTGCAGAATCGTCAACATGGACTGGCTCCCAACAGTTTCTATGTATATGATAAGCCATCACTGAATATCGCTGGTGTTTGAAAACAGAAAGCAAAATGGACCCTTGACAGACAGCGTGACCGGTTATCTCTGCTCATGATCGTCTACGCGACTTATCAACAGATATAACTTGTTGGAGATGCAAACACCACCCATGGTAACAAATGGAGGAAGATTATAACTCTTGTCAAAGAAATGTGCTGCTACAGATCCACCCATGACTCTGCCTCTTTGATCCACTTTTACTTCATATAGTAAACCTCTGAACTCACATGAATCGTTAGTGAGCAAGACAAAAACAGGTGTTCTTTTACATTGGCTTTGATGAAGACTTCCCCTTCAAAGTAAGGGATGTTTCCATTGCATGCTTTGATGAATACTCGAACTTTGTAGACAAAGCTGAACCATGCATTTATAAAGTTAAATTACAAACTCATTCATCTTCCCAGTTGAGACAAACTAATCAGTGAACCAATAGAACAAAAAATTGACAATAATAATCCACGTAACAAATTATTAAAAGCTATGATGAAATTCAAAACTACAACAAGCCCATCATAACCTTGTCTGATCCTTCCTACACCAGTAAGCATAACCATACACAAACAAAATATGTAAAGCAGCCAAAGTTGCTGATGACCTGATTCATCCGTCAAATCCATGGCGTTAGGTTTTGGGGAGAGAGAAGCGAATTGAAGCATTTTGGGTCCGAGGGTTTCCGGTTGGGATCTATCGGTATCGATGAAATATAAAACATCCTAAAACATCATTTTGGCACTTTCTGTACGTATACGATTCTAAAACATCCTGATTTTACCTCATCCAGTCATCTCAACTCTAGGTCACACAGTATATATTCTCAAGCAATGAATGCAAAAGAATCAAAACTTGTTTGGTTTTAACAAATTAAATATCACCTAACTGGTAAATTTCTTGTTCTTCCAAAAGCAATAAATCATGCTGACGGTAATGTATCTCTAAATACATACAAGTCAAACACACAATCTTTACGTCACAAAAACATGTTTGACAACAAATCGTTTCCGGATGGAAACCAAAACAAGTCTAAGAAATCAGCAGACGAGGAATTCTAATTTCAGTCTGACTGAATAATGAATACAATAATCAGAGTTTGTTAGCGTGTCGTCTACTTGTTCATTTAGTTATATGGACCTGATAAGTGTATTTTGTGAAACTTGATTTGTTATTTTGGTCTGTTAAAGCTCAACTCTCAGCAAATAGGGGAGATCACCGTTCTCTGTTTGAATAGCAACACAACCAACCAGATCCAACCTATGGAAGGATATTCTCTCTTCTCAAGCCTTTCTCTTTGCGTAATCAACCCAATTTTGCAATATGATTCAAGAGTAAAATCTGATAAACAATCATTTTGAAAACTCTGAGCAATAGAAAAATCTACATAGCATACCAGAAATAAGCTCAGCCGTTTATTTCTTCGTGGTGAACCACAAAACAAAATATTTTGCCTGAAGTCCCAATGAAAATTAACACACAAATGAAATTTTCTATCCTTGCAGTAAGATCTCTAAGAAGAGAAATTAAACTTACTGCTGTAGGTTTCGGCCTTTGGCGATGTGTGTACTCAGATCTTCACATTCTTCCTGCAAGTAGCACAGTACAGTTCCATGGACTGAGGGAATTTCCAATCGATATTTATTACCAAAGCAGCAGAAGAACTTGTATGATTCTATAAATTATATAAAATCTATAAGTTAACCAGCATTGCTAATCAAATTTTATCTAACAAGTTAGTTTGGTATAGTATGACTAGATTTGCTTTCTTCCAATTTTTACACAAATAATCTACATGCATTTGGAATGTCAAGGCAGCAAGTTGGACAGTTAGAAATGAATGGTTTATACATCTCAACATAACCAAGGAAGAGGAATGTCAGTCTTCTATGCAAATTAGAACTGAACAGTTTCAGCTATGAAATTCGTTTTTTATAAATATAAAAGCTTGTCACTGGATACCTAAGTATAGTCAGTATCTGATAGCAAAGAAATGGGAATACCTTTTGTAAAATAGTAAACTTGCAGGAGAATTTCGAAGTCTGCTCCATTAGTTGCCATGAATTTCTTCATGCCTACCAGAAAATAAAGTGAAGGTCAGCGCAATATAATATCTTAGTGCAGGTCTCATTGTAAAATAATCTTTACTAAAGTATATAATGCTGTTCTATTCTTATTGCGGTCATATCCACTTTGGCCAACAAATCAATCATAGATACATCATGAAGTTCACATTAACCATGCAACCAGATCCAAGCTACAAGGGAAGTTATCTAATATGAGATTATTAACTTTGACCAAAAGAAAAAAAAATCTGAAATGAATCACACAATGTTGACTCAATAGCATATACAATACCTTTGATTTGTGAAAGATGTTGACTATTTCTCTGAAAATATATAGTCTCAAGGGTCATTTTTCACTCTCGCGAAACTCTCCAGTATCTTGCTTTCCGAATGATCAGGCTCCTTCAAAAGCTCTTATACTTAGCTCCTTCTTATGTAAACAAGCTTCATATTCTCAGCAATAATGGATGCAAAACAACTTTTATGTAAACTAGGACTTTTGATTTCATCAGTTGTTCTGAGCTCATAACTCCTCTTCTTGCTCTATGTACCTTTGTTCTTATCTTCCGATCCAATTTTATATTCATCCCGACTACTACTATCCTCTATTACCGTAATATCTTCTGCAAAAGGTTCCTCCAGAAGTTGATACAACTTTTTCGTAATGATGGATTTCTGTTTGAAGATGGAATATACAGACTATTATCACATTGAACCGTTTTCTTCTGATTTGGGAGATTATTATCCTTGATGTAATTAAAGATGACACACTCCGCATCAAACTGGGATAGCTTCGTGGTTGTGTCCTTCCCTAACGATCTCAGGAATTCAATGAGTGGTTCGGAATTCCATCCTATAAACTCGATCGGCTGAAATATCTTCTTTTTTTCTACTATATTCTGAGACTCTATAGCTCTAGTCTGGCAGTTTGATGTAGTCAGGTCCTTACTTTCGTCACTATCAACAATATTTACTGAACCAAATCTGCAATTATAATTGTTCCCTTTAATGTGGCATATGCAGAATAGACATCATCTAAAGTGAAACTTTGTTGTTCCTTTAAAATTTCCCAACACTCCTTAAATAGGCGCTCAAAAGTATCACAATCGTTGAACGACATTTTCTCCTGAATTTCACAACCACAAAACACAAAAGAAAAATTAAGTACGATAACCAATATCAAGTACAGCCAAATGAATAAAATAAAGCCTTTTCCGCATGTATAGCACTATCTGATTTCAATTTTACAGGAGCGAAACATTCTGTATTACTTGATTCTTATCGATCTCACATTGAAATACATGTGTAGTACATGCTACATTACTCGGTTTCTATTTTTTAAAATGTGTATACTGGTTTGAATAGCTACAGGCCAGGAGGTGATTAACTTTGTATAGTTGTTATCCTTTCGTTTTCCTGAAGTTTCTAAAACAATTTAACTTTCCATATAAGTTCAGACAACTCAAATGACACTGCATTCATGTAGAAATTAATTCCAAGAAATATTTATTAACTAAAACGTGAAGAAAAGGTAATGGTCAAAGAGAGGAAAAATTGCTGCTAAATGTCACTGAATCATGTAAAGACGGAAGAGTAGTAAACATACTCCTAAACCATATTCAGTGTTTTCCTCTGCAAGCAGAATAAGCTTTAAACAGCTCTTGCACAGGCCACTATTCCCTTTTAGCAGTGTAAACTCAGAAGCACTAAAGCAATCTCTACAAATTGATGCATTTGGACAGCAAAAGCAATAAAAGCTTGTGTGCTACTGCACACTGAACAAGAAAGCCAACCTGAAAAACAAAAGTGCATCATCCATTAAATTCCAAAAAATATATTCAAAAATGTTCTACAAAAACCAATTGAACCTAATTTACTGCAGTGTTTAATCTGTGCTTGATGCCGCAACAGTAAATGCGCAAGCATAAAATCTGGGTTTCTTTAGAACTTGTATACCTTGTCTGACTATTTTCATGTTTTAAGCATGATGAAAACACCTTAAAGGCTAGTATATAATTGTTACTCATTCTGAGAATTTGACTGTGAATTCTTTTAATATTTGTTGAGAAGTCCAAAGAAGATGCATATCTTATATATGCTGGCTTTCAAGTTGATTAATTAGTGGATAAATGTCAATGATGAACAGATGGCCAAATAAAAGAATTCCAATCTACCTTACTGGTAAGAGAGAATATAAATGCCGGTGGAAATTATCACATACACAAGTTCATAAAGGGGAAGGGACTCATAAAGAGGAAGGGACTACACGAACTTTAAGAGTATTTTCAGAATTCATGTGTGAAAGGTCAGTCATAAGCATCATATATGAGCATTTGGAACATTAAACAAAAGATAAGTAGTCATAAACAGAAGTAGCGGAAAAGACAAAAAATGATCCTCTACTGTAACAAAAACAAAGAAAAAACAAAAAACATAGCATTATCTTACGACAAGTCCAGTGCCTTCCAGAATTCATGAAGGTTTTCTTTTTCCCCACGTATCCAGGATGATAAACTTTTAAGCAACCCCTGATATACATAAAGGTGTTATCAAGCATCAATGCGAAACACATACATATAATACGCATGAATTTCATGAGAGCAAGGTACAGGCCTGAGATAGAATCAATGAAAAATGCTAGCAATGCACATGAGAAGTTTCTGTTAAACGCAAGTATCTTTTATTCATCCTCAATGATGCCTTTCATAGTTTCATTTACAATAAACAGTAAATAAACAATTTCAGACCATTAAACAATAATTATAAAGACTAATTTTGTTACTAAATAGTAAATACTAACAGCACACTGTTTCACATTCAACATCTTGTAATCATAGCAAGATCACATGTAATTCTAGCTAGTGAATTGTTTTATAATTTGAATACCAAATCCAACTGCTTGGTATATGAGATACAGTTCTTTTTGGTACGGTTTAGTTTCTAGTTATTTAAGTATTACTTGACTAACGAGTAAGGCTGAGTCAAAGGGAAGGGATGGAATGTTTTCTTTAAATGAAAACACTTACAGCCTATGGCTGTCTTATTTTCTTGTACACTTGATCTTGAAAATGCCAAACTAAAACCAAATCCATCGTACACAGAGAATGGAGAAGTAAAGAACAACCAACTTGTAATCGCAAATAAGAAGATCTCCACCATCATTGCATCGGAAGCACCAGTCCTCGGTATCATTCTCTTCCTCCACCCCACCACCTCCCTCTTGTTATTCTTGTTCCTCATCACTTGTCCACTGTCAAAACCCTAATCAAAAACCCAGAAGCAAAACATAAACAAAATTGTTGAGTTCTTTTCTAGGAAGCTAAAGACCTGAACCAAAAGCATATTTTTAATAATCCAATATATATTTTTAATGAATGAATGAATGCAAGGCAATCAAACATTTTTACGGATGTAATGCAATTGGGTGAATCAGACATTAGACTGTAAAATAAGCTATCACCTAAAGCTAGTAACATAAGAATGTTCAAACAGAATAGTATAGAAGAGTTGAATACAAATTTAGAAATTTAATCAACTATTAAACAGCGGCAACACTGAAAATTGATACAGCTTTCTTACCATTAATTTGTGGCTGGTACCAGCGATGTTTGTTGAGGTCACAGCACCCTGAACCACAAATAATAAACCTATCAGGAAAGACAGAGTACTACATAATCAAATGCTTGAAATCAATCCTGCATCATAATCTGAAAAACATGGAATTTCCATCACATAGATTAGACAATGAAAAATCAACTTCCCATACCTTTCAGCATTATGCAGGGGAAGTCCAGACAGCAAGTTCTGTCCATGGTAAATCATATATCAGCACTATTTGAAAGGAATGGCCAGTTATTAAATTCCTTCGTACTATTGTCATATGTACAGGACAAGACAAAAATAATCTTATATAAATATCACAAACTTAGCAAAATTCAGTATGAGGAAAATGTTTCAAATCAATCCAAAAACACAACACTGGAGACAAGAATTCAAAATTCAGAAACTTCAATCTCCTTTCACATATTTTCTTCATTACTAGCTACAATGTCTGTGGATTCTAGAGTCAAAGGGCCAATACAAATAAAAAGAAAAAAATTCAAATATTTCTCTCACAAACATTCTCACTTCACTCTCACATCTTCTCATGCATGAGTTCCAATAGCCCTTCCCAGTGAGTCCTTATCTCCAGATCCATTATATCTCAACACCAAATTCACTCTTACGGTGCTCGTACGAAGCTCTAAGGAACCTGAGTAGATCACCTATGCTGCCTGTATATGTTTTGCCCTTAAATGTCTTGATCGAATTCAAATAAGAGCTCAGTGGCTTCGAAGGCAACGTGTTTTCAAACTTTTTAAAATCATTGGACAAGGCTTGATCAAAAACCCCTTGCCTTGAGAGTGAACCGGTCATATATAGACGATGTATTGTTGAAAATGATCGGATCCTCATTTCAGGTGTCTGCAAAAAGCAAGCAGTGATAATCTTGTCCAAGAGGACATCCCTCCTGAATTGAAAAATAACAATATATGAGCAAAACACAAACACTTCAAAAGTATAAAAAGTAACAATATATAAGAGCAAACAAAAATACACTTTAAAAGTATGAATTGCGAAACTATAGCAAAGGAGCACATGGATCAATGGACATATCAATTTATAGACTTACGGATCAATGTTACGAGTGAAGAGAGAGTCGAATAGCTCCCTTTCTTTCCATGTCCTCTCTGTTTTAAGTAGCTTTTCCCATATGACTTTGGTATCCTTGATTTCTTTTATAACTGTAGAATCAATCTGCTTCTTAACATGCGTCAAGCTCTCCATGGGCACTACTCCTGCCTTCACTTTCTTAATTTCATCAGCATTGGTAAACTCTTCCCAGCTACTAGTGGGGTTGATAATCTTTATAAGATTATCAACCACCACATAGCTATTCCACTTATCCAGACTCATATGAAACACCTTATTCTTTAGCATATGACCTACATAACAATATAATCTTTATATTGTTATTTTTCAATTCAGGTGGGATGTCCTCTTGGACAAGATTATCACTACTTGCTTTTTGCAGACACCTGAAATGAGGATCTGATCATTTTCAACAATACATCGTCTATATATGACCGGTTCACTCCCAAGGCAATGGGTTTTCCAGCAAGCCATGTCCAATGATTTTAAAAAGTTTGAAAACACGTTGCCGTCGAAGCCACTGAGCTCTTATTTGAATTCGATCATGACATATAAGGGCAGAACATATACAGGCAGCATAGATGATCTACTCAGGTTCCTTAGAGCTTCGTACGAGCACTCTGCTTCTTAACATGCGTCAAGCTTTCCGTGGGCACTACTCCTGCCTTCACTTTCTTAATTTCATCAGCATTGGTAAACTCTTCCCAGGCTACTAGTGGGGTTAATCTTTATAAGATTATCAACCACCACATAGCTATTCCACTTATCCAGACTCATATGAAACACCCTATTCTTTAGCATATGACCTACAGTGGACATGGTACATCTGAAAAAAAAGAAGAAAAAAAATCACTAATTGAAATGAGAAAGAAGACAAGAGAGAGAAATTAACAAAAATAATCAAGGAAATTTTACCTGATTATGCTTTGGAGGTGGGGAAGTAGATTCCCATAAGAATCTTGTATTCCACCTGGTTGGCTCCTAAACCATGTTTCAGTGAGAAAACAGTCAAATCTATCATAGCAGATCACATGCATATTCATCTCGGGGAAAGAGCTGACAAACAATGGCCTTAAGAAGCCTGAGCAGCTAATCTTGCTGCTCTCATAAAAAATGGTGTCTATCATTGTTTTCTGCTCATCATAGCTAACTCTTTTGCCTCCCTTGAATGGAATAAATGAAACCAGTTTCTCCTTTCCCCCATCCAACAAGATCCTACCCTGATAAAAAGGATTATGCTCCCCATACAAGAATTCAAAGCTCACCTTTTCCTCTCCTCTGATAACTTCCCCTTCCATTTGAGAAGAAACCTGAACCAAATAAAAGATTGTTCCGGTTATGCAAACCAATCCGATGTCTAAACACTTAACTCACACATGAGAACAAGTACTGAGTACTGACATAACAAGGGACAGGGATGAAAATGAAGTTTCAAATGAATTTCAATACAGCTCTTACAACATTCAGTACACAGGTTTGGAACCAAGTGAATAAGAGCACAGGTCAAAAGGAAAGAAACTGCTGAGATTTGGAACCAATGAATATGAAACTTTCCAATTTCAAAGGCAACATGTTAATGTATAACATACTAAAATTTCATGCAATTCCGAGCTTGGGAAGTACGGTAAAACGAAAACACATAATGGCTCAACTGTCAGGTTTCATAAGAATTTCAGCAGCATTGTCAATATACAAAAAATTCACCAGAAAATTTAACTGACAATTTAGGCGTTTGTTTTGATATAGGATTGAATCAAGGGATCAAATCTCATATCACACACACAACCATTTCATACCTCACAGTTTTCCGCCCCGGCTGCCTGAGAGAGCGAGAGAGAATTTAGGGCTGAGTCGGGTTCTATTTTTCTTTCGATTTTGAAGGAGCCGAGGGTTTTGGGTTTCCAAATTTTTGATTAAAGAGTTTTGTCCTAATTTTTTAATTTTTGACTCTACTACTGGTCAACCTCACAAGCGCCGGACACTTTCTGACCCAATGAAATGAAAGCATTCAAAAAAATTTTGTTTTTGTTTTTTAATTAGTTTTTGTTAAAAAACAACGATTAAATTATCGGTTTCGGTATATCTATCGATCTTTAAATTTAAATATTATTTTAGGATATATGATATATGTATGTGATCTTAGTCTATGTCGAGTTCATGGACTACTTTGTGTTTCCTGTTTGTAATAGAAAAGTTATATAGGCTTAGCCCAATATGTATGGACTTAGTCAAATGTGTAAGAGTCTGGCCTATTATATATGTAACAAGTGAATCTTTATATAAAGAGTTCATCTCTATCAACAAAAAAACATTGAATTCAGTTGTACTTGAAAACGTTATTAGACATGTGATTCTACAATAGCTATTAGCCAATAAGACAATATCGGCCACACAAAACCCTTAGTTCTGAGCCGAACCCAAAACAAAACTTGTAGTTCTTGTTCTCATGATTCCAACGCGGTCGGCCACACTCCAAGAACCGACCGAAAACGTACCAAATCGGCTGCTAGAGTCTTCAAACCGGCAACTGCACTTGCAACACCAGTTCAGGCTCTTCCCGGTGTCCGATCACCGTGAAATGTTATCACCGGTTGCTTACGGATGTCATAAGTCTTGTGTTAAAAGGGCATTGCAAGAACCTGTCTACACAATGACCGTAACACAATGGAATTACAAAAAGAAAACCCTAAATCAGTTTTGGGTTTCTTGGATCACTGTCGCACTGCTGCTTGGCCGCCACTGCAACATCCTCTCGGCTGCATATCCTTGTCGCCACTGCTTTGGTTTGTGCTGAGTTCTTCAACAAGGTTGTGAAGCAAATTCGACAGCTATGTTTTAAAAACCCTAAACTTGTTCAAAGTTAAATAACCTCATGGAGGATAAAATAAGTTTATACCTTCTTCTACACCATTCTGTGCTTGGATTTGCAGGTTGTTTGGAAAACCCTAGAACGATGTGTGCACATGGTTTCCGGCGCCGCAAGCCAAGCTGCCAATCACTATGCACTGCTGTAGTGGAACAGCTGCCGAGCGCTAGCACGTGTGTCAGACACTGCTTAGCTGACAGTGTCTGACTTAAGCATCGGAGTGGCTTCCCTCGGTAAACCCGAGGACGCCTCTTTGACGTGTTTGTTCTTTACACAGGAAAACTCGGAGTACGAGGAAGTTCGCTATTTCTGGAACCGTGCAACCCGCTAAAGGGACCGCGAGTTTACCCGGAAACAATTGGTGCTCTCGTTGAGAGCCGAACTCAAGACCTCCCGTTTAATATTTTGAAGGACGGTGGAAATGGCAGGAGAACAAGATCCAACTAGGAGGCTTAATTTCTCAGGGGATGATAACCCGGGGACCTCCGAGACCCAATTTGGCCAAACAGATTTGGCAGCAGCATTTGAGCTCTTGAAAAAGGATTTTCTTGCTTAGAAGGAGCAATCTACTCGAGAACATGCCGAGTTAATGACGGTAAGGGAGCAATTAGCGACTATCCAGGCCGAGGGTGGGCTTCTTCAAGCAACCCTAACTCAAAGGGCGAATGCCATTGGGACGTCAGCCAGACTTGCTGATGCCATTACCCCAGAAGGGAATCCTCCGGGTTATGGAAACCCGCGAACTCTTGACAGTGCATACATCCCACCCGCTATTCTCCCACCCATTGCCCACCCTAACCCAAATCCACAAATTATCCATCTCTCCAATCATTTATTTAATCACAATCTTTCAGGACCTCCTCCACCTCCAGAGCCGGTGTTAAATCAACCACTTCCTCCAGCCGATGCTCAGACCCGGCTTCTTTTACAGTTAACGCAAACTGTGACTCAACTTGAGCAGCGTCTTAACTCGGGAACAGGACCACTGCAATACCAACCCTTTATTACCCGCGCAAGCCCATTATCCACCCGGGTTCAAGCAGATAAAAAGCCACCAGAAGCAAAGCCATTCAAGATCAAGAAATATGCCGGAACGGGCTGCCCATATGCACACCTAGAGTTGTTCCAGTCTCAGTTGGATTCAACCCGGTTCACGGATGCCCAAGCATGCCATGCTTTCCAGGAAACACTCAGTGAGGAGGCATTGAGTTGGTTCCTCAAGTTACCGGCTTTGTCAATAGAAACCTATGGTCAGCTGACACAAAAGTTCCTTTCCCGGTTTATCATGCTGTCTAGTGCCAACCGAAGCACCACTTCATTATTCAAAGTCCAGCAAAGGGATGATGAGAGCTTGAAAGTCTTTGTAACCCGTTGGCTATCCACGACTTCCAAATGTGGGCACTTGGATGAGTCAGTGGCATCAGAGGCGTTCTTGCAGGCACTCAAGCCAACCCGCTTTGTGGTGGAGCTCAGGAAGCAGCGATTCAGGTGTTACGACGATTTGATTAATGAAGTAACTCGGCAAGCTCAAGCCGAGTATGACACCTTCGGGGAACGCCGGACGAATACCGGGTTCACAAGCCAGCGAGCTGATGGATGGAAAAAGAAAGGGCAGAACAAGAGTGGCCAAGGATACTACGGCAAAAGTTCAAACAGACCAAGGGAGAAACCGAGAGAGACTCCATACCCAAGACATCCAGCCCGGGAGGAAAAAACCACTTACATCCCCCGATACGAAGTGTTGACCAACTTGACTGCCTCCTATGAAGAAATTTGGAACCGCCATAGGAATGACATTCCCCCGGCTCCAAAACGGAAGTTTCCCAAAAGGGCAGGGCCGGACAACGGGCAACATTGTGCCTATCACAACGAGACTGGCCACACTACCGACCGGTGCTTTACCCTTCGAAACAGCATTGAATATATGATTCAGAACGGCAAGCTACAGCAGTATAAGTCACCTGCTACAGGTGTCAACCTGATTGAAGTATATGGGGAGATAATGACGATTCACGGGGGTGGCACCCAAGGAGTGTCAGGTCACCGGGCCAAAAGACTTTGCCCAAGAGGCCCGGAGTTAGAGATAATGCAGCTTCGTCAGGAATGCCGCAAAGAACTGGTTCCTTGGGATACCGTGTCATTTTCTCAGTCTGAAGACACGCTGAAAATGCATCATAATGATCCTTTCATTATTACTCTTCAGATTGACCATTGGCGAACTCGGAGGGTTCTAATAGACACGGGAGCCGCTGTCAGCGTCATGTTCAGCAGTTGCTATAAGGGAAGGCGAGACGAGGCGAGAACGCAGGAACCCAGAAAAACAGTAAAACAGTGAAATGAGAGATTCGAAATCGAGGCTCGAATCAGACATCAAGAGGCAAGGGAAGGAAGAGGAAGAGGAGAGGAGAAGGAATATACCAGTCACGCGCCGAACCGCCGCCTGGATCGCTGGATTCCGGCCGTTGACCGCCGAACACAGTGGCGTTCGATCTCCCTGCACGGTGGCTGATTCAGGTTTCTGAGGGTTGGGTCAGGTAGAGGAGAAGGAGGGGAAGAAAGTGGTGGTGGAGCGCCGGCCAGTTGTGGCCGGACGGCGACTGTGGCGCGGCGAAGGACAGGACAAAATCGCCCTGTTTCGGAGGAAACGATCGGGAAAGAGTGAAGACCGAGTCAACACCTCTTCCCTATTTATACAAAGATAAACGGCTGGGATCAAATCCCATAATGATCTAACGGTCTAGATTAAGTGGAGGTAAAAAGTAAAACTGAAATGGTAACTCTTTTTACCGAAATTGTAATTAAAATTACCAGAAACTTCAGAAATTCGTAGAAAATAAACAGAATGTCCGAAAAATAATCCGAAAATACCGGGAGACTCGTGTCGACACGTACTATGACATCGAGTCATTAAATCAGGTATTTGGAGAACTTTTAAAAACTCGAAAATGAACGTGGTCGTTCACTCGCGAAGTTACCGAATGCGACTTAAACCTCAGTAACTCGCCATTAACCAAGGTTAAAACGTGCGGGTCCTACAGAAGATCTTACTTTGCCTCCCCATAATAATGAATTGAACATTGATGATTGTGATGATATTCATGGTGTTAGTGGATATGATGCGGAAGATTGAAGTGTATCTTTTTAATTAAGTGTATCTTTCTAAACCCTAAACCCTAATTAGAACCTTGTTTTTGAACCTTGTGAAGTACTATTTGAGGATGAATTTATGGTTGTAATAACAATTAAATATTTTTTGTTATGTATTGAGATTATATGAATTTATTTATTATTTGTTGGAAAGGCGGTCGCCCCGTCGCCTCAAGGCTTTCGCCTCGCGGGGCTTCCACAATTCGCCTTCGCTTTCGTTTTCACCTTTGAAAACATTGATGGTGAAACCGATCGAACCTGTTGGACGTGTCGCTAGAAATCGTTCAAGGAGCTGCTGCAAATGTTGCATCCTTGAGAACAACGTATCGTGCCTCATCTCATGCACATGTGTGGCTCTAATACAGACTTGCTGGTTATTACCATTTTGTTTCGCCGGTTCCACCTCGTCATCTATTACTTCGAACACACTGCGTTTCCCTCGCCGGCTCTGCATTCGAAACTCGAGCCGTTGGTCGAGGTACAATGCATACGTGCGCACAAAGGCAGAATAGTCTCATGTATTGGAGCCAGAAGTGTCCCTGAAATCAGACATGTTAAGAAACCGAGTTCCACGTCTTGTGGAGAAGAATATATCTTGTTCATATGCTGGATCACCCTCGGAAAGCAGGCGTTGAATCAACATGAGGGTTTTGAGGGCAACAATCCAGTTATTGGTTTTGTTGAGGCGCTTGGAGATGGTGCTGATACAGGCACTTATGTATGTCAAGCTAAGAATCTCTCTTATGTATTTCTCTTCGGTTGGGTATTCTTCGAGCCTCGTAGCCTTAACAATGGCAACATCGAGGTCCGCTAGAGAATTGCTGCTGCCAACTTTGGCAAGGCCAATGCTAGTTTGGTCCTTGACGGCACCCAAGTCCCCCATATCTAAAAGTTGTTTTTTTTACGGGGGGTTGGTGAGTTACCGAGAGCTTTTTACTAGGACTGGTAATTTAATAAGTTAATGCTCGAGTTTATTTTTGAGTTTTTCTAAACTCTTAAAAATCCTCATTTAATAACTTGATATTGTAGTACATGTCGACACGAATCTCTCGGTATTTTCAGAATATTTTTCAGAGCTCCCTTCTATTTTTTGTGAATTTCTGAAGTTTACGGTAATTTTTAATTACTATTCCGATAAAAAGTTTTTAACATTTAACTAATTACTTTTTTTACCTTCTTTAAATCTGGGTCGTTGGATCGATTAGAGATTAGATCTGGGCCGTTGGTTTCTGTATAAAAAGGATGAGAGATTTTGACCCGAGTCAACAACCCAACTCGAGCGTTGACCCGAGCCTAGTCTCTCTCCTCTCGCTCTCTCTCAGCATCTTCGGTTTCCACAGCGGCGTCCCGCCGTCTGGGCACTCTCATTGGCGCACCACTAGCAAACACTACCAGAAAAAAGACTATAGCTGACGAAATATCTAAAAACAGGCCGACGATTTTTTTTTTCGTCGGCTAAGTTAAAATTTTGTCGGCTAAACTAATTTTTTCGTCAGCTATAGTTAAATTTTAGCCGACAAAAAAATTTTCATCGGCTAAAGTGTTTTTTTCGTCGGCTATAGTATGTGAACTTTAGCCGACGAAATTTGAAAAGTTTAGCCGACGAAATTAGGGTATTTCGTCGGCTAAAGTAACTTTTAGTTATAAAATTGTACTACGGATATTTCGGTGTCCGATTGACTATTGTGATACCAATCTGGAAGCAGAACGGCCCTACGAGTCAAACTCATGGCTAATGCCATGATATACAAGCTTTTTTGGCCATCCGAGTTCGTTTAAGGCTTCAAAATGAAGTTTTTCTAAACGCTTAACACACGAAAATGTCCATATCTACACCTATATGAGGTATTTTGGCCGAACCTTCAACACAACAAACACTCACCATAATGAGACGCAACTGTCCATCTAAAAATTTTGAGACATTTACCCCTCCATGATAGGCCTCCCCATATAGATAAATAATGGTAAATAGTAGCCATGTTGTGATTCCGGTCATCAAAATTCATAAACAAAAATAAGACCATCAGATATCATCAATATGTTGAAATATATCTCTGGTAAAAAATTCAATTTTATCCGATAAATTTATGGACTTCATCTAGACGGTCAATCTCGTAAGTCAAACCTCTATATTGTATTGACTGCAACTATTGGCACCGAGACTTTACCGGAATTACGTGATTTTTCAACCGTAGGCGTATTTCACCATTCCGGTCATATCTTATTTCACGACTTTTTTGCGTTTGAAGTTTCTACGTACAGTTTGTTTTAGAAACGAAACATTTACTTAAAGTTTAGTAAACAAGTTATACAACATTAGTACGCATGTTGTGATTCCGATGATCAAAATTGAGAAACAAAATTCTGACCGTCTGATATGATCATTATGCTGAAATATGTATATAGGAAAAAATTTAACTTAATCTGACAACGTTAAGAGCTCGATCCTTACGGTCAATCACGTAAGTCAAACCCCTTAACGCACGGAAACGGTCATTTGACCGTCTAAATTACGTATTTTGCCAGACCTTCAACTGAAAATAGTTTCAAATCGATGAGACGCAACCAATGGTATAAAAATTTTATGAAAAATAACTACCGGAGATAGGGCTACCTCTAGGGAGAAAGAATGAAAAATTGAGTTAACAACAATTATCGGTACCGAGACTTTACCGGAATTACGTGATTTTTCAACCATAGACATATTTCACCATTCCGGTCATATCTTATTTCACGACTTTTTTCGTTTGAAACTTCTACTTATAGGGTTTAGGGTTTTAGCCGACGAAATTAGGGTAATTCGTCGGCTAAAGTTAAATAAATAAATAAAATAAATAACTATAGCCTACGAATTACCCTAATTTCGTCGGCTAAAGTTAATTAAAAATTCAAATTATTTGGCGGGTATTTTTAAAATTTTGAAATTTTTCGACTAAAATTTTAAACTTTAGCCGACGAAATTTAGTCGGCTAAAGTTCAAAATTTTCTATATCTTTCATTTTTCTCCTCCTCCTCTTCATCTTCCCTCCTCCTCCTCTTCATCTTCTTTCCTTCCTCCTCCTCCTCCTCTCCCTCTCCTAACCTTCTCCTCCTCCTTCAAATCCTTCTCCTCCTCCTTCCTCCTCTAAATCCTTCTCCTTCCTCCTCCTCCTCCTTCTCTAAATTCTTCTCCTCCTCCTTCTCTCCCTCTCCTAACCTTCTCCTCCTCTCCTCTTCTCCTCCTCTCCCTCTCCTAACCTTCTCCTCCTCCTCTTCTCCTTCTCCACCACCGGTGTAAAACCGAAAAAGAAGTAAAAATTTTAATCAAAAATACAAGAAATTAAAAAAGAAAAAAATATGAAAAAATTAAAATAGCTATAGCCGACAAAATTTTAATAAAATTCGTCGGCTAAAATTAAAAAAAAAAGAAAAAAACTATAGCCGACGAATTACCCTAAAATTCGTCGGCTAAAGTTTTTAAAAAAATAATAATAACATAAAAAAATAATAAATTTAGCCTACGAATTACCCTAAAATTAGTCGGCTAAAGTTAAATAAATAAATAAAAATAATAGCTATAGCCGACGAATTTTAATAAAATTTCGTCGGCTAAGGTCTAAAAATTCGTCGGCTAAATTCCAGAAATTAAGCGACAAAAAATTTCTTCGTCGGCTAAATAAATGACTTTAGCCAACGATGAACAGTAATTTCGTCGGCTATAGTGTTGCCCGACGACTTATTAGCCGTCGTCGGCTAAGACTTTAGCCGACGAAATTTAAGGTTTAGCCGACAAAAAAATTTTGTCGGCTAAAGTGGTTATTCTGGTAGTGAAAACAATCCCCTTCCTCTCCTCTACAAAACTCAGTCCTCAAATCCCACAGGCAACCCAATCAAGAGGAGATCAACCCAAGGCAAGCTCTGCTATGTTCGTTGGTTTTTTAGGCGAGCTCAGACGGCGACGACACTGTGGTGAGTACGTCTTCGTCCTTTGTTGTTGTTGTTCTTCTTCTTCTTCTTCTTCAATCACACGCCTTATGATTTCGAAATCGAACTCTAATTTTGAAATCCCTCTTCCGTGCTGTGCAACTTTCTCTGTAACACCTCATACCTAAAAGTTGCTTTTTTACAGGGGGTTGGTGAGTTACCGAGAGCTTTTTACAAGGACCGGTAATTTAATAAGTTAATGCTCGAGTTTATTTTCGAGTTTTTCTAAATTCTTCATTTAATGACTTGATATTGTAGTACATGTCGACACGAGTCTCCCGGTATTTTCAGAATATTTTTCCGGGCTACCGTCTATCTTCTATGAATTTCTGAAGTTTACGGTAATTTTTAATTACTATTTTGATAAAAAAATTTACCATTTAACTAATTACTTTTTTAACCTTCTTTAAATCTGGGCCGTTGGATCGATTAGAGATTAGATCTGAGCCGTTGATTTCTGTATAAAAAGGAGGAGAGATTTTGACCCGAGGCAACAACCGAACTCGGGCATTGACCCGAGCCCAGTCTCTCTCTCTCTCTCATCTCGCTCTCTCTCGGCAGCTTCGGTTTCGCACAACGACGCCCCGCCGTCTGGGCAGTCTCACTGGCGCCCCACTAGCAAAACAATCCCCTTCCTCTCCTCTATAAAACCCAGTACTCAAATCCCACAAGCAACTCAATCTGGAGGAGATCAACCCAAGGCAAGCTCTGCTGTATTCGTCGGTTTTTTTAGGCGAGCTCAGACGGCGATGGCACGATGGTGAGTAGGTCTTCGTCTTTTCTTCTTCTTCTTCTTCTTCTTCAATCACATGCCTTATGATTTCAAAACGAAGTCTAATTTTGAAATCCCTCTTCCGTGTTTCTGAGTTTCGAACCCCAAGATCAATAACAGTGTTCTTCAAGATTATAGCAAGTTCTCTGAGCTAGGGCAAGGCTAGCACGTCTGTTGGGAGCCCAAACGCGTTCCGAGGAGGAGTTGGTTTAGTTCTGGTGTTTTTCATCGAGACATAAGATTGTATGTCGAGCTTGGTCTTGACATAGGACTGTAAGGGTGTTGATTTCATCTGTTTTGTTTTGAGTTGATTATATAAGTTTTGGGTTGTGATTAATTGGACTTTAGGTATGTTATTAAGATGAAATGAAATTCTGGAGGCAGCAGGGGGCTTGTCTGCAGCCGAGGTGGTGTTGTTGAGGCCTTGGTGGAGCTCTGTAGTAGACCAGAAGTGTTTTGGAGTTCTGTTTGCTATTTTTCTAGCTATGACGAGCTACTGGGTTGAATTCCAAGCAGATCGAAGGTGAGTGTCCATTGTGGAGCTTTTGTATTGTTGTTGTGTTTCTGTTTTGGAATCGAGAATAAATTTTAATTATTTGTGCATGTTTGTCGATAACGTGGTGAATGGAGAAAACAGGGAAGCTATGGCCATTTTCTGGCAAGATTGTCAGAATTCGGCAAAGCAGCAGTTTTTTCGGTCGTGAGCCAAGGAGGTAGAAATTTATTTTCCTTGATAACCTTAAATTCGTAAAGTTTCTGTTAAATTTAAAACGGACTTAATACGGAAACTTTGTCATAAATAGGAAGTTTCCATTTTGAGAAACTTTCCCTTTTAGAAACATTTCTATTTTTGGAAAGTTGACTGGTAAAAAGAAAATTCAATCTTAGTTAACTGGTTAAAAGAAGCCAATGTCACATCCCGGACCATCTCTGTCGTAGCACGATATTGTCCGCTTTGGGCCCGCCGGCCCTCACGGTTTTGTTTTCAAGAGCTCTCAGAGCAACTTCCCAGGGGGTCACCCATCATGGGATTGCTCTAAGCTTAACAAGCTTAACTTCAGAGTTCTCATCCTCTCCAAAGCCACTGAGCTCCCAAAAGGCCTCGTGCTAGATGGGTGTCACCGATATACATATATGGTACATCACCCTCTCCGTTGGTGGATGTGGAATGTTACATCCACCCCCTTAGGGGCCCGGCGTCCTCGTCGGCACACTCGCACCCCTCGGCAGAGTGTCTCTGATACCAATGCTCACATCCCGGACCATCTGCGCCGTAGCACGATATTGTCCGCTTTGGGCCCGCCGGCCCTCACGGTTTTGTTTCCAGGAGCTCTCAGAGCAACTTCCCAAGGGGTCACCCATCATGGGATTGCTCTAAGCTTAGCAAGCTTAACTTCGGAGTTCTCATCCCCTCCAAAGCCAGTGAGCTCCCAAAAGGCCTCGTGCTAGATGGGTGTCACTGATGTACATATATGGTACATCACCCTCTCCGTTGGTCGATGTGGGATGTTACATCCACCCCCTTAGGGGCCCGACGTCCTCGTCGGCACACTCGCACCCCTCGGCAGAGTGGCTCTGATACCAATCTGTTACATCCCGGACCATCTCCGCCGTAGCACGATATTGTCCGCTTTAGGCCCGCCGGCCCTCACGGTTTTGTTTCTAGGAGCTCTCAGAGCAACTTCCCAAGGGGTCACCCATCATGGGATTGCTCTAAGCTTAGCAAGCTTAACTTCGAAGTTCCCATCCTCTCCAAAGCCACTGAGCTCTCGAAAGGCTTCGTGCTAGATGGGTGTCACCGATGTACATATATGGTACATCATCCTCTCCGTTGGTCGATGTGGGATGTTACAGTGATAACATTTGCCATGCTCATATCTGCTTACACTTTGCAACTCTTACAGAGTTTAGTTGAAAGTCTTAATGTTACAACATCTCTAAGCATAATATCATAGAATCATGACATGTAATCAAAGACAATACTAGTAGTCATGTTGCTAGCTAGTAACATTGTATTCGATGAACATGCTAGAAGATTATATTTGACTCGTCTTATGTCGAGGAGTGGCGTGATACCAAAGGGCGCGTTAAGGGTGCGTGCAAGAGCACCAAAGGGCGCTGTACACGCTAGGGCTGCCAAAGGGCGATGTGCACGTTGTTTGTCTTTCCCGCTGTTTTCCTCTTTTTGAATTCCAATTTCCAATGCCTTTTCTTTTCTTTTTCATTTTCTTTTTATTTTGGCGCTGCGTTTTTTTTCTTTCCTACCCTTTTTCTTCTATTTCAATTCCTCTGCTTTTTTTGAAATGGCTGCCGAAGCAGCATCTTAAGGACGGAGTGATGTGGCGACGTGGTGCTGTGAGTGGCAGGGAATAATTTTGGAGGAAGGGAATTTTCCCTAAATTTTGTGTAAATTTAGGGCAGAAGGGAATTTTCTATAAATTTTGTGTTGCAATTTTAACACCAACAAAACACCCTGTAGTTTTTTTAAAGGGTTTATAACTCAGCTCCTAGTTGAAGGCTCAGCCCCATGCTTGAATTGTATAATAATTAACAACAAGAAAAATTACACGAGACAGAAAGTAAGAAAAGATGAAGATAAAACAAGACCATATGTGAAACAAGAAAAGAGATACCAGAGTTCTAAGACAAGATTATGTACGGGAGTAAGGGAACCCTTGTTCATCCATTAACAAGCATAAAGATATCTCAGAAGGAGGAGAGACATGTCAAATCAGAGAAGAAGAAACCAAACTCAAGTTGGCTAACCTATCTGTGACTGAGTTGCCTTCACGAAAGACATGAGTGCAATGAAAAATCATTAACTGAATGTGTGATAAACAGTTTAACCAAGCAATGCGCAAAGGCCAAGGTGAAGCAAAAGAGGAAGATGCAATACAAGCTAGAACACAAGTTGAATCACAGTCCAACCATAGCCAATGCCAACCCTTTTGAAAAGCAATCTTAATCCCTATTATAACCCTCATAAACTTAGCAAAGAAAGTAATGACCATACAGTAACTCCAAAGTAATGACCATTACCAACCCGAAAAACACCACCTCAAACTGCAGGGTTAGATTACCCTTAGCTAACCCGTCAATGTTGAGCTTAATCCAAGAAAAAACTGGAGGATGCCAAATAACTAACTGTTGATCAACAACTTTACGAGAAACTGGCTGTATTCTCAAGCTTATCAATAATTGAGAACCCAAAACACCACGAGAATAACCAGGGAGATGAGGAGCAGCGAACCACAACCAAGATTTAATAGATCGAAAAACATGCATAAGAGAAGACTTCTTATTATTATAGCAGATCTTATTGCGTGTTCTCCAAATAGCCATGAAAGTAAAAAAAGGCAACCCGCAAGCTAAATATTCTTTAATTTAGGAGAGAAAGACTTACCAATGATAGACCTCCATAAGTCATCAATTGAACCTTGAGATGGTAAACAAGTACCAAAGCAACAAGACAATCATTGCCATACATGTTAAGCAAAGGAGCAAGTAACAAATACATGAGTAGAGTCCTCCACAACACAAAAAGAGCACAGTTGACATGCTGCAGCTAAAGAAATGCCTCGTTGTTGAAGCTGGTCATCTTTTGGTAACTTGTCATGGAGAAGACGCCAAACAATAATGGAAAACCTTGGAGGAATAAAGTTCTGCCAAACGTTAGCATGCAAATCATTAGAGGCATATTTTAGATGAATAAGAATATAACCCTATGAAAAAGAAAACAACCCATTACTAGATTCTTCTGAAATCAAAAGATCAACTTCAGGGTCAATAGGAAGTGGACAACGTTGAATGTTCTCAATCAAATCCGGGAATAAAACAAAAAAACGGTGTGGCAAATTTCATTGCTGACCAGAAATAAAAGAAGCCACAGTAGTGATATGAGGCGCATAAAGTGCTTTACTTGCAGCTTATCAAGAATAGAATAATCAAGTCATTTATCTGACAAAAAACAGATTTACCATCTTCTATGAGCCATCTGGAATGTTGAAAAATTATAGGAAGAACAACTTTTAACCCATGCCAAATTGAAAATCCAAAGTACCGATATTTCATGTGATGGGAAATTGCGAATCTCTTACAAGCATAAGAGTTCCATAAAGAGCTAGTACTGACGGTACTCCATCTCATACTCATGAGGGCAGCTATATTAAGAGATTGAAGATCACACAAACCAAGCCTAGACTCAGTCTTCAGAACACAAAGTTGCCGCCACAAAATAGTGACCATTTTCATGGCCGCAATATCACCAAACCAAATATAATTTCATGCACAAGTAGACAAATGCTTCAACAAAGAAGGCCACAAGTACACTGAGAAGCTATGAAGAAATAAGCTTTGAAAGATATAATTAACCACTCGACCCACCATAGATAACAATTTGTCATACCAACAGTAAGATGCACTTTTACTCTGTTAATAGATTGAAGATGAACACGCCTCGGCTTGCCTTTGAAAATGAGGACACCTAGATAAGTAAATGGAGCAAGTCCTCTACTTAGAACCTCTTTGGCAAGACGAAAAAGGAGAGGAGAAAGTGGATCACCTTGTCTTACCCCCACGAACACAAGAGATGAAGCCATGAGGAGACCCATTAATTAAAACTGATAGTTAAGTTGACTGGAGTTTTGTAAGAACCATATCTCTAAACCTTGAAGAGAATCTGAACCGCTCCAAGACTTGGAGAAGAAAGCCCCAATTTATGTTGTCAAAAGCTTTAACAATATCCACTTTGATACCCATATTACCACCATAATTTGTTCGATCCAATAAATTAAAACCCACTTACACCAACCCAATGCAATCTGTGATTCTGCGACCCTTAAGAAAAACTGTCTAATTTGGAGCGATAATCCTTGAAGCAATAGGACTCAATTTATCAGCCATAATCTTTGGAATTATCTTGGACAGAAAGTTGGCTAGAGAAATTGGATGAAAATTAGATATCAACGAGGCCCCTTCCACTTTCGAAATAAGCACAATGAAATTAGAGTTCACATTAGGATATAGCCAATTCTGTTGGAAAAAAATACTGAACAAAAGCAATCACATCATCACCGATAATATCCCAACAACTATGATAAAACTACCCTTGAAAGCTGTCAGGGCCAGGAGAACTAGCAGGATCCATAAAAAAACCGCACAACGAATCTCATCAGAAGTAGGAACTAAAACAAGGTTAGAATTTTCTTCATTAGAGACTAACTTGGAATTACCTGGCAACCATCATCCACACCAATTGGAGAAGAGTCTGGACTGTAACGTCTCGTACCTAAAAGTTACCTTTTCACAGTGGTTTACGAGTTACCGAGAGCTTTTAACTACGACCGGCGAATTATAAAGTTATTGCTTGAGTTTATTTTTGAGTTTTTATAAACTCTCCAAATTCCTCATTTAATGACTTGATGTTGTAGTACGTGTCGACATGAGTCTTCCGTTTATTTTCTGTGAATTTCTGAAGTTTATGGTAATTTTTAATTACTATTCTAGTAAATAGTTTTTACCATTTAACTAATTAATTTTTACCTTTTTTAATATGGACCATCAGATCGATTAGGGTTTTGGATATGGACCGTTGATTTGTGTTTAAAAAGAGTAAAGATGGGTTGACTTTTGTCAAACCCGAACTCGGGAATAAACCCGAGATCTCCCTCTACTCTCCGTGCCTCAGCCTTTCTCAGGCGAGCTCTCCGCCGTCCCGCCACCCCACACCGGCGCACCACCTACAAAAAGTTCCTTTAACTCTCCTCTACAAAGCCCAGTAACTCAACCCTTAATACAACCATTGATGACGGAGATCGGAGGAGGAGGATGGCGGCAGTCCTCGATGAAATATCCGGCGAACCAGGCGGTGATTTGACGAACTAAGTTCAAATTTTTGCTCCTCTCCTTCTCTTCCTTCCTACATCTCTGGTTGCAAGGATTAGGCCCTAATCGAAAATCCCTTTTTTCCTGTTCATGTTCTGGGTTTCAGGTTCCTCCACCGGTCAGTTGTTCTTTGAATTCTTGGTGTTTCTAACGTTTTCTTTGAGTCTCTATAGCTTTGGTGAGACTGGTGGCGATCTATGGGAGCCCTGATGGAGCTTGATGATGTTTTGGGGACCCTGGGAGATCACTGCTGTCGAGCTATATAGATGATGAGAGATTGCACGTCGAGACAGATGGTCGAGGAGCTGCTGGGTCTTGAATTGGAGGTCCTGCAAGTCGACTCTGGAGTTCGAGCGGTCTACTGCGTTCCTGCCTCGGACTGAATTTAAAGGTGAAGTTTTAGTTCTAGGGTTACTGTGTTGTTGCTGCTATGTTGTTTCTGTTTGATGGTTGGTGTTGATGCGATGTTATTTTGTGTGTTTTTGTCGAGAACTTGGTAAATGGAGTTACGGCCAAGCCATGACCATTTTTCGACAAGATTGCCGGAATCCGACAAAGTAGCAGAATTTCTGGTAGAGAGCTGAAGAGATAGAAATCAATTCCCTTGTTAAGCCTTAAGTCGTAAAGTTCTGTTAAATCGTAATTCTGGCTAATTAAGGAAAACTTACCGTAAATAGGAAATTTTCATTTTGAGAAACTTTCCCCTTTTTGGAAGGCTACCATTTATGGAAAGTTTACCGATAAAAAGGAAAAAGGGAAAAGTCAATCTTAGTTAACTGGTTAAATTAAGACAATTAGATCGTTAAGTGAGATTCTAGTCGACTTAGGAATCTTGGTCAAAGATCGAGTTGATCGAGGAAAATAATTGGGTAAATCTCATTATAGATATATCGACTCACAATTAGTAAATCGGTTAAGCTATTGTTTGGGTGTCCATATTAATTCCACAAATTACTATATGATACCTAACATCATACGGATTATTAAGAAAAGTCGATATGTTAACGTTACGAAGTCGGAAACTAAATGTTGAGTCGATAATTGGAAATAGTTTTATTTGTTGACAAGTCATTGAAAAGGAATTGATTAGTCAATTCTTGGTCAAATTAAGATTCCCTAGTCAACCTAGGAAAAGATTAAGTCAACGGTTTTAAAGACTAATATGTTGGATTAATTGTACAGTCTCTGATCGAACGTGAGACGGACTCGACCATGTGGTTATTTCGAGGTTTTCGCTCGAGGGGCATTCCGAGCAGTAAGGAGATCGCATTAAGTACTGTGAGTGGAACTTTATTTTGAATTAATGCATGTCGTGTTTTATACTAAACAACATGATTTTTATTACTTTAATGAGCCGGTGGGGCCAAGAAGGTGGGTTACTCCCCTTCCGTAAGCCCCTATGTTATGTCGGCTGAAATCAGTGTTATAATGATTAAATTTATGATGCATTGTTTTATGGTCATAGTTTTGAGGATGGTCAGGAAACCGTACCTTATGCATGAGATGCATGGTTTAATATATGGGGGAAAAGTCATATAATAATGACTTTTCGTATTTGCTTGTTTTCATCACCATGAAGGGTCGTTACTAATGCCATGCTTTACTTCTAAAGTGAGGGGCCCGTATGGCTAGCTAGCAATGATATATATATATATATATATATATATATATATATATATATATATCATTGCTAGCTAGCCATACGGGCCCCTCACTTTAGAAGTAAAGCAGGGCATTAGTAGCCTTATTTGGCTCCGACCCTAGCCTGAGAGGCTCATTTTCATGGTGGAATCTCTCTGCCATGAAGGGTTGTTCATTACTTAGTAGCTTCTGGAAGGTTTCGACCCTAGTCTGGGAGACTCTCCGCCATGGTGAAACCTCTTCACCTATTTTTAATGTTGATTTACAAGCTAATGAGATTGGCATGTTACGTTTTGGTTTACGGAACGATTATTTGGGATTCTTTCCCGACGAGGCATGCATATGGATTTTCTAGAAATCCAAAGGGAGAACATAAATTGATTATTTTCACACGTTTGGATATTCTTTCGTCCACTCACTCTAACGTTGTGTTTTTTTCAATGTTTTCCCCTGGGCCCTTCGTTTTCAAATGCCTAGTGTTGTAGGGTTGCTGAGAGGAGGTCATGCGTACTGAAGACGAGACATTGTCAAATTATTCTGTTGTCGCTATTTAGTCTTTATAGGTTTTGCTTCCACGTAGAATGCTCTAAATACTCAGTATAGTGTTTAGTTGTATTCGATTGTGGAAGTATAGTTTAGTTGGATTGCCGGTAGGGTTGTCCATTTCAAAGGGGGTTTCCAGTAAAAATTTCCCTTGAGATGAACCCCGCATGGTTTACTTCGGGTTAAAGTGGTTAACCCGGAATAAGTCTTGACACTGGGCCGTACAAAGTCCTATAAAATTCAACAATATGATCGACAATGTCATTATGGTTAGTGAGAAAATTCTCACCATCCTTCAAGAAGGCCTACTATTCAGCATAATAGTACATCACCTGCAATCTATGAGATACGGAATTTCCACACCCGCTAAGTCTCATACTGTTAAGGTGGATAGAAATTACACCAGTGGGGAATTGTTTAATAATCACATATCTCATTTGTCAGATTAGCATCTTCACTTTACCTTATCCTTAATATACCAGTATTTTGAATGATACAACTAGGCCTCATCATGGGTTAGGCTAGGGCCAGGTAGGGTTGGACCGAGACTTGAATATGTAAACCCTAGCCCGCACTAGCGACCCATTTCGTTAGGACTAATAGGATTGGGTAGGGGCAACCCTTTAAATAGGGCTAAACAAGGCCGAGATGAGCTTGTTATTTTTCTTTTCTCATAATTTAGCTTTAGAATTATATGTAATGAACCTTATTTTTTGTGTTATATTTTACATGCATGCATACACATTATACTTAATTTAAGACATCTATCTATAAATTAAGTTGTTATACTCATTGTTTATAGGTGGAACCTAATATTTCACATTTATCGGGTTACAACTCAAGAAAGAACCTCCAAATGTCTGGTCAATTATTAAATATGCATTGTTTGTTGAGCTTAAATTGTTGTTTATAGGGTGAAAGCCCAGTTAAATTCGAGAAGCCACTCTAGGTCCCTTGACAGAGCCATTTCGCCGTAAAGCTAAACAAAAGCAAGGGAAGCTGTTCCCACATTGGAAAAGGACAAAGCATGCTGCCTTTAATGCTACTATAAATGCAGGCGCGGGCCTCCCGGTAAGGGGACGCGCAACTTCTTAACTATTCTTGAGTTTTCTGCTTAGCTGACAGTGTCTGACTTAAGCATCGGAGTGGCTTCCCTCGGCAAACCCGGGGACGCCTCTTTAACGTGTTTGTTCTTTACACAGGAAAACTCGGAGTACGAAGGAGTTCGCTATTTCTGGAACCGTGCAGTCCGCTAAAGGGACCGCGAGTTTACCCGGAAACAATTGGTGCTATCGTTGAGAGTCGAACTCAAGACCTCCCGCTTAATATTTTGAAGGACGGTGGAAATGACAGGAGAACAAGATCCAACTAGGAGGCTTAATTTCTCAGGGGATGATAACCCGGGGACCTCCGAGACCCAGTTTGGCCAAACAGATTTGGCAGCAGCATTTGAGCTCTTGAAAAAGGATTTTCTTGCTCAGAAGGAGCAATCTACTCGAGAACATGCCGAGTTAATGACGGTAAGAGAGCAATTAGCGACTATCCAGGCCGAGCATGGGCTTCTTCAAGCAACCCAAACTCAAAGGGCGAATGCCATTGGGACGTCAGCCAGACTTGCTGATGCCATTACCCCAGAAGGGAATCCTCCGGGTTATGGAAACCCGCGAACTCTTGACAGTGCATACATCCCACCCGCTATTCTACCACCCATTGCCCACCCTAGCCCAAATCCACAAATTATCCATCTCTCCAATCCTTTGTTTAATCACAATCTTTCAGGACCTCCTCCACCTCCAGAGCCGATAATCAACCACTTCCCCCAACCGATGCCCAGACCCGGCTTCTCTTACAGTTGACGCAAACTGTGACTCAACTTGAGCAGCGTCTTAACTCGGGAACAGGACCACTGCAATACCAACCCTTTATTACCCGCGCAAGCCCATTCTCCACCCGGGTTCAAGCAGATAAAAAGCCACCAGAAGCAAAGCCATTCAAGATCAAGAAATATGCCGGAACGGGCTACCCATATGCACACCTAGAGTTGTTCCAGTCTCAGTTGGATTCAACCCGGTTCACGGATGCCCAAGCATGCCATGCTTTCCAGGAAACACTCAGTGAGGAGGCATTGAGTTGGTTCCTCAAGTTACCGGCTTTGTCAATAGAAACCTATGGTCAGCTGACACAGAAGTTCCTTTCCCGGTTTATCCTGCTGTCTAGTGCCAACCGAAGCACCACTTCATTATTCAAAGTCCAGCAAAGGGATGATGAGAGCTTGAAAGTCTTTGTAACCCGTTGGCTATCCACGACTTCCAAATGTGGGCACTTGGATGAGTCAGTGGCATCAGAGGCGTTCTTGCAGGCGCTCAAGCCAACCCGCTTTGTGGTGGAGCTCAGGAAGCAGCGATTCAGGTGTTACGATGATTTGATTAATGAAGTGACTCGGCAAGCTCAAGCCGAGTATGACACCTTCGGGGAACGCCGGACGAATACGGGGTTCACAAGCCAGCGAGCTGATGGATGGAAAAAGGAAGGGCAGAATAAGAGTGGCCAGGGATACTACGGCAAAAGTTCAAACAGACCAAGGGAGAAACCGAGAGAGGCTCCATACCCAAGACATCCAGCCCGGGAGGAAAAAACCACTTACATCCCTCGATATGAAGTGTTGACCAACTTGACTGCCTCCTATGAAGAAATTCGGAACCGCCATAGGAATGACATTCCCCCGGCTCCAAAACGGAAGTTTCCCAAAAGGGCAGGGTCGGACAACGGGCAACATTGTGCCTATTACAACGAGTCTGGCCACACTACCGACCGGTGCTTTACCCTTCGAAACAACATTGAATATATGATTCAGAACGGCAAGCTACAGCAGTATAAGTCACCTGCTACAGGTGTCAACCTGATTGAAGTATATGGGGAGATAATGACGATTCACGGGGGTGGCACCCAAGGAGTGTCAGGTCACCGGGCCAAAAGACTTTGCCCAAGAGGCCCGGAGTTAGAGATAATGCAGCTTCGTCAGGAATGCTGCAAAGAACTGGTTCCTTGGGATACCGTGTCATTTTCTCAGTCTGAAGACACGCTGAAAATGCATCATAATGATCCTTTCATTATTACTCTTCAGATTGACCATTGGCGAACTCGGAGGGTTCTAATAGACACGGGAGCCGCTGTCAGCGTCATGTTCAGCAGTTGTTATAAGGGGTTTAAAAGAGGAAGAGATAAGCTCTATAGGAACCACGAGCCATTGATCAGTTTTTCAGGTGAGACAACTCAACCGTTGGGGTCAGATCAGCTAACGGTTACAGTTGGAACCGGGCACCAGTCCACAAGAATTGTAGTTCCCTTCATAATTGTGGACTGCCCATCATCCTACAATGCCATACTTGGGAGAGATGCCCTTTGGGGCCTACAGAGTTTTATAGCGGGTCATATGCTGCTTATGAAGGTACCTACACCCGGGGGCTGGGTTACAGTTCGCGGAGACCAAGAAGCCGCTGTCAGATGCAACGCGATAGCAACAGCTCAGTCCCAGCATGAGATGTTTTCAGCCGGTTTTTCCCTATCCCCATTTGACAAACCCGATGACCCCAGAGATGACCCGGATTCCTTGCCCATCAGTAAGACGGCACAAAAGAAGAGCCAGAAGTATCCTGCCAAGTTCCCCCGGCCAGCCCCAATCGAAACAACAGAATGGATTCAGATTTCAGAGGAATACCCGGAGAGGAAGATTTGCATTGGCACAGGCCTTGACCCGGAGATCAGAACCCGGATGATTGAGCTGCTAACCCGGAAACAGAAAGTGTTTGCATGGTCATATGCAGACATGCCCGGGATCTCTCCAGAGGTTATGACACATTCCCTCAATATTATCCCGGGTATTAAACCTGTAAGACAGAAGTGTCGTGCATTTTGTGCAGAGAAGTACAAGGCCATTCAAGCAGAAGTTAAACGTCTCAAGGACATCGGGTTCATTGCAGATGCAACATACCCGGATTGGTTGGCTAATGTTGTGATGGTCAAGAAGGCAAACAGAAAGTGGAGGATGTGCGTCGACTACACAGATCTGAATAAGGCTTGCCCGAAGGATAGTTTTCCCCTTCCCAAGATCGATCAACTGGTGGATTCAACCGCGGGCCACCCCCAGTTGAGTTTTATAGATGCATACTAGGGGTTTAACCAAGTTCCGATGGATCCCGCGGATCAACAGCACACATCTTTCACAACAGACAAGGGGATGTATTACTACAAAGTGATGCCTTTTGGACTCCGGAATGCAGGAGCCACTTTCCAGCGCTTGGTAGTGGGAATGTTTGCAAACCAACTCGGGGATACTATGGAGGTTTATATAGATGATATGTTGGTCAAGAGCCGGGAAACAAGCAAACACCCGGATGACTTGGAAACCGTTATTGACATTGCCTTGAGCAAGGGAATGAGATTAAACCCGGAGAAGTGTGTTTTTGGCGTTTCAGGAGGGAAGTTTCTCGGGTTTATGGTTAGCGCTCGGGGAATTGAGGCAAACCCGGATAAGGTTCAAGCGGTTTTGACCATGGAACCGCCAAAGACCAGGAATGAAGTCCAGAGGCTTACAGGTAGGCTGGTGGCCTTATCCCGGTTTATATCCAGGTTGACAGATAAATGTGCCCCCTTCTTCAAAATTCTCAAGAGTCAACACCGCGAGCGGATTACATGGCGGGAAGAGCACAGTCAAGCTTTTGAAAAGTTGAAGGAATACTTGGCATCAGTTCCTTCCTTATCCAGACCTAACCAGGGGGAAATACTCTATCTATACCTGGCGGTATCGCAAACGGCTGTAAGCTGTGCCTTGGTAAGAAAGCCAGAGTCTGAAGAACTACCGGTCTACTATACTGGAAAAGGATTCAATGATCCTGAAACTCGTTATCCAGATATTGAGAAACTGGCCCTGGCCTTGGTTGTAGCAGCAAGAAAGTTAAGACCCTACTTTCAAGCACATTCTATTCATGTGCTCACCAACCAACCACTACGGCAGGTTCTGCAAAAGCCGGAGACCTCAGGAAGGTTGGTCAAGTGGGCAATTGAGTTGGGAGAACATGACTTGCACTTTAAACCGCGCACGGCAATCAAAGGGCAGGCAGCAGCAGACTTCATTGCCGAGTTAATCCCAGCAGATTCCTCAGTTGCTGAAACTCTTCCTACAGAAGCTGAACCGGAGAGTTGGCAAATATTTGTAGACGGATCAGTCAATCAGAGGCAGTGTGGAGCAGGAATTGCATTGTTGGACCCGGAGGGTAACATGTTTGATTATGCTCTACGCTTTAACTTCAAAGCATCAAACAACACGGCTGAGTACGAAGCCTTAATCAAAGGGCTCCAACTCGCTAAAGATATGGGCGCCCGGCATCTCCGTATATTGAGTGATTCACAACTGGTAGTGCAGCAGGTTAACGGCGGATTTCAGGCAAAGGAAGCACATCTTTCCTCCTATCAAAAGTTAGCGGCTTTCTTGCTTGACAAATTTGACACCTTTGAGATTACTCAGATACCTAGGCAGCAGAATGTGAGAGCAGATACTCTAGCTAGGATTGCAACAGGGGAAGATCCCAATGCCGAGTTTAAAGGCTTACTAGTCGAGACGTTGGAGAAACCAAGTATCTCACTCTCCTTTTCTGAGATTTTCGCAGTGGAAGCAAAGCCGCCACCATCTTGGATGGATGAGTTCCTTAACTTCATCCAACATGGAACCCTACCTGAGGACCCGGTAGCGGCCAAACGACTACGGGTTCGAGCGGCACAGTATAGTACCCGTGATGGGAAACTGTATCGACGAGGACATACTTTCCCTGATTTGAAGTGTATTACACCCGAGGAGGGAGACCGGGTTTTGCAGTCACTTCATAGCGGGGTATGTGGAAATCACTTTGGAGCCCGTAACCTGGCTTTCAAAACCCTCAGAATGGGATATTACTGGCCTTCTCTGGAACAGGATGCCAGGGTCGTGGTAGATTACTGTCTTCAATGTCACCGGTTTGCAACCTTTCCCCGGGCCCCATCGGTCCCACTATCAGTAATCATTTCTCCATATCCATTTTGCATGTGGGAGATTGATTTCATTGGACCTCTACCCACAGCTCCGGGACAGCTCAAACACGCCATTGTCTCAGTGGACTATAATTCCAAGTGGATAGAAGCTCAACCCCTGGCTCGGATCACAACCGCAAATGTTAAGAAATTCCTCTGGAACAATGTCTTTTGCCGGTTTGGAATCCCGGAGACGTTTATCACAGATAACGGGACGCAGTTTGACAATGACGAGTTCCGGGAATTCTTACATTCCAATGGGACAAAGGTGCTATATGCCTCCCCTGCACACCCGCAGACTAATGGACAAACTGAAGCTGTTAACAAGCTAATCAAGCAAGTTCTGAAAAAGAAGCTGGAGGACGCAAAGGGTTTATGGGATGAGAAACTTCCAGAGGTTTTGTGGGCACTTAGAACAACTCCGACAGAAGCCAATGGGGAGAGCCCATTTTTTATGACCTTTGGCTCTGAGGCAGTGATCCCGGTAGAGATGGAAGTCCCGAGTGACCGGGTACAACTGTTTGACAGGGAAACCAATAATGAAGGCATTCGCCTTAACTTGGACCTCCTGGAGGAACGCCGGGAGCGTGCACATCTCCGAAATATCAACAAGAAGCAAAAAGTGGCCAAACATTACAATTCCCGGGTTATCAAGCGCCTACTCAAACTCGGGGATTGGGTAATGAAGGAAGTTATCCCTAAGCCAACGGGGTTGAAAGCTCAATGGGAGGGTCCATATGAAATTGTTGAAGTCGTGGGTCCGGCAACGTTTTACATCAGGGGTACAGATGGAGTTACGCTTCCACGACCATGGAACGCCCAACATCTACATCTTTTCCCCAAATAGGTAACAAGTTATCTATGAATGTCCAAATTTATTATCTATGATGTTATATATAAAGCCTTTCAGGCCCACAATGCATAAAACCCCTACCGGGTTATGTTTATCAAACAGTTTGTTGAGTGAATGCAGCCTTTAGCGGCCCTACTTGTATGCCTTAATCGGCAATCTCCGATAATCTCCGATAATCTCCGGTCTACATGACGTGAAATATTGCAAGCCTTAACGGCCTTATTTCACTGTCAAACTCGGCAATCTCCGATAATCTCCGGTCTACATGACGTGAAATATTGCAAGCCTTAACGGCCTTATTTCACTGTCAAACTCGGCAATCTCCGATAATCTCCGGTCTACATGACGTGAAATATTGCAAGCCTTAACGGCCTTATTTCACTGTCAAACTCGGCAATCTCCGATAATCTCCGGTCTGCATGACGTGAAATATTGCAAGCCTTAACGGCCTTATTTCACTGTCAAACTCGGCAATCTCCGATAATCTCCGGTCTGCATGACGTGAAATATTGCAAGCCTTAACGGCCTTATTTTACTGTCAAACTCGGCAATCTCCGATAATCTCCGGTCTACATGACGTGAAATATTGCAAGCCTTAACGGCCTTATTTCACTGTCAAACTCGGAAAGCTCCGATAATCTCTGGTAATCTCCTTAACTTGAAATATTGCAAGCCTTTCACGGCCTTATTTCAGTCTTTGAAAGTCCTAATGGACCCGTACAGCCCTAGCGGCACTATTTTTATTAACATGCCACAGGCAATATGCGTACATTTTGTCAACACTTGTATATTATGCGTCACATTACCGTGTTATTTGACAGGAAGCCCTAACGGACCGGTAAAGCCCTACCGGGCCTATTGTTATTTTATGACGATAACATGTCAGACCGGCACTATGTGTAAATTGTCTACACTTGCGAGATATGCATCAAATTAACGTGTTATTTTACAGGGAAAAATAGTGTTATAGAAAGAAATTCCCCGCAAGGCCTTAGCGGCCCATGGAAGTCCTAACGGACCCGTATATCTTAGCGGCACTATCTTTATTTACATGTCAAAACGGCATTATGTATAAATTTTTATACTGTGCATCAGGTTACCGTGTTATTTCACAGGAGGAGTTATGCGAAGGAAAAGCTTGATTACTTCAAAGAGATCAATTACAAAAAGTAGCGAACCGCTACAAGTAAAGTCTAATCTATAAAAGCAAAAACAAAAATACTTAAGGCTCCAGTTCATGGCGCTGCAGACCTGCTACCCCCCCAGTGCTCGAGCCGCCACGCCCTCCCCGGGGCTGTATGATAAACTGTCCCCTACGGAGCGGTGGCCGGTTTTGAGGACCACCGACAATCCCACCACAGGAAGTACCTCTCCGGGCTGCTGAAGAACGAACCGGGGGACTCCGAGCCGGGTTTGCAGGAGCCCTAGGGTTGGCAGCCATGGCAGGAGTCGACCGGGAGGTGCCTGCAGCCTCGTCGGGTCTGACATGACCTTGGTGACCATCATACCCAGCTTTGTCGAGCCAGCCTTGGCGAATCCCGGCGCTAACAATTTCGGCTCGAGCCTCAGCCCTTGCCGACCGCAGTTTCAGTTCAAACTCAAGACTCGCTAGAAACTCGGAGACAGCAGAGTCCCTGGCCCGGGAAACAGCCTGCACCAACTCTCCTTTCTGCTGCTCCAGAGAAGTCACTTGTTGCTGCAGCGCTTGATTCTGTTGAGTAAGCTGAGCAATGGCGGCATCTTGAGCACACCGGTCCTCCCGGTGACCCTCGATGACTCTCTCAAACTCCGAGTTCTTGGCCACCAAGTCTGCTATTTGTTCTTCTGCCTTGGCCAACTCCGCCCACCACGCGACAGTTGATGCGCTTGCCTCTTCCCGGACCCGAGCCAGGCATTCTTCGCTCGCCGTCACCTGGTCCCCGGCCGCCCGGAGGTCGTCCCTGAGCACTCTCTCTCTCTCGGGGATGCCTTCGTTTATGAGGCGGTCAGTTGCCAAGTACGACATCCTGACAGCCTACATAAAACAAATAACGGGTTAGTATTCAAAAAAAAAAGAGAACGGGTTAGGGAAGAAGAAAAACTTACCCGCATCAGTTTCTCCTGTGTCCTCCGGGCTACAATCAACGGGTCCTCATGCTCCAGGACATAGGAGTCGGCGGCTCAATTCTTCAAGTCCGCTACCATCCTCTGGATGGCCACGTCCGCCATTCCCCCGCTCGCCAACTCCTCCATTATCTCATCAGTGTCCCGGTGCTGCTTTCTCTCCCTCCTCTCTTTCCTCTCCTTCCTTCTCTTCCTCCTCTCGGACCTCGCCGAGCTGGATGCCTCCCGGGTGCGTTTGCGAGAGGGAACGGGCTCCACTTCGTGAACTTCGTCACTCCCGTCACTCCCCTCCGGGTTCTCACTCCCTATCACCCTTTCCAACCCTCCAACCTCTTCACCCCCGTCGTCATCCTCTTCGGTAAACTCCTCCTCACCCGGGAGCACAGATGAGGGAACTACGCTCATCACCGGTTCTTCGAACTCCACCTCTTCCTCTGCCAAGGGGAATTGAGTCACCGGGTCTTCCGCCACCTCCTCTGCGGGGTTCCCCACAATCTCTTCATCCAACTCCTGGTACACCTCCGTGCTGAGTACCTCAGCCAGGTACCCGGGGATCTCATTGAAGTATAACGTGTCCACGAGGAATTTCTCAGTATCCCCTTGCTCTTCTTCTGGGCGCAGGAAAGCCGCTTTCGTGGTCAGGTTAACGTCGTATAGTTGACCATCCGTTGCTTGTGTCCGGATCCCGGCCCAAACAGCCTTATCTTCAAACCCGTCGTATATTCCCGGGTTCTTCGGCTTGGTAAACTCCATCGGAAGAAGAGCTGCAGAAAAACATATAGCCCGTTACACAAGAACATTTGACAACAAAAGGTAGAGGGACACGAGACAAACCTGGGAGCTCCATCAACCGGCACCTGCTGTACACATACAGCCTACAAAGCCGGTATGAACTCCGGTCATCTTGACCCCGGAAGGCCCATAGCATCCTCCGGATCCTCTTCTCCATCACCGGCTCCAGAGGAATGTCAGGGACGTCTGCAACACAAATAACATAATTATAACCCGGGACAGAGAAAAGAAAGAAACCCTGAGGGAGAAGACTTACTCATCAGTTGTTGGAAATCGACCGGTACTTGGAGCGCGTAGTCCGGGTTTTGAAAGTTCCTTATTAAGAAACTTCTCTCCCTCCAAGTCCTGCTCACCGAAGATGGCAGGTCCTCGACGATCTTCTTGAAAACCGCTTTGGACTTCAGTTGGATGGTCCCGCTGAAACCCGCCTTCCGGGAGTACTCGGCCCGGTACATGGCGTGTAACTCATGATAGGTTGGCATCTGCTGCTTCAACACCTTATACATAACGCACAACCCGAGTAGCTGCCTCCACATGTTCGGGCCAACTTGTCCTATTGCGAAGTTGCTCGCAGCCAAGAGGTACTGCACCTCTACCTTTAGCGGGAGTGACAGGCCGCAG
The DNA here is from genome assembly GCA_951800085.1 of Comarum palustre. Classification (NCBI taxonomy): domain Eukaryota; kingdom Viridiplantae; phylum Streptophyta; class Magnoliopsida; order Rosales; family Rosaceae; genus Comarum; species Comarum palustre. The sequence continues at coordinate 6,687,204 of OX637580.1, forward strand.
CGTAGCTGATACTCGTGACACAGCGTCCACCCATCCCCGGGAGCGAAGAACTGGTCCTCGGGTTCTAAAGGCCGTATTTCAACAGACTCAGGAATTTTCCAGTTGCTCCTTAGCTCCACGATCTCCTCCGCTGTCAGTGAGTACCCGGGAGGGTCGAGAGCGGTCCCATCAGTGAAGGTAACAGACGCAAACTCGGGGACGTGAGTGTCCATTGCTTCGTTGGCCATCTGCAAAACACAAAAACACGGGGGCGTCAACAAAACCCAGGTAACCAGGCGCCACAAAGCTAAATTCCCACAGTAACGCAGAAACCCAGAAAACCTTCGTGGGAACCCAGAAACAGTACACAAATCGTCCTAAAACACTCAAAAAGGAGGGAAGAAGAAACAATACCTTACTTATGAGGGTTTGAAGGGGTTTTTGAGATCGATTTGAGTTGGGGAAATCCAAAGAAACAGCGAAAAAAGAGAGCGAAAGCAAAAAGCACGAAAAAGTTATCGGTTTGGAAGGTGAGACAAAACTGTCACCCTCAACCCCTATTTATACAGTTAGGGGCGTGCACTGAAGGGACGTTTCAGTTTCTCGAGGGAAACGACACGTGTCACGCATGCCTCTTCACAAAACCGAAAAACTTTTTAGTTTCCCCCCACTACAACCCGGAGACGTTGTTCTGAATTCTCAACGTAGAGAGTGTCTACGGGTTACGCTTGCGTACGGACTTGGGGGACTGGGTACCCCGGGTTTGGTTGCTAACTTTGTAACCCGGTAAAGAAAAGATTTTAAGTCCCCACCCAAGCGTACCCCTTGACTGAGGACTTGGGGGACTTGTTTATAGGTGGAACCTAATATTTCACCTTTACCGGGTTACAACTCAAGAAAGAACCTCCAAATGTCTGGTCAATTATTAAATATGCATTGTTTGTTGAGCTTAAATTGTTGTTTATAGGGTGAAAGCCCAGTTAAATTCGAGAAGCCACTCTGGGTCCCTTGACAGGGCCATTTCGCCGTAAAGCTAAACAAAAGCAAGGGAAGCTGTTCCCACATTGGAAAAGGACAAAGCATGCTGCCTTTAATGCTACTATAAATGCCGGCGCGGGCCTCCCGGTAAGGGGACGCGCAACTTCTTAACTATTCTTGAGTTTTCTGCTTAGCTGACAGTGTCTGACTTAAGCATCGGAGTGGCTTCCCTCGGCAAACCCGGGGACGCCTCTTTGACGTGTTTGTTCTTTACACAGGAAAACTCGGAGTACGAAGGAGTTCGCTATTTCTGGAACCGTGCAGCCCGCTAAAGGGACCGCGAGTTTACCCGGAAACACTCATATATCTCACGAACTAATGCTCTAAATCATCAAAATACAATCGTTAATTAACAAAACAAAAGGAAATCAAATGAACAAAGCTAGCAAATCAACTACAAAAGACAAGATTAGTTGTATTGTATCTAAAAAATAAGAAACATATTAAAACAATATAAAAATAAGAAATTATAAGGGCCTAAAGAGCGGACTTTTAGAGTCGGGCTGGGTTCGGCCCTAAAGGGCTCTTTAGGATAGGGTTATAGGATAGGGCTGAGTTTCATTTGCTCAACCTTTACCCTACCCTAATCGAGAAAGGCTAGGGCCAGCCCTCCCTAATAGGGAGCCGTGTAGGCTTTGGCCCTAGAGGGTAGGGCGGGTTTTAGGACGGGTTAGGGCGAAGAGCCACATGATGAGGTCTAGATACAACCACCTTTTCGAGGCTAGTTCTCATATTTCCTAGTGTTTACAGTGTGATTAAGGAAACTTAATATAAAGTTGGCAATTCTACTATTAGATCAGAGGAATATGCAGGGGGATTTGCTTCAGGTCTAATTTGTGAAGATGGGATTTGAATCCACCTATTTGTATGTACTTTGTGAAGTTGATAGCCAGAGCCGCAATGAAAGCTGGCAAGCATGCAATTTTCAGTGAATTTGTGTATAGGGGCACAAACCTGTATCTATCACTATTTAATTAAGAAGTAACGAGTCGAAATAGTGCAGCTTCGTAGTACATCATACGAGTGTAAATTGAAAAAGGACGAGGAAGTAGAGCCTCTTTTATTTGTTAGAAACTCTGTTTGATCTGAACTCTAGACATTGGCTAAAAGCTCAAGTTTTACCGGACTTTTGAAGTGTGTTCTGCGTTGAAGTGCATGTGTTCTATGCAACCAGCATGAAGACATGCATTTTAGCACAGATTTTAGTTAAATGAACATGAAGTAAAGTGCATCTCATTTTGGAAGTGTAGCTTGCTTAATGTTTTAAGCTAATCCCTTGAGCTTTCGTCTATTTTTATATAAACTTTTGGGTACTTGGCACTGATGAACAAGTAGCATGTAATCTTGTTAACCCCAGAAAATAAGTATTCTTGTGTGACCATCGACTCCGGCCATTTGACTTTGTTGATGACAATCAATTAAGAAAATAACAATGACAGTAGATTAGGAATAATAATTAGCAAGGTGACAAATTCTCATGCATTTTATTTGACACATTGCAGTCCTGTTTCCCTAGAGCTGTCAGTTAAAAAGCTGCTTGCTAATAACTAATGCCGGGGACCGTTGGCCTCTTCCATCCTATATATAATTGCTAAGGTCTTCATCTTCTCCAACTTGCTTATTGCATTGAGATACTATCATGGCTTTGGTTTCTGGTTTGGTTTTGGTCTTTTTAGTTGTTGGTAGCATTTGTTTGTCGGAGGGCCAGTTTAACCGTCTTGCAGTCGGTTTCTACGACCAAACATGCCCCAATGCGGCGGCCATTGTTCGTGAAGTTATCCGGGAAGCTGCTCGCTCGGATTCCAACATGCCGGCCGTCTTGCTCAGGCTCCATTTTCATGACTGCTTTGTTGAGGTATTCAACTCTACCTATGTCCTTATCCTTGGCTTTTTGATTGATTATAAAATCACAGGACTGCTATGTCCATTGTGTTATGTCATATGCAGGGCTGTGATGGTTCAATCCTGATAGACAATGGTGAAAACGCAGAGAAACATGCGTTTGGCCACCAGGGGGTTAGAGGGTTTGAAGTGATAGACAAGGCAAAATCACAGTTGGAGGCTACATGCCGTGGCGTCGTTTCCTGTGCAGACATTGTGGCCATGGCTGCTAGAGATGCTATATCCTTGGTACTTCCATAAACCTGCTTTTGAGTTGATTGATTAAGGTAAGATGCTAACATTTTTGTTACGATCGATTTGGAGGCGGGTGGGCCGAGTTACGAGGTGCCTACAGGGCGGATAGATGGTGTTGTTTCAAATCTGTCCCTGGCGGCTGATATGCCGGATGTTAGTGATTCCATTCAGCAACTCAAGGCCAAGTTCATGAGGAAGGGACTCTCAGAAAGGGACCTTGTCATTCTCAGTGGTATGCATAGAACTGTTTTGTTCTCTCACTAATTCTGTCATTCAAGTCGAGTGATGGTAATGGTTGGTTGTGCATGCAATTTAACATGGCAAGATTTTCCCATTATGACATTAACTGGTTATTACAAGACAGAAAAGACTAGAAAAATGTGAGTAACTTTTGTTTGGTAAATTTGCCAACTAAAGTGAAACAGTGTCATTTACTCATTTATGAAAATATAAACAGATTTGGATGTCTTAACTCCTAGTCATTTTGTGATAAGCATAAAGCTTCCTTTAGTTCAAAATTGATGTTGGTTTACGTTACCTTCGGTGATCACTGTCATTACTATTATGCAGCTGCTCATACAATTGGGACAACAGCTTGCTTCTTCATGACCAAAAGGCTCTACAACTTTTTTCCAGGAGGGGGATCTGATCCAACAATCAACCCCATTCTACTCCAAGAGCTCAAAGCAAAGTGCCCTCAAAACGGTGATGTCAATGTACGGGTGCCAATTGACCGAGGAAGCGAGGAAGCATTCGACATTCACATTCTGCAAAATATTAGAAATGGTTTTGCTGTGTTAGAATCCGATGCCAAGCTCAATGGTGATGTAACAACCAGTAACATAATAGACTCTTACTTTGGTTTTTTCCCTCCACCTTTTGGACCTTCGTTCGAGGCCGATTTTGTCGAATCGATTATAAAGATGGGCCAAATTGGTATCAAGACAAGTTTACAAGGAGGGGTTAGACGAATTTGTTCTAGTTTCTCTTAGTAGAATCTTATTTGGGGGGAGACTGATGATATGCATAGAAGTGATAGAACTGAGGTGATGGATGATATACATGCCTGAAGAAAATTTGGCGTCTTAAATATTTTGATCATTTTCACCGTTTGTCTTGGCAAGTTGGCATGAATTTCATACCCTTCATTTCTACATCTCCTTGTTGTAAATGGCCACTAGTAGAGATTCCATAAAGCTATAGGAATAAAGAGAGGTCATTCGGTCCCTACACGAGTAACAATGGTTTATGAAAGAGAAAACCGCGCTGGGCAGCCTTCACCACTCTGATGTCTAAGTCAGTTACTAAAAATGATAGAGTAATACTGAGATAATAAATGAACGTAACATAAATGAGTATAAAGAGATACCATTTGTGGGCTGAGGCTTGCCTGACTCATTACTCACACAGTCACACATTGAGTGTGACTGATGCCACTAAAGCTTATTCAGGAGGTGGTCTTGGTGAAGCGTGTGAGGGCATGTGACCTCTCTATCTGAGCAACGGCTTGCGGCACTGCGTAGCCTCTATTGCTGTCTTAGCGCTTGTGGCCGTACGTTGACCAAGCGTAATGATCATTTGTTTTGCTCTTTGATCTGAACAACATATCCCACTTGATTTGGATCTTGATGAACTTGAAGATTCAACAAGATCTTCATGCTCTAGGTTGAGAACTGAGATACGCTACAGGGGCGGATCTAAGGCTTCACAGTGTGGGACTCAAGTCCCACCCTAATCTTTAAAATGAAAAAAATTACTACATACAATTATCTCACAGACTACATATATGTTCATCCCAAGTTCCACTTAAGTTCTAGCTCGTCTGATGTCTAACCTAAAGTTGGTTTACTCTAACCTTATCACTCAAGTCTCCTAATCCTATCTCATCTATATATGTGTTATTGTTAGGACCCACCCTAGGTTAACCCTTTTAACCCGAGATAAACCCTGAGGAGACCACCTCAAGGGAAATCTTTACCTTAAACCCCCTTGAAATGGATAATCCTACATGCAATCCAACTAAACACTTCCACAACAATAAAATTCAACTAAGCTATACTGGGGTAAACATAGCATTCTACGTGGAAACAAAACCTAAATAGACTATAGAGCGACAGCAGAATGATTTGACTATGCCTCATCTTCAGTACACATGACATCCTCGCAGCAACCCTGCAACACTGGACATTTGAAAACGAATGGCCTAGGGAAAACATTTAAAAACATGACGTTAGAGTGAGTGGACAAAAGAATATCCAAAAGCGAGAAAATAATCGATTTATGCTCTCCCTTTGATTTTCCAGAAAATCTATGTGCACACCTCGTTGGGAAAGAATCCCAAACAATCCTTTCCAGAAAAACCAAACATCACTTGCCAATCTCATTGGCTTAAAAATCAACGTTAAAAATAAGGGAAGAGGTTTCACCATGACGGAGAGTCTCTCAGACTAGGGTCAAAGCCTTCCGGAGGCTACTAAATAATAAACGAACCTTTATGGCAGAGAGATTCCACCATGACAATGAGCCTCTCAAGCTAAAGTCGGAGCTAAATAAGGCTACTATTGCCCCGCTTCATTTCTAAAGTGGGGGGCCTGTATGGCTAGCTAGCAATGATAATATATATATATATATATATATATATATATATATATATATATATATATATATATATATATATAACGACCCTTCATGGCGAAGAAAACAAATGCGAAAAGTCAATAATATATGACTCATCCCCCGCAAGTTAAAACATGCATCTCATGCATGAGGCACGGTTCCCCGACCGCCCCAAAAACAATGGTCATAAACAATAATGCATTTCCAAATATAATCGACATAACAAAAATTTCAACCGACAATACAAGGAGCGTCCGGGAGGGGAGCAACCCACCTTCCTGGCCCCACCGGCTCATTAAATCAACAAAATCATGTTGTTTATAAATATTCAAAAATATTTGATCATGCACGGTTTAAAATAAAAAGTCTACTCACAGACTTAGGCCTTACTGCCTTAGCCTAACGAAATCCAGATCGCTTCTCAAGCGAGAACTCTTCATCTCATGTTCAACGAATAATAATAAATATCAATTGTCAAACGAATAATTATTTAAAATTGACAATAACGTTACCATCGGCCAAAACTATCAAATTTAATCAACAAAAATCACCGACATTCAACAATAGCTTAGGAGTCCTTAAAATATTTCTCAAACCTTAATCGGCAATAATCGATTGCCGGAATAATATTTTATTATCCACCTATAATATTAAACTTGAAAAATTCCAAAACCTAACCAAAACTTCTCCAAAAATACCAAATTTAAACCACAGACTCCTCTCATTTTATACTATTTAATAGGTATGAAAAACTGCCCAAAAAGTGAAAGAACCGCCGACTGCGGCTGCTGGCAGAAATTCTGACCAAAATTCCGGCGACCTCCGATCGTCACCAAATTTTACCAGTAGCTTCGCCTCATCATTTTGAACAACTTTCTAGTTCAACTCGAAGGCCAATTCGGCCTCTAACTAGGTCAATCGAAGGAAAAAGTAAAAGCCCGAAATATTTTTAAAAACTTCAAAACTTCAAAAATTCAATTTTCCCTCCACACTCCAAATCAATACACCAAATTTTATGGGTGAGTAGTACTCCTAAGACCCATTCTAACCATATATAGAACTCACAAATAGGTGACTTGAGGAGAGAGAAATTCGATCTAGATCTCTTACTGTACACTCGGTAATCAAATTGAAATTTCTCATAAACTAAGTGGAGATAGGTCGAAAAGCTTATCTAGAATTGAAGTAGACATAGAGGCGCTCCTTTTTGGACCAGTGCGGCGGCTTGAGGTAGCCTGGATCGGCGGCGGCGACGCCCAGAAGCTCCGGCAGATTTTTTGCCTGAATTTCTGATTTTTGGGCTATTTATAGCCATTTTTGTGAAATTACCTATATGCCCATAACTTCAGACTCTTATAACTTCTTCATACGAACTTCGATTTGAGCGTGCTACATGTCCACGAACTCGTATCGACGTCCTCTACAACTTTTATGAAGAAAGCTTTCCCAAATTCTTGAATTTACAAAAAGTCAACTTTACGTCATTATACGATCAAACGGTTACTTTAAATGGTAAAAAGGTAAAAGTAACAAACCGTAAAATAATTTAAGGACCGGGATGTGACAGTTATGCTTATCGATCAGTTGTATATTTAATGTATGTAAATCTAATAGAGTTGTAGTCTATCTTTTTGTAACTGATTGTATTGATAAGAACTTTTCAGTTCAATATATATATACAGGCCAGGGTATTGGTCATCAGTTAAGGTGTGCTCAATTCTTGCAAAATCATATAATCTTTTAACGTCAACCGACTTTAAATGTCATCTCAATTGTATATATTCAATCTTTTTTAAATAAAAGACTGGTGCGGCTGCCCTCAAGTCTTGATTAATGATTATATATCCAATCCTATTTAATTAGTTGAGCTTTGTTTTACTATACATTTTATATTGTTTTGACATGTTTATTTATTTTATTATGTGTTGTATGGAGAGAATTTTATGAATCTTGTTTTGCATAAGCATGCAATTGGTAAGGATTACTATCTCGCTCTTCGGCCCCTAGGCCAAGTGTATATTTCTTTTTAATTTAGCTATAAATTTCTCTTGAACCGTCGCATTTATTTATATAGTGGAAAGTCGAAGTCCTACCTGATTTTCAATCTTGGATCCGCCAATGATACGCTATCAGTTTCACATGAAAAATTTGTAGGCTTTTGAAATGCGAACTTAATTGTCTAATCATGATCTTTCAACTCGTTTCACCATATATCCATTGCAGGAAGCCTTATACGCAGAATCATTCATGAAGAGGCCTATATGTTTTTATCCTAAGAAACAGCCTTCCTTGTAGGCCTCATCATGGGTCGGGCTAGGGCCGGCCCGACCCTAAATTTTAGGACTTAGGATAGGGTAGGGCTCGGTCAAAGTTAACAAAATTTAGAACTGGGTAGAGTAGAGCCGAGGCTTGAATATATGAGCCCTAGTCCGTCTTAGCGGCCCAATTCCTTAGGGCTAATAGGGTCGGATAGGGCCGGCCCATTAAATATGGCTAAACATGGCCGGGATAAGCTTGTTATTTTTCTCACAATTTAGCTATAGAATTATATGTAATGAACCTTATTTTTTATGTTATATTTAACATGCATGCATATACATGATAGTTAATTTAAGACATATATCTATAAACTAAGTGGCTATACTCATATATCTCACGAACTAATGCTCTAAATCATGAAAATACAATCGTTAATCAACAAAACAAAAGAAAATCAAATGAACAAAGCTAGCAAATCAACCACAAAAGAGAAGATTAGTTGTATTGTATCTAAAAAATAAGAAACATAATAAAACAATACAAAAAATAAGAAATTATTCGGCCCTAAAGGGCTCATTAGGGTAGGGTCGTAGGGTAGAGCCGGGTTTCATTTGCTCAACCCTTACCCTACCCTACTCGAGAAGGGCTGGCTAGGGCCGGCCCGCCCTAATGGAGGGCCGGATAGGGCTTCGGCCCTAGAGGGTAGGACGGGTTTTAGGACGGGCTAGGGTCAAAGGGTCAAATGATGAGGCCTACTTCCTTGTAGTGATGATGAAAAACAGGCGTGCCTGAAAGTTAAGTTCAACTTTGTACCAAACGTAGAGATCATACTGGACCAACTTCAAGATGTGTTCCAGTAGGTCGCACTAAGAGTAGCATTTCACTATGAAGCACTATGAAGACTTGCTTCTCGTACATGATAGACATCTGCTGGAAAAGTTATGGAGCACTATGTGAAGATTTTCTTTTCTTGAGATCGAGTGTCATGCACTATGCTAAGTTGCATACCTATTTGTGCGCAACATCAGAGGACATCCATAAAATTTGCACCCAAACCTTCATAGACTGCACAGAACTTCAATTTTCAAGAGATCATCATCCGAAACCAAAATTTAGTACTCTTAACAAGATATCAGAAATGACAAAAGAAATTAAGAAATGACAAGATATGAGAAATTCACAAATTGACAAATTATCAGTTATGAGGAATTGAGAAATTACAAAATATGAGAAATTAAAAATGCCATTTATGCAAAATTTAGAAATGGCGTGATATGAGAAATTGACAAAGTCTCCGTTATGAGAAATAAATAAATGACAATATATATGAAATTACCAGTTATGAGAAATTAAAAAAATGGTCAATATATTATGAGAAATTGTGAAATAGGAAGATATGAGAAATTGTGAAACTGAGACTGAGAAATTGTGAAACTGAGACTGAGAAACTGCGAAATTGGCAAATTGAAAAATTATCGGTTATGATAAATTGGATTTGACAAGATATGAGAAATTGAGAAAAGACAAGATATGAGAAATTGAGAAATTGAGAAATTGAGAGATATGAGAACTTGAGAAATTGAGAGATATGAGAACTTGAGAAATTGAGAGATATGAGAACTTGAGAAATTGAGAGATTATCAGATATGATAAATTGTGTCACATCTCGATCCTAGAATTATTTACGGTTAGTTACTTTGGTCTTTAACCATTTAAAGTAACTGTTTGACCGTATAATAACTGTAAAGTTGAATTTTCGTAAAGTTGACTTTTCGCAAAGTCGATATTTGGGAAAACTTTCTTCATGAAAGTTGTAGAGGACGTTGATACGAGTTCGTGGACATGTAGCATGCTCAAATCGGAGTTCGTATGAAGAAGTTATAAGGGTCCGAAGTCAGGGGCATATGGTAATTTTCACAAAATATGCTATAAATAGCCCATTTCGAGAAAAAACCTAGAGAAAAGGCTGCCGGACCTTCTCGGCGTCGCCACCGCTGATCCTTTTGTGAGGTCGTTCCCAAAAGGAGCGCCTCTGAGTCTACTTCAATTGTAGGTAAGCTTTTCGATCTATCTCACGGTTTAGGAGAAATTTCAAGTTGATTACCAAGTTTACAGTAGGAGTTCTAGATCGGATTTCTCCCTCCTTAGGCCACCAATTTGTGAGTTCTATATATGGTTAGAATGAGTTTTAGGAGTACTAATCACCCTAAATTTTGGGGATTGATTTGGAGTGTGGAGGGAGAATCGAAGATTTGAAGTTTAAAAACAAATTTCAGGTTTTTACATTTTTGTTCGATTGACCTAGTTAGAGGCCGAATTGGCGTTCAAGTTAAACGAGAAAGTTGTTCCAAATAATGAGACGAAGCTGTTAAAATTTTTTGGCGATTGGAGGTCGCTGGAATTTTGGTCGGAATTTCTACCGGCAGCAGCTGCTTGCGGCGGTGCTGCCACTTTTTGGGCCGTTTTTCATGCCCATTAAATAGTATAAAATGAGAGGAGTCTATGGTTTAAATTTGGTAATTTTTAAAGGAGTTTTGGTTAGGTTTTGGAATTTTTCAAGTTTAATATTATTGGCGGATAATAAAATGTTATTCCGGCCATCGATTATTGTCGGTTAAGGTTTAAGAAATATTTTAAGGACTCTTAAGTTATTGAGGATGGTCGGAGATTTTTGGTTGACAATTTGAGAAGTATGGAGAGGATGAGCGAGTTGTACGCTCATAATTGTTTATGTCTAAATTATTTAATTATTATTCTAGCGTCTGAAAAATTAATATTAATTATAAAATGCACGCTCTAATTTATTCTACTTTATGATTTATTAAGGGTTAAACTTGTTATGTCTTGTTGAAAGTTTTTGGCCTCGTATTAGTATTGTTGTGGTTAGTTATTAGAGGTTATGAGTTTATTGTATCCCTTATTAGAGCATGAGGCCGGGAAAAAAGGGTTCATGCCTTTTTTCGTGGGTTGATCCGGTTTTCGAATTTGTTTGTTATGATTGATATTGGTTGTTGGTTTCTTAAATTTATTGTCTAATAGGGGTTCTTTATAAGTTCGGATTAGAGTTGCATAATCATCATCGCGGGGATGATGTTATTCTTATTAATATTACTTATCGGATACTTATACATATGTGGACCCTCATCTGGATTTGAGCCGGTCACTTAAACCTTCATCTGGATTCGAGCTGGTCAGGGATATGTAGACCCTCGCCTGGATTTGAGCTGGTCACTTAGACCTTCATCCGGATTTGAGCTGGTCAGGGATATACAGACCCTCATTCAGATTTGAGCCGATCAAGGATTTATAGACCTTTATCTGGATTCGAGCTGGTCAGGGATATGTGGTCCATCATCTGGATTCGAGCCGGTCATTTAGACCTTCATCCGGATTTGAGCTGGTCATAGACTATGAAGTAAATAAAAATGGTTACTAGTAGCTCAAGGAGTCTCATAGTATGATCAGACCCCTCCTCCCACTTATTTACTATTATTTTAACCAATGTGTTTCCGTATTGAATTACCTCATGTTATTATCTAATTTGGAAAAACCTATTATAGGGCGTGCGTAATGGTTTCTTATAAATTTCTAGGAGAGCACTATTTAAATAAAAAGTTTATTTCAAGTGTTTATTATTTTAGTATCAGATTTTATCCACTCACTCTAACGTCATGTTTTTAAATAATTTCCCTTGGACCCTTCATTTTCAAATGCCCAGTGTTGCAGGGTTCCTGAGAGGAGGTCGCGCGTACCAAAGTCGGGGCATAGTCAATTAATCCGTTGTCGCAACAAGATTATTTAGGTATCACTTCCGTGTAGATTGCTCTGATTACCCTAACTTAGATAGTTGAATAGGTTGTTGAAGCGTAGTTGAGATTTAGGGAGCAGGATGACTCTAGGAGTTGGGGATGCTTTAAATTATTCATGGAAGTGCTAAATTGGTTTGTAGGAAGGGTTGTCCATTTTAAGGGGGTTTCGGTATGAAGTTCCCTTGAGGTAGTCCTTACAGGATTTACTTCGAGTTAAAAGGGTTTAACTCAGGGTGGGTCTTGCAAATTGACAAATTATCAGTTATGAGAAATTGACAAACTGACAAATTATAAGAAATTGAACACTTATTAATTATGAGAAATTAAGAAATGACAAGATATAAGAAATTGACAAATTATCAGTTATGAGAAATTGAGAAATCATAAGATATGAAAAATTGACAAATTATCAGTTATAAGAAACTGAGAAATGACAAAATATGACAAATTGAAAAATTGACAACTTATCAATTATATGAGAAATTAAGAAATGACAAGATATTAGAAATTGATAAAATTATCAAATATGAGAAGTTGAGAAATTAAGAAACTGTCAGTCATGAAAAATTTAGAAATGGCAATATACGAGAAATTGAGAAATTGTCAGTTATGAATAGTTGAGAAATGACAAGATATGAGAAATTGAGAAACTGTCAGTTATGAGAAACTGAGAAATTGTCAGTTATGAGAAATTAAGAAATGACAAGATATGAGAAATTTACAAATCATCAGTTATGAGAAATTGAGAAATGACAAGATATGTTAAGAAATTGTCAGTTATGAGAATCTAAGAAATGACAAGATATTGAAATTAAGAAATTGTCATTTGTGAGAAAGTGAGATATGACAAAATATGAGAAATTGAGAAAGGGTGTGTGGATTGAAATTTTGGGTGTGCAAAATTCACTACCATTAAGAAATTGTCAGTTATGAGAAATTGAAAAATGGTCAGTTATGAGAAATTAAGAAAATGTCAGTTATGAGAAATTATGAAATAACAAGATATGAGAAATTGACAACTTATCAGTTATGAGAAAATGAGAGGTGACAAGATATGAGAAATTGTTAGTTATGTTGAGGAATGACAAGATATGAGAAATTGAGAAAAAACAATACATATGAGAAAATGAAAGATATGAGAAATTGAAAATGAAAGATATGAGAAATTGAAAAAAATGTTAGTTATGAGAAATTGAGAAATGACAAGATATGAGAAATTGCTAGTTTAAGAAATTGAGAAATGTCAAGATATAAGAAATTGACAAATTAACAAACTATTAGTTATGAAAAATTAAGAAATTACAAGATATGAGAAATTACGATTTATGAGAAATCGGTAACCGTAATTTCGGTACAAAACGCCCACCCTCTGTCTCGTTCTGACCTCGATCTAAAACACACACTCTCTCTGATCAGAGAAGGTTTAGAAGATGGTGCTCATGCTAAATCGTGGCCTTCTGAAGAGCATGGCGTTGCCGGGTGGATCGAAGTCCCCACAGAAGATCTCACGGAGGGGGTCGCTGTTTAGATCTAGAAGTTGATGTCAGTATCATAGACAAGTTCCTGTCATCCTAATACCATTGTGGATGTGTCCTTCCCCGAACATGCCTCCTTGGGGAGAGACACCAGGATGTTGCACGAGGGAGTTATGATGGAAATGACCGGAAAACAGAACCAAGGCTTCGGAGAAACCTTTTGGATTTGGAAATTAAAGGCCTTTTTTTGTTTTATGTTGGTTGCAAGTAGATGATGGCTGGTGGTGCTTGTGGTGATGATGACTTTGCTTTTGGTTTTTAATAAAGCGGCAAGGACATAGGTAATTAAAGCAGTTGCGGCTGCGGTTGTTGTCACGCCCCAGCCCCAGTTTACCTCTTTAAACCCGGGACAAGACGTGTGAGACCCATCCCAAAAGAGATTTACTTGAAATCCCCCTTGAGAAGGGATAACCCTTTTTCCCAAACCATTTTACACAATCCAAACGATACCGAAATAGACCTCACAGCCAGTGGTTATCCCGATTTCCGCATTTGGATTTCATACTGATTACTTTAAAGGACCTAGGGTCTAAATATTATTTGTGACTGCACCCGAAACTCGGTCAGGCTGCCTACGTACCCTGTACTCAGGGATCAAGCCACACGTAGCTCTTATTTTAATTAACACCCTAACCGGGCGAATCCCGTTTTTCTATTTATCGGTAGATAACCTATTATAGATGACGTACGACTAAGGTCATTCCGGAGTTTAACCTCTCTGCTGAGGTACTCAAAAACTAGCTATCTATCGGGATTAACCCTAACATTCAACCATGCTGATAAACAACATCCAAACACACAAACATTTAAATATAATATAAAGATAACCACGTAAATATATAAATCCTCTAAAGGGCATATAAGTAAAACCACTCTAAGGCACCCTTGTAGTTAACTTAAACTCTTAGGGGTAGTATTGTCTTTTGGCCTCAATAGCAGTCTTGTAAATATACAAATCTGCTAAGGGTATTTTTGAGATTTTAGCCTCAATGACATCTCTGTAATTAACTAAAACTGTTGAGGGTAGTACGTTTTTTAACCTCAGTGGCAGTCTTGTAAATATACAAATCTGCCAAGGATATTTTTGAAATTTCAGTCCTAGTGGCAGCCCTGTAAATATACAAAACAAGCAGGGGCATTTATAGGATTTCAACCTCAATGACATCACTGTAAATAACCTAAACTGCCAGGGGCAGTTCTGACATTTTACATCCACGATAAATGGTAAAATACCAGATCTACCGTGGTAAAAATCCAGAGATTTTCCCTATTTACCCTAATCAGCACGTCGCCGCCAGCGGCGGCCGGCTGGTCACCGGAGTCCGGTCAACCCATAAACCTTCCAAAATTTCACACAATGATCTTCATATCACTATGAACATCTTTCATGTTCAACTCAGCCAAAATCCGGCTCTAAATCGGTCAATTAACCAAGAACAGTAAGAACCCGATTTGGGGCAAAATAACCTAAAATTTCAAATCTAAAATTCATTTTACACACAATGAATCGAGCCTCAAGCTCCTGGAGGATTGTTATATACTTCATGAGGATCAAAACCATACCTGAATAGCTCGAAATGGCGGCTTGAGAAGGGAGAACTCCTACGAGCCTCATCTATGCAACCCGCCCTTCTCCACGTCACTGCTCCCTCACGGCGGCGAGTCGCGCTTCACAGCCTATCTAGAAACGATCTAGGGGTGGGGGTGAACCGAACGTGACTAGGGCGGCGGCCTCTGGTGGTCTGACGGCAGAGCGTTGGCGTTCGAAATCTCCGGCAGAGGGAGAGAGAAATCGGGCGCCGAAGAGAGAAAGACCCATATATATATATAAATATATCCAACGGTCCAGATTTGATCTTCAATAAATCAACGGTTCATATCAACTAACAGAAAGTTACTGTAACAGTAAATATATATTTTGCTATTTACTATTTACCGCGCATCGACTATACATTATCCCGAATAACTTCTGCATACGAGTTTCGATTAATTCATAGGACATACCCACGAGTTCGTATTGACGTTCTCTACAACTTTTCTGAAAGATCTTTTCCCAAATTCTTGACTTATCGCAAAGTCATCTTTTTACGATAAGGTAAATAACATCTATTACTTCTGTACATTGAATAAATTCATAATAAACAGCTCGTAGCTCCGAAAAATATTCCGCCAGAGGACTCGTATTATCATAATCTATCACCCTGAGATATAAATTATATTTTTCTCCAGAATTGAGAATATCTCGATATTAAATTCGAATATAAATTTAGAGAATACTAACAGCGCAGTTACAACTCCCTGTAACCCGTGTGATCCCGATAAAAAAGAAAATTTTGGGGTGGGGTCTTATAGTTGTGGTTTCCCCATGAATTTGCTCAGGCTTGATTGTTTGATTTGTAAGGGATAGGAAGGAGGCGGCGTCATTCTGATGATAGAGCGGTGAAACCATTTCAGGTGAAGGAATGAACTAATCGAAGAACGATGAGGTTCTGATAAAGTCTTTTTTCTTTTTTATTTTCTCATTCAATGTTTAAAGGATGAAAGTGAAAAGAGAGCGACACGTCCAGGTCAATAAGAGAGCGACACGTGTACAGCTGATAGGTTTCTCACCCTCCCCAAAATCGACCACCCAGTTTCCGAATTTGGTTCTTACAAACAAAAGGGAGTCCAAATCACAAATGTTAAAGGGAGAAAAAGTCACTTTTCTCTGTACTGGACACAGTTTGACGCCTTCCCACTTGGAAGAAAAACAATTTCGAATACACACACTTTGACTCTCTGAAACGCGAAGCAAAAATGGGGCAGGGAAGCTCCAGAGAAGACTCGAATGAAGCAGCGTCTTCAGTGTCGTCATCATCATCATCATCCCGTCGCTCTCGAATGAAGCAGCGTCTCCACCACAAACACGTCGCCGCCGTGGATTTCGTCGGAATTGCGCTCCTCTCTCTCCTCCGAGTACTTAACCTCTTTCTTCTTCTTCTTCTTCTCTTGCTTGAGCTTTGTTTGCAGAATTGAGACTGAGAAAGATTAATTGTGTAGGCGGAGATGAAGTTCAAGGACAAATGGCTGGCCTGTCTCTCGTTCGGAGAGCAAACCTTTCGGACGCAGACCTCTGATCAGTACGGCTTCTTCTTCTGCTGTTTTTTTATTTTATTGCTTAATAATATCCTTGCGTCAAAAGGACAGAGATGAATTGTGAAATAACTAGAACAAATTACAAAGCAGCCAACCACTGTAAAAAACGATTAACAATTACAAAAATAGTAATACCAGTAGAAAACAAATGGCTTCAGCAGCTCAAAGTTTCTGAAAATGACATATATTTGTCAGAGTAAATAACTAGTGAGTGTATCACATTATTTGATTAATAGGGCAATGGATTGGTCACAGATTCAACACATAGTTACTTCTAGTCCAAGAGTTTAGGCGAAAAGTAGAATTTCTTTTAAAAAATAGCGCATTTTGTATCATCTAGGCGAAAAGTAGTTTCTGTTAACCTTAAATATACCAGACTTGTTGAAAAGCTATCTGCTCTGTATTTAATCTTTTTTCTTCATCTGTTTTTTGATGCTGCAGAACAGACAAACCTGTTTGGAATTCTGTAAGTACTCTGAACAGCATTTATATTATTCTCTCAGTGTGTGTGTGTGTGCATTATGGCAATTACATCAACGTTTCACTTCTTTTTTCTTTCATGGGATTACTTGTGGTGTCATTACTAGTTGGCGACTGTAGGGCATGGGTTTCCATTATGGAGTAATTTAGAGGCCGTCTTGAAGCCAACAGAATTGCTACTGATGGTAGACAACTTTATGATTAAGGATTGTTTACATTGCTGCAGTCAAGTCTGGCAACGACGTGAATCTATTAAATAACTCAATGTCCTTCTCATTCTTTCTGAGAATTCCAGTAAGAAGCAATCAAACTTGATGAACTCAGCGTTACGGTCTCAAATTTGAGTTGAAGGAATTTCTCGGGGTGGGCAATATTGTTAAAATAGATATGGCTTTCTTTAGGGTACATGAAACCTTAAAGTTGTGGTGTTCGCCACTGTAAGTTAAGATGCTGGCTTGGTTATTGGCTTCTGGAGGGTTAATCCATGTGTGCATTGTGGTAGAGTCCTGGAACTCTCAATACACTATTTGAAATTGAGGGAAAACTCATCCCTGTGTATTTTCATTTTATTTTGCAGGGAAAGAAGCTTCTTTTGGATAAAAATGGGACTCGTGTTGCTAGGATCTCAGTGTTTGAGGTGTGTAATGAACACAATTTATTTAGTCTCTCTGTATAGTAGTTTCGTGGAAGAGGTATTCTTTTGTGAACATAAACTAGTCACAGTCTTGCCATGTGGAAAGAACCTAAGCTTGTGGTCTCCTTATTTAGGCATGACTGTGGTGTTTGGCGTAGCTACTCATCATTACCAGGAACAACACATTCTAACACCTTGAAAATGAAACAATTAACTTTTAGCTTTCTTCTGCCATCTGGACTTCAGCTTCAATTATTATGCTTACTTTTAACAGTTTTAATGTGTGGGGGCAGCATCCTCAAAAAAAAAAATTGTGTGGGGCAGAAATTCACCACTCCTTATTCTATTATCCAAATTCTGAGTCATCATAGACTGAAGATTTTGGAAGTTCTAAAGAAAGAAAAGAGTGTGAACTGTAAAATGTGGGGGTGGGGGTCTTGGGGTGTAGATTTTATTCACCTTCATATATATTATGGTCTTGTTTAATTCTATAAGAGTCTGTATGTCAGTTATTTTCCTGCAATGTCTATTTTATTGGAAAAGTAGAAAAATTTAATCATTGCTTTACTTTTGTATGTTTTCAACCTGATTAAATATGTTACATGACGCAGACGAATAAAATGCACAAAAACACTCTGATAGGATATTGTGAGATTGATCTGCTTGATTTTCTAGCCAGGGTAAGTCACCTTCATATATTACATATAAATTTTAAACATGTTACAGTTATGTACAATATATGTATATACTTTAGAAGTATTGAGATCATCCATTTTCATAATTTCTGTATCTGTGGACCATTAGCTATATGGAAACTGCTGTTTAGGTAAACTTCCTTGATTATAATGGAAAGTCTAGGCCGATTACATCTTTATAAAGTGGCTTTGATAATACATAGAAGTTTGGGAAATAATATGTGGCTACAGTTTCTAGTGTCGATTTTGTATGGCTTATGCATTATGCCTTTTTATTTTCGGGCAAAGTTGATGCTCACAGTCATGATTGATAAATTGGCATAAACAAACATGCGTTAGAGTTGCAGTGGGGATTGTTGAGTGAAACTGATTTGAGATAGCTGTTTTTCCATTAAGTTCAAAGGTTTTTGGGCATGGAAGGAGGGGAGTTAACTGATTAAGTCTTATCCATGATATGTTTATGCTTATTTATTGCTGTTCAAGATATTTGTCTCTCTAATTCTTAGCAGCTTCTGTAGGAATTAGAATCCGACTCTAGTCTGGAGTGTGAGACATTGAACCTGTTAGATCCATCATCACCAGACAAAGTTGTGGGAGAAATATCTGTTTCAATATCTGTTGAGGTGTGCTATTTATAACTTCTACTTTTACATAAGTAAGTAAACTAGTATATATAACATGTCTTTCTGAAAATTGACAGGACCCGATTGAAACAGAAAAGAGTTTTGCAAGACGCATCTTATCCATAGTGGTATTTCCAGACTTGTGTATACAAGAAAAGAACTTTGACATAGTTTGATTTTCAGATGGAAAAATCTATGTTGTCATTCTACTTCAAGTTTCCGAAGCAATGCATGTGCGCCTCCCTTTTGTTTACTGTTGATGCTTACTAATGAAAATTTTGGATGTTTGTACAATACTCAGGACTACAATGAAGATGGACATCTTTCATCATCTGAATTTTCAGACTTAATTACTGCTTTCGGGAATCAAGTGGCAGCAGACAAGGTCTGAACTATTTGTTATTAACTTATTATATTGGAAGATTGATACACAGTCCCCCTAGGTTCTGATTTTTGCTGTCAGCAATCGAGTTAGATTTCCGGTTCTTGATTTGTGCTTACTCTTCAGTATTTTACAAACTTTTCCACGCACTGTTAAGTTCCCAGTCCCCTCTGTTTCAGCCTACAACTCGGTATTATAACTTGCACCAACAAATGTGCAGTGTAACATTTTGTTCTAGAAGTTTCATCAATTTTGAAGCTTTCTAACAGTAGGAGACTTGGAATTGCAAACCCTTGTTGTGATCTCTTTGCATTCCTCATCTTCACGAGGAAGAGCATTGAAAATCTTCAGTCCCCCACCAGGGGTATATAAATAAAAGAAAGGGTTCTTGGATAAAAAGAGGAAAAAAAACTCTTCGTGAGGAACATTATAAACAAATTATGGTACCCTGAGTATGTATTATTTTCCACATGCTCAAATCCTTAGTTTGAATTGTATTTTTCATTTTTTATATGTTCCGCGATTCAGTATTATTAAGTATGTTGCTCCATTATCAGATATGAATGCTACTGTGTGATATTTGTTTGTTTGTTGGTCTGTGTTATCTTTTTATTTTTGGTTCTTTGTCTGAAAGTATTTTCCTTGCTTGCTAGAAAGAGGAGATGTTTAAAGCAGCTGACAAGAATGGGGATGGTGTTGTTAGCATGGATGAATTGGCTGACCTTCTTGCCATTCAACAAGAAAAGTAATGATATCTACTATATATCTCCATATTTATTTCTTATGTATAGAATTGAGAATTTAATATTCATTTTTTCCGTTTAAATATATTATTCGGTTCGTATGTCAATGTATTTGTACATATATAGTGTTTTCTTTCTGAGCTGAAATCATGAAAGTATTTTCTGTTTCATGCTTTCCTTAAATTCTGCAACATGGAAAATTTCTCTTGAAAATGGTTTGATTGAAAAGCTTTCTTTGGTTTATCCTGTGTTTGGGTTTCAACTCTTTATTTGTCTTGTATAAGTTTAGGAAAAAGACTAACAAAGTATTATTCGGGTAGTATGTCAATGTATTTGTAGATATAGTGTTTTCTTTCTGAGCTGAAATCATGAAAGTATTTTCTGTTTCATGCTTTCTGTAAGTTCTGCAATATGGAAAAGTTCTCTTGTAAATGATTTGATCGAAAAGCTTTCTTTGGTTTATCCTGTGTATGGCTTTCGATTGTTGTTTGGTAGTGGCTTCATTTCAACAAATGATCTCTTATATTTGTCTTGTATAAGTTTAGGAAAAAGACTAACAAAGTGCTTGCGGGTCTTTAAGAAAGTTCAGCAATAGGTATTAGAAAACTTCCCATTTTCAGGAAATATCTTCAATCCCAGTTGTGGTTTTGATTTATCTGTGATGTTTGCATTCTTCACATTCTTGTTAAACCATAAAGTGACCCCAAGTTAGCTCAACCTGTAGAAATGTATTTCTCTAGCTGTTTAAACTTGCAGGCTCTAAACAATTTCAAAACCATATTTTTTATATGGAAAACCTGTATTTTTTCGTGCACTGTGCTTTTGCGTATTGTATAATTGGAGCATGTTTGAATTTAGAATGTATTTCCCTTTAGGTCTCATGAAAAATCTGTGCAATTTACAGGGAACCACTAATCAATTGCTGTCCTGTTTGTGGCGAGACTCTTGAAGTTCCTGATACACTGAACCACATGATTCATTTGAGCCTGTGTTTTGATGAAGGAACTGGTAAACAGGTTATGACCGGAGGATTTTTGACAGATAAACAGGCTAATTATGGGTGAGAATGCTGAGATATCATGTTTTTGAGTGATGATGAGAGTTTACTTTCAGTTTTGTGGTTTTGAATAATATGATTCTTTGATACTAAGATCAATCTATATCTGTAGGTGGATGTTTAAGCTTAGTGAATGGGCCCATTTTTCATCCTATGACATTGGTTTAAACTCTGGATCAAGTGGTTCCCATATTCTGGTACTTTGTTACATTTTGATTTTCTTTAATTTTTTGGGTTGTTGGTCTGTTCTTATGAATAACAATTTTGGGTGATGCTTTTTCCAGTTAGGGTCTGATTTTCATAATTGTATTTTACAATAAAAGTTTTTAGTTGCAACCCTGGTCAAGCTTTTTTCCTTGTATGTTTTTTAGTATTAGTGTATGTTTTAATGACAATATCTCTGGTCAATCATCTTTTCGTCAGAACTAAAATACTGTTCTAATGTGTTCTTAACTATTTAATTTGCTAAGGTATTTGATCGGAAGACAAAGAGACTTGTGGAAGAATTGATAGATGGAAAAATTGCCTTGTCAATGAGAGCTATTTACCAGTCCAAGCTAGGGCTTGGCCTTATGGATACAGGTATACATTATATATTAAGTGGTGTTTATAACAATACATGTGATATGGAACGGAAAGTGCAAAGAAGCTGTTATAAATCGCTTAATCTTTCTTTGTTTGTTGTTGATATAGGGGCTAAGGAGCTCTTGCAGGGCATCTCTGAAAAGCAAGGGAGGAAAATGAACTCAGTGGAATCTGCTATAGATATTCCAAAATTCATTGAATTTTTTAAGGTATGCTTGTTTCTTCTACTTAGCATCCTATTGTGTCTGTCTTTATGGCTTTCTTTAAATGATTTCATACGAAAATGTACATTGAAAAGCTAGAATGTGTCTGGGTATATGCTGGACACTTATTCTACTTAAAAAAAGATGGATAAGGCATGTGGATGCGTATTTTTCAAAAAACAAAAAATGGACACACTTGGGCAATTAACCTACAATGAACATTGAAAAGGTACAGATGTTTCTGTATGTGTGTGTGTGTGTCTGTGATGTGGTGGCTACAGCCTTCCACTTTATGAGAATGCTTGATTCCAAGGAGTGTCCTACTGGCCTTCCGTAATTGAGCTACCTTGGTCTTGTTCTATTAATGCATCACTGCACACACACAAACACACCCCTCCTAATTCTTTGGGCTTTAGAATCTAACTATATTGACTATTTCGTTTGTGCAATTTGGTTTAAAAATGCTTTCAGTAGTACCGCATTATGGAAAAATTACTTGGGCTCACCATCTTCCTCTTCACATTCCTAGAAGACAGTCATGAATTGAAACTTAGTATTACTTAGAGCTTAAAGAATATAACGATGACCATAATAACATATTCACATGATAAATATTTGCACGATTTTTTTGTATCATACTAATTGCATTACCTTCTGGATGATGAAATGAATGGAGTTTCTGTTCAACAAATCAATTCAATTTGGCTGTAGTCGAATACCCTATGAAATTTAATTACATATCGATAATATATGTAAATTTGGAAGTCTAACCAATTATCTATCAGTATGTAAAATTGTAAGATGTTTGCTGTTGTGTCTAAGCATATGATTTGACTGTTTTCGTAGGTGACTTTGATAATAAATAACTATGGTATTGTAGGATCAACTCAATTTGGCTGAAGTCAAGTACCCTTTGGAACATTTTAAGGTAAATTCATACTTTAAGTCTACGAAATTATTGTTTATTCAAATTTAACTTTTAATTCTTTCTGTGGCTTATCAGTGCTTCTGCTACTCTGATTGTTTATGTTAACATGTCCCAAATGTCTTAATGGTGTTAAATTAATCATATTCTTAATCTAATTGTACAAACTAAAAATGAAGTTTCAATTCCTGCATGTGTTGGCCAAAATAGTTTAGGTACATTCATGTAGGTATGATTTTGCCGGGTTGTATGAATACAATTTCCGTTTAGGATTGAGGGTATCATCAAAAGGATTTAGGTGGACTTCTCATTCATTTGCCATGTATTGTTCTTCTTTTTGGCTTAAGATTGAGATTTGTAGTTATTAGTCAAAAGGAGTTTGTAGTAATTTTCTTGAAGTGGACAAAACAACTTTTGACTTTAATGATGTTAGTTCACATCCATCAACTAGATTTGTCTTGTTTTTCATTAGCTGTGTGTGGATTGAGAAAGGGTCGTTTGTACTTTGGAGGGGGAGAAAGTTTTGGGTGTGGTGTTAGACTGCTGGATTGATCTGAGTCATCTGACTGGCCAATAGGGGAATGGCATGGTCAACCAACTATTACTCCTGCAGTCCTGCATTTCACCTGAAACATGAAAAGTACCTTAAACAATTGTTCACATGGCATTCTCATATTGGTCTGAATCCAGTGGTCTGATGGCTCGAGTCAAGACTCGTGGGAGAAGGATGTAAATTTTCATTTTCAGTTTTGTCCAAGTTTTTCAGGGTTACTTCCTCAGAGATAATATGGGAGTGCTTAAGTAGGTAGAAGTAGACACTGGGGTCTGCTAATTGATCATATCCTGGGGCAGACCAGACAACCTGGAGCTAAGGCTTATCAGAGAACAAAGAAGTGGAAAGGAACATCACTTCCATTAAGTCATCATTTAATCTTCATTAACTCCACTCTCATAGAGTTAGTAGCAGAAACAGAAATTACTAGGATTCAAGAAGGGAGAGGTGTGCAAGGACTGTCTGAACGTGCAAGTGCTGAAGATCACAGTGAGGGAAAGATAACGCCTAATGTATCATCTCGCTAATACCTAGCCTGATCCCTTATATTTTCTCTCTAAATCTGTGGCCAAAGTTGTTCAGGAAAAACTAGTACCCCACTCATTAGAAGTTTAGAACATTGCCACTCACTTATTCCAAGTAAGCCCGTAAAAACAAATAGTATCTGGGTCAATCATCTAAAAGAATGATTGAATCTTCTAACTAAGCTAGCCATAGGCAAAGATTGTGAGAAGTACCAAGGAGTTGAGGCAGTAAAAGAATTACATTGCCATTGGTTGCTGGTCAAACTGTCACTGTCATGTTCCCGTGGTGGTGCAGAAGAGCCATTTGGTGACTGGTTTTTGGACAACCTTTGGGTGCTTTACCCAACCTCTTAACGGAGATGTAAGAGGTGATGGCATTGTGAGTAGCTTCATTATGTCTGTTCAGACATACCTAGTAGACTTAACCCATGGTCATAATTTTTGCTTTTGCAAGTGTTTGATAATGAAACCAAGTGAAGTGAGGAGTATCATCATGTCTTTAAGATAAAGATAGTAGTCAGATGCAGAATTCCAGCTGAAGAAATGGTCATAATTTAAGCTTTGATACCAAGAGAGGTGAGGACCTGAAAATGGGGAAGATTGGGTGGCAGGAGCTTAGGTCTCAGGAGCAATGAAAATAAAATTCAATCAAGAAACAAAGACTGGGTATCTATATTGCACATAATACCAGTGATCTGCTACTTACAAAACTTTTAAACATAAATACTGTCGAGCAATCAACCATATAGATAAGTTCAATCCGGTAATTGGTCTTTAAATGGCCAAAGATCCTTAATATAATTTTTCAGCAAAGGATCTTTACAACCAATTTTGATAGATTTTTGTTGTTTTCTTTGTTGAAAAAATCTTCTCTCAGTTAGATAATTTGACAATTGATATAGTCACCAAGCAGAAAGTTCTCTCTAATTAGGCTCATGTGATAATACTGCAGGTTTCTAGTTTCCTCTGAAAGTTTTGTGTCTTTAGAATGTCTATATGTATACGTACCCTTTTCCAGAACTACTTTATTGTCCATATTATGGAATAATATTTTTGATGCCACCTCTGTGTTTTGCAACACTTAAGTCCTTGATCTCTTTGGCATCCTCCATCAATACGTTAAAGCATCATTTCAGCTCAATAGCAGAGTTTCTATTTTTATTTTTATTTTTATGTATTTTAAGCTGCGATTGAAAACAGCTGTCTTTGGCTTTTGCATCTAGTTTGGATATGCTCTTGGTTAGTTGATCTCATTCTCCTTACTTTTCTGGAGCACTTGTAACAGTCCTCACATTTTCAAGAGTATAATATCTTTATTTTTTTTTTATTTGTGTGTAGACATTCAATCAATTTTTTGTGAGAGAGTTGAAGCCTGGTGTAAGACCAATTGCCTGCCCAGAACGTGATGACGTTGCCGTCTGTGGTGCAGATTGCCGTCTTACAGCATTCAGATCTGTTGATGATAGTCTAAGATTTTGGATTAAGGTAATTTTTTACTACTGCTCTTGGAACAATTCTGTGGCAGACATACAAATATTTTAACACAATCTTTCATGCTTTTCCGTGATGAAATCGGTAGAATTTTGACTTCCATCCATGGATCCTTTTGAATCCATTTAACATAGTTCATGGAATAGAATTTCTGCTTTCCTTTGATGCTGAAAATAGTGAAAGATGAACTTAAGATTGTAAGTTTAAAAGAATAATTATGCTATTGGTGTTAAACGTTAATTTCAATTCCAGTATTTCTCCTTTTGACTAGATACTCATAGGAAAAATAGACGAGATGCTTGTCTGTAATTTGCTAATTCAACAATTCTATGGCAGATAGGCATTATTTTGTGCTCGCCCTCATAATAGTTCAGGGAAAAGAACTGCAGCTTCTTAAATGATGCATACAATACATGAAGTTAAATGATGAATATGATTGAAGAGGATAAATCAATTTATGCCTTATATTTCAAATTTAGATGCGACTAACACTTGATCAATCTCATATTGTGGTTTAGCGCCCTAGGATCTCTTCTGGTCTTTACTGGTACTTTATACGATTTAAGCAAAGTTATAGGATAGATGAACTTGGAGAACAGAACACAGCGCACACACCAATTTTTTATAGTGGTTCAGCCAAAACCTGGCTTACGTCCACTTACGTGATCTCTCTTGAGGGATCACTAGCACTATGGAGAATAACAACTTGATTACAAGTACTTATTGAAATCCCTATGTTAATTCCCAACTCCCTGCTAGATCTCTCTATCACCCTTGGCTCCCGGTTTTCTGTGTAATCTGTTCTCACCTTAGAAGACCCCTTGCAACTCCTATTTATACTGAATAGGAGCTGCTGATACAATCTTCACTGTAATGACCACAAACATCAACATGCTTCATTCCTGGTGTTGAGAAATATATCCCACATCGGGAATATGGGACCTTGCCGGTGGGTTTATAAGGGTTTGGGCTACTCTATTGCCAATTGGTTTTGGAGTTGAACCCCAGACTACTTTATCATGGTATCAGAGCGGGTTACCCAAGTCCACGTGTGAAGCCCAAAGGCCACACGAACTCCACGACCACCCAAATTGTTGTCCACGTGTTAGGCTTAAAGATTCGTCACACGTGCGGGGACGTGTTGAGATATCTATCCCACATCGGGAATATGAGACCTTGCCTGTGGATTTATAAGGGTTTGGGCTACTCTCTCTATAGCCAATTGGTTTTGGAGTTGAACCTCATACTACTTTATCACCTGGAAACACTTGATTCCTTGTCAAAATGATGACACCATTCTTCACCACAGCTTGTTGAATCTCAAACTCAGTCATTAACCCATTAAGCCATAACGCCTCTGCAGAAGCTTCTGTTAGTGCCATGCAATCTTCTTTAGTGGTAGACAATATCTCAGCTGATTCTAGTAACAACGTTCTAAACCTTCAGCACAAGTAAATCCATTACTTATTGCAGATATTCCTTTGTCTAAGTATCCTGCCAAATCTGAACTCATGACCAACAATGCATCCTTGTTCTTGTTGTCTTTCAAACAGAAATCCATGCTCCTTAGTGTCTCTTAAGTAATACTGAATCCACGCCGCTGCTTGTCAGTGTCGTCCACCCGGATTCATCATGTACTTTGACACAACTCAATGCTTGAGCTGAACCTGGTCTTGTGCAGATTCTAGCCATAAGACATCCCATTGCTCTTGCATATGACACGTGCATCATCTTCTCATCCAACTTGACTGTAGATGATTCCTGCACACTAAACTGAAAGTGTGCTACTGCTGGAGTAGACACGGGTTCAGTCAATAACCATAACTTTCCCTCTTCTCTGTCCCTCCTTATCTTCACTTCTAGGATCTGTTGTGCAGCTTCCAGACCCTTCATGTCAAATTCCCTTCTTAGCTGTGTCTCCAACTTTGGAATTCTTGACACATCCTGACCTGTAGTTAACACGTCACTTGATAGTAAAACCATACTATCCTTGAACACATGATGATAAGCGCATCTCTCTGTTGGTGAGATCTGATCATACTCAACCCTTTATTTATGCGTATACTTAGCCAATACCCGAGCCTTGTATCTCATGGCTTCCTTATCATGCATTCCTTCCTTTTTCCTATAACCTTTTACAGCCAACCTGATGTCTATCTTTGGGCTTAGGAACCGACTCCTGAACCAAGTCCTTCTGTATGGACTTCTTCTGTTCTAACATATCTCCCTTCCAACTTTCCCGTACATATCTTGCTATAGCTTCCTGATACGTGGTTAGATCTCCTGGACTGAAGCTCAGAGCATACTTGTCCAATGCTATGCTTCTCTAGAACTCCGGCTCAAGTGACTGACGAACTGAGTCGTAAGTTCGCAGTGCTAATTGCTCCACCTGAGCTAGTATTAGTGATTGTTGTTGCCGCTCTAAGACTTCTTCCTCCATAACCCTTTTATCATGCTCCACCTGCTCAATTTGCTCCACCTGAGCTTTAGTCTCTTCCATGATCACTTTGGTTAGAGGAATTATTGTTGCTTCATCTACAACATCAACATCAGTCTTCTTCTTCACCTCACTTGTCTTTACTTTATTAAACGGCTTGGTCTTCTCATCATTGATGACATATCTACTTAGAACCCTTTTCTTGCCGACAATATTCCTTAACTTGCAGCCCTTAACTCCTTTCTCAATAACCAGAAAATTTGGCTTGAGTTTGGTCTGCTCTTTGCTCGAAATATGAGCATATGCACTGCTACCAAACATCCTCAAGTTAAAATAGCCAGCTGGTTATCCAGACCATACCTCCTCTACACACATGAAGTTTAAGACCTTTGATGGTGACCGATTAACCAAATAACATGCATGGTTAACTCCTTCCCAAAACGTGTCTGGTAATTCTGCATGCAGCCGCATGCCTCTTTCTCTCTTGAAGAGAGTTTTCTTCATCCTTCTAGCAGCCCTGTCATCCTGGAGACTATCCTTCACCATGATGCATCTTGTGATTCCAACCTTGTAAAACTGCAAGAACCTGTTCATTCTATATTCACTGCCACCGTTACTTCTTAAATACTTGATTTTTCTTCCTCTTATATTTCCTACTTTGCTTTTCTCTTCCTTGACCTTGAAGAGAACCTCGGATTTCTCTTTCATAAAGCAGGCCCAAATCTTCATCGAAAAATCACCTAGAAAAGTAACAAAGTACTGGAAGCCTCCCGTACACCTTACTTGTGTTGCACTCCATACTTCTGAGTGAATATAATCCAGCAATCTTTTGTTGTTCTTCTCACATTCTACCAACTTGAATGTCACCTTCTGCTTCCCATGACTACCATCCTTGCAGAAAATGTTGACACCTTCTGTCTTGCTTTCCCTGTAGAGTTCCTGCATCCCTATTTGACTCATGCGCCTTTGGCCTTGTTGCCCGTGCTCAATCTTGTCATTTACTTAAGCAGATTTTACAACTCCAACAATTATGGTAGTCCCTTGAAGCTTGTACACGTTAGGTTGAATGTCGCCCTTCATCACAACATGTGATCCCTTGATAACTCTTAGTCTTCCTTCTTTAGAGCTATACCTATATCCGGCCTTGTCCAAAGTACCCAAAGATATCAAGTTCTTCGTTAACTTAGGAATATATCTGACATTCTCCAGCTTTCTAACAACTCCATCATGCATTTTGATTTTCCGTGATCCAATACCTAGGATTCTACACGGTGAGTCATCTCCCCTGAAAACTTCTTCGCTGCTTCTCTCCTCCAATGTGTCAAACCATTCTCGGATTGCACACATGTGGAATGTACAACCGGTATCCAAAATCCAATCTCTGGAAGCGTTGGAGCTGGATGTTACCACAAGAAGTTCACAATCATCCTCATCTTTGCTGATGACTATGTTGGCTGTGCTTGAACTCCCTGCCGTCACCTTTGCTTCCATCCTCCCTTCGTTGCAGTTTCTTTTGAAGTGGTCTGCAGCACCACATCTGAAGCAACCTTTGTTCTTCTTGGATTTTGTTGTACCCTTGCTGCCAGATTTATCCTCCTTACCACCTGACCTGCCTCCTCGACATTGTCCAATGTCTCGCTGCTGTCCATATTCTCTCCAATATGACATATCCCCGCATAAACCTTCTCAATATAATCCCAGGCCTCTTTGCTGCTTATGTTGTCACCTCCATCAGCCACTACACGACCCAGTACATGATCTGTAAGATGCAACTCTATTGTACTTCTTGCCTTCATGTCCATCTTCTGCCAAACCTTATCTGACTTATTATCTAACCCGAGAACAACCTCGTACAGATCTTGTAGAACATAACACTCTTCATCTTCCTCTGCCAAAGCGTGAAGTCTTCTTTGCCTCTTAAAGGCTCAATAAACGATCACATCTTCTGCTTCGACTATGCCTTTGCTGCCTTCCATCACAAATTACCAGAGTTGAAGCTCTGGTACCACTTATTGTGGTTTAGCGCCCTAGAATCTCTTCTGGTCTTTACTGGTACTTTATACGATTTAAGCAAAGTTATAGGATATATGAACTTGGAGAACAGAACACAGCACACACACCAATTTTTTATAGTGGTTCAGCCAAAACCTGGCTTACGTCCACTTACGTGATCTCTCTTGAGAGATCACTAGCACTATGGAGAATAACAACTTGATTACAAGTACTTATTGAAATCCCTATGCTAATCCCCAACTCCCTGCTAGATCTCTCTATCACCCTTGGCTCCCGGTTTTCTGTGTAATCTGTCCTCACCTTAGAAAACCCCTTGCAACTCCTATTTATACTGAATAGGAGCTGCTGATACAGCATGATTTAGGATTCCTAAACCTAATAGACATAAGTCTATTACAAATCCTAATAGAATCTTGAAAGACTAACTTTCCTAGAACTTATAGAAAAGCTACAGTGATGTTCTCTTTCCATTCTAGACTTGGATTTACCTGCTGAATCCTAACTCCCAAATCATATCAACGAGCCAAAAAACACAACATCTCAATTCTCTTGACTAGGTACCGATAGGATACATTATGAGTTGATTGTCTACTTTGTACTATATTAATTTATCAGTTTGCATGGACTTTGCTGAATATTCATATTAGATATGATCTAAGTTGCTGATCTGACTGCTGAACTGTTTATAGCAGACTAATCTGTGTACAAATGTTGCATTCCAGAGCTGGCAGTATGTACACTCCCAGAGAAACTTGAGACATTCCCATGTTATACATATAATATTTTGTAGAACAAAATAGGTAGAGATAAAGGCAAACTATGAAAGTGGTCTGGTTGATCATTTCTTTTATAAAGGCACATTTCTTTTATAATTCATGTGTCCAATTAAGCCATATTATCTATTATTTATTCTTACTCAATCTTTTGAATGCCTTTTGATCATTAATGGTTACTTTTAGGGTCGGAAGTTTTCAGTTCAAGGACTTCTGGGGAATGATATTTGTTCTAGTACTTTTATTGATGGGACATTGGTTATCTTTCGTTTGGCACCACAGGTATCTGTCATTTTGTGCACTGTATTACCTTGTAGCATGAAGTGAATATTATATTCTCTGATTGAGATTAAAATCTAACATTGTTTCAGGATTATCATCGTTTTCATAGTCCTGTTTCTGGAACTGTTGAGCAGTTTGTAAATGTACCTGGATGCTTATATACGGTATGATTGTAGATGTTTGTATGTTCTGGCTTTTCGTGAAATGTTTGGTATTCCCTAAATGTTTTTCATTTTCCCTTGTTCAGGTTAACCCTATAGCTGTTAATAGCAAGTATTGTAATGTGTTCACTGAGAATAAGCGAGTAGTATCAATTATATCAACGTCAGAGTTTGGAAAGGTTAGTTACTGTAATCATCTGTCTTTTCAGTATGTTAAACAAGTTTCTATTATCATTTACCTTTTAGCTTGCATTTCAAAATTGAATAAAGTATGCATGTTCTGAACTCATAAATGGAGTGGCACTAACGTGATCCGTTTCATCAACTTTCTCTCTACAGGTGGCTTTTGTTGCAATAGGTGCAACTATGGTTGGGAGCATCACCTTTGTAAAGAAGGAGGGAGACCATGTTAAGAAAGGAGATGAGGTGAGGATTCTTTGTTTGAAGTGATTTGTATTTTAATAATATTTAGAATAATTATGTTGTAATATGCTGATATTATACTTGATCTGTTTTTAACTGACATTATGTTATTCTAATTTACAGTTTGGATATTTCTCGTTTGGGGGAAGCACTGTGATCTGTGTTTTCGAAAAGGTTGTATTGGGATGAATAGTTCTTGAATGCACAAAAGACATCACTATGTTGGGAATCTTTTTGGCTTGTTTTATATGTTGAAACAAAGGAACATCCCACTGCTATAAATATAACTGGATCATCTGGCTTATTGTTTTGTGCTGTCATGCAGAATGCGATTGAGATAGACGAGGATCTCTTAGCCAACAGTGTCCGGTCACTGGAGACATTGGTTTATGTTGGGATGAAGTTGGGCGTGTCAAAGAAACAAGCCAACGTTGGGTTGCCAAACTTAGAGAAGTGTGTGTTGCAAGATTGAGAGAGGTCTCTCTCTGCAGGTCATTCTTTGTACAATGTTCAACACTTGAAGTCAATATTTACGGACACCCTAGAGTTTTGTCGGACCTCGTTTTCGAGTGGAATGAATAACTTTCATTGAGCTTAAATGTCACTACAATCAAGATGCATAAACTCCTCGCTTAGGCGGCTTAGCCTCTTGAGCAGGAAGTATATATATGTGACTGCTACAATATTAGCACCAAGCTTCACATGTTGAACTGACGCTTAGTCGCTTACTGCCGTAGGATCTTTTGATCGCGAATTAGAAAACCGTGCTCTGAACGATCAAGCTACTAACCTGCCAAAGATATTTAAACATTACTTTTCGAAAAGAAATCTGAAATGTTTTTTAGGGAAAAAATTTGAAATGTTTAGGGAAATTAACCAATAACGAATTACAACTAATTGAACAAAGGTTTAGGGAACTCAATCCCATTCAAGAGAACGTGAAGGGATCAAAATGGATATCATTTTATACTCATCGACTCATCTAGGATTTTCTAACGAACACTATTCTGTTGTCCTAGCTCCAAATCCTCCAATTTCTTCTCCACATGAAGATCAGCTTCAAATTTGATTTTCTAAGGAACACTTTTCTGTTGAAAAGAAATTTGACGTTTTGATAAGGGGAAAAAGGGGGATTTAACTTACACCTAAACGTAGGCCTGACAAATTTGTATACGACACGATAACACGACATGGATACGAACAAAATTATAAGGATTTGGTTTGAGGTTTATAGGTTTGGTTTTATATAGGGTTGGCATGATAAAAACATGCTTTATAATAGTTTGGTTTAGAATTAATTTGGTAACACGAAAAAAAAACCCATTAACATAGAGGTATTTTTGTAATTTTCATTTCCTCACCTACCATATATAAGAAACTCTAAGGAAACCATTTGTTCATCACCCCTATTTCGCAATACAGATACGGCGAACTCAACTCCAAAGAAACAAAGGTATTCCGTCAACTTTATATTGTTACTCGATATGAGATGCATATATACACGTCTATGGTTAAGTGGTTAATTAACTCTATAGTCTATACCTTACATCACTTGCATATCTTTTGTGTAAAAGTTTGATCATAGTTGAGCCTACTTGCTAATTATACCATATTAACTAAATAATTATTTGTTATAGATAAACAACGGGGATGAGATTGTGGATGGTTCCATACACAACCAGAACAGAATTTTTGGGCGATGAAGCAATTTCGTCGCCCTGTTAAAAAATTTCGTCGCCCAAGATCTTAGGGGACGAAGCGTCGTCGCCTAAGGTGTCGTCGCAAGAAGTTCGTTACCCAAGATCTTAGGCGACGAAAGAAATCCCTGTCGTCGCCTAACAGTGAGACCTTAGGCGACGACACCTGCCTAAGAGTTAAGTTAAGGCGACGACACACATTTCGTTGCCTAAATAACCGTCGTCGCTTAATTGTCTCGCTCTTAGGCGACGAAACTAGCATCGTCGCTTAAGAGCGACGAAAAATTGTTCGTCACTTCAGAGTCTAGATCTTAGGCGACGACGCTAGTTTTGTCGCCTAAGTGTTATACCTTGGGCGACGATACATGTATATTCGTCGCCTTATATTTAAAAAAAATTAAAAAACTTAGGCGACGAAAGAGATATATTTCGTCGCCTAAGTGATCTTCAGACGACGAAATGGTGCAAAAGTCGTCGCCTAAACCTCTCTTAGGCGACGAAAAATACATTATTTCGTCGCCTGAAGTATTTTCTGTATTTTTTATTTAGTTTTGTAAATTTTTATA
Organism: Comarum palustre; assembly: GCA_951800085.1. Taxonomy (NCBI): domain Eukaryota; kingdom Viridiplantae; phylum Streptophyta; class Magnoliopsida; order Rosales; family Rosaceae; genus Comarum; species Comarum palustre. The sequence goes on from OX637580.1 coordinate 6,720,958, forward strand.
AAATATAAATAACAACACAAAAAATTTCAAGAACAAAACAACAAATTTTTCATTACAAATTATCTAAATTGTTCATAAACGTACAAATATATAACTATAGTCTAAAGTAAATTCAATATCATCTAAATCAATCATGAAATCCGAATCTTGTGGTTTCCGATTCTTGTGGGGGACGCAGCGGCACTACGGCACGACGGCAGAGGCAGCGGTAGCGGCAGCGGCAGAGGAGAGAGAGAGGGAGGCAGAGGAGAGGGAGAGAAAGTTAGGGACTTTGGTTATACCCGACCTCTTAGGCAACGACATAAGAGTGCAGTCACAACTTTTTTCAGGCATTCTGTAGTAGCTAGGGTGCAGTCTACTTCATTCCTCATAATGGCTGAGAAAAAATCACAACTCACAGGTGGAGGATGATTGTAGCAGGAAACAATTATTTTTTCTCCACTTGCCAGAAGGCTTGACTCATAATCTCTTGGCATCATGTTTTTGATACACATGATTGTCATGACTTTGATCCATGGAATGCTCTGATTAGGACTGTCATTTTCGCTCATCGTGCTTGCTCTTTTAATCGGACCTTGAATTATCCTGACATAATGATAAAGAGAGATATAGTTCATTTGCTCTTTCACCATTATCCATTCTGGTGGAGTTGATATGAACTTTAATCTCAAGATACACCAGTCTGACCTAATGTTCTTGACAGCTTGAACTATCAATTCAGGGAATCTCTCTAAATCTTCATTAGATTTTGTCCAAAGATTATGCACAAAACCATTCTCCATTAACCATAGTTTTTGTTTCTGAGAATGTTCAGCTTGGATATTAACCAAATATCTCTCATAATATGGGCCAGAAACAGCAGACAAAGTTGGTGGAAGCATTTTTCCATTTTCCAAATGTTTATGGAATTTGAACTATTCGGACCTCTTCATTGTTGTCATAGGGATCTTAGCACTTTCTGGATTTTCTAGGTATACTACCTTAGCTTTTTCCTTCTCTTTTGCATGGATTTCATGCAATTCTTCTGTAAGTGCTTCAAGAGTTCCAAGCAGATGATCTTCATTTTCTTCATGGAATGCATAAAGAATGTTATCTATGATAATCTTTTGCTTGAATGCTAACAACTTTTTTGTCTGGAAAACTAGTTCTTTAAAAATCTTTAAAGACTGACCATGAACGGTTTTCTTTCCTGTAACCACATGCAATCTGTTTCCTCTAAAAAGAGCAATTCTGCTTTTTGGCAAAGCATTAGCCATTAACGGACTTGATATGCCTTTACCGTCTGCCGTTTGAGACGGGCTAGCCGGTCATTTACCCTGAGACTGGTCAGTTGAGGTTGTATCTTCTGGATACAACAAATACTCCTGAGTGAGTTTTTCTTCTTCAGCTGCTTTTCCAGATCGACTTTCTTGCAAGGAGAGTTCTGGGCTTTTATCCCAATCTACTGAATTTATCCTGTTATGACCTGTTGCTTGACTTGTTTCAGCTGCTCCATAGGATACAATGAATTGATAACCTGGTCCGTCATGGAGAGGACCTAGCATCTTATCACTGTTCTTGTATCTTTCCCAAAGATTTTTCTCTCTTGATTCTAGTTTTTTGTTTCTTGGGTTGCATCCTTCATTCCTGTCATCTCTTTGAAACATTGTCATTTCTCTTGTAAGTGCGTATAGTAGGAAATTCTTGTTATCTGCAACCATTTCAACATCATATTCATACTAAGATAAAAGCATTTGCCAACTCAGCACTCTTCCTCTATCTGCAGCATCAGTTAATTTGTAGTTTTTGAAGTTTTTTACTCTTTTATTGTTTGTCCTAACTACAAATTTGTTTCCCAAAAAGGCCTCAGCCTCCTTTATACTCTTAATAAGAGCAAAGACTTTTTTGTCCCTAGTAAAATAATTTAACTCTACTGCGTTAAACTTTCATGAGAGAAATTTACATATCTTTTCATGATTTGTATATGGGGCAATAGCCAAGAGAAATCCTGCCCAGTAATAATCATTTGCAACAGTCTGCAAATGATCAAATCTCCTTCTTCATGTAACTGTAAAGGAGACAGGTTCTTGGCTAGCTCTTTGATTTTTCTGACAGTATTACTGTCGTCCTCTGTGAATGACCATTTCTTTTTAGAGCTTGTCTTTGGAGAGAGTAGAGCAGTAAGACCACTAACTTGAGGAATAAAATCTCTCGAAAAGTTGACAACTCCTAAAAACCTTTGTAAAGACTTTGCATCAGGATTATGATCTGGGAACTAACTGATTTTTTTACAATATGATCTTGGAGACGAATCTCTCCATCTTTAACATGAATGCCTAAGAAATCGATTTCTCCTTTTATAAGGTGAATCTTTTTTGTCCAATGATGATTCCCTTCTAGACAATCAACTTGCATACTTGTTCAAGATGCTTCAGATGTTCGTTCATAGTTCGTGAGAAGACAAAAATATCATCTATATAAACTATACAGAAATCTGAGTAGGATTTGAAAATATTATCCATTTTCCTTTAGAAAACAAACGGGCTCTGCTTCAGGCCAAATGACATGACCAGCCATTCATAGTGCCCTTGAGGTGTTCCAAATGCTGTTAAAGCAATAGAGTCTGGATGCATCTTGACTTGCCAGAATCCTGATTTCGCATCAAATTTAGAGAAGATCTTGGCTCCTTTGAGTCGATTGATAAGTACTCTTACCTGAGCTATCTGGTAACCTTTGACCGTTTTTTGTTTACGTCTTTGTAGTCAATTACCATTCTAGCCTTTCCTCTTACTTGCTCTGCATGATTTCTTACCAAAAAGGTTGGAGCATGATGAGGGCTATTGGAAGGTCTGGTCAACTTCTTTTCAAGCAACTCTTGAATTTGACTTTCCATCTCTTTTCTGTCATCTTCCCTGTAATGAGGGGTTGCTTTAACATGGTAAATAGTATTTGCATCATGCATTTTGAGCTGACAGTAAACTGGATCTTTTCCCAGTATAACTGAGGATCTTCACTGATTACTGATTTCAGCAAGTTTTCTAATTCTGCAATAGTTGGCACTCTCTTCTACTCGATTTTGTTAGCATAAACTTTTAGGTTATGCTCTCTGATAAATTCTTCTTCTCCGTCAGAGTTTTTTTGTTCTAATGAATCTGAATCAGACTCATCTAAAGGGGATTTATACTCTTCCTTAGAATCTTCTGAATTCATCCCTTCATTTACTAATATTTCACTGTGACCCTTCAAATGGTCTTTCAACAGCAGAACTGGTTCTAAAACTGGCTTATAATCACCACTCTTCGCTGACGATCTCTGATATTAGTCTGTAAATCCCAGACTTGTAACGCTTACAGCGTTGGTAAGACGAGATTCCCAAAAGAATTTGTTAGTTTTTTTCAAAACTAATCATTTGTGGCCTTGACTTTCACATTGCCAAATGATTTTTATGACAAAATTTCCTCCGCCTAAAGAAACTTTAATGTCACGAGTCATAGTATCCATAATTATTTCATTTTCTCCCATGATTATTCTAGTAACTGATCTTGGAGCCTTTTCCTAATATTCTTCAGGGATGACATATCTTTTGGCAAGAGAATACCCTGATTCACTATCTACAAAGGCATGTAGATGGTATTTCCTATATCTGAAAAATTTCAATCCTATAGTGATGTAATTGTTGAATCTGCTTGTCTGGACCTGCTTTACTTGTTCTTTACTTTTTGAAATTTTACTAGGTAGTTCAATGAAATGATTTATTTCTCTTTTATCGGGCTTGTTGATGGGATCAAAAGGCTTAACCTGTTGTATAACAGATTCTGTGATAATGTCTTCTTCTTGCCTTCTTGCAGAAACATTGACGGAATCAAAACTCTTTTAATTCCTTGTTCTGACTTAATAAAGTTATTAACTTCATTCTCTTCAAATCATCTTCCAACTTATGTCCTTATTATTTCTTAGCTTCGTATGTAACATCTCATCCCGAAATTTACCTTTTTACCGGGATTAGGAAGGTTACAGAGGGTTGTAACCGCGCTATTAATTTTTCCCGAATTAATATTCGATTTTAATATCGAGATATTCTCAGTTCTGGGGGAAAATAAAAATAATTGTCCCGAGGGGTAGATTATGTTAATACGAGTCCTCCGATATGTCCGAAAGTTTTTCCAGAGCTACGAGCTGTTAGTTTTGAATTTATCCAATTTACGGAAGTAATAAATGTTAATTGTTTTACCGTAAAAAGATGACTTTGCGATAATTCGAGAATTTGGGGAAAGTTCATTCGGGAAAGTTGTAGAGGACGTTAATACAAACCCATGGGTATGCCCTAAGCTTTATTATGCGGGATAATGTGTTGTTACCGTGCGTAAAAGTAAATAGCAAAATATCTATTTACTGTTCATGGTAACTATTTATTTTGGCAGATCTAGACCGTTGGATTCGTGAGATCGAATCTGGGCCGTTGACTTCGTTTTATATAGGGGGCTTTGACCAGGCTTTCTCTCTCCTCCCGGATCCTTCTCTCTCCTTCTCTCTCTCTTTAGCATCTCTCTCTCTCCACTGCTCGAGATCGCTCCGCCACCCCCACCGCCGGCGCGCGTCTCCCCTCACTGCCACCACCATTCGACTCCTTCCTCTCTCCTCGTCCTAGCTCAACCGTCAGAGTAACTAGGTGTCCACCCTCAACGGTAGATCAGGGAAGGAGGACAACTGTCCTCGAGCGGGGGCAACCAAGCTAGGCAGCGGTGCAACTGCACGAGGCCAAGAGGAAGCTGGAAGAAGTTGGTGGCACCACCACCGGCTCGATTTGAGGGTGACAGTAACCCAGTTTCCGGCGAGGGACACCGAGCTCGTCTGGGTAACTCCTCCACCATTTTTTCTTCTGTTTTAGGTGATTTTAGGTTGATGGTTTTGTAAGTCTGTAAGCTTGGTTTGGCCGGAAAAGCTTGTTTTCTGGCGAACCAGCCGATCGGAGAAACAAAGGGTAAAAACCCTGGTTTTTATCGCGGTAAAAATTTCCTTTTTACTGTTTTACTGTGGTGAGAAATGTCAGAACTGCCCCTAGCAGTTTAGGGAATTTACAAGGGTGCCCTCAGGGCTGAAATTCGAGAAATACCCCTGGTGGTTTGCCTTATGTACCGGATTGCCCTTAGGTTGGAAATTCTATAAATACCCTTGTCTGTTTTGTATATTTACAGGGATGCCACTAGGAATGAAATCCCAGAAATGCCCCTGACAGATTTTTATAATTACGAGGCTGCCACTGAGGTTAAAAAGACAATACTGCCCCTGATTGTTTTGTCTATTTATAGGGGCTGCCATTAGGGCTGAAATTCCTAAAATACCCCTAGCAGCTTAGCATAATTACTAGGCTGCCATTAAGAGTGAATTGACAACACTGCCCTTAAGAATTTAAGTTAACTACAAGGGTACCTTGGAGTGATTTTACCTATATGCCCTTAGAGGAATTATATTTTTCCGTGGTTGTCTTTATTTTATAGTTATGTGATTGTATGTGTAAATGTTGTATTTATTTGTGGTGGAAAACGGGATAACCTCCGGCTGTGAGGTCTATTCCGGTATCGTTTGGACTGTTCGAATTTGGTTTGGAAAGAGGGTTATCCTTTCTCAAGGAGGATTTCGAGTAAATCTCTCTTAGGATGAGTCCCGCACGTCCTAACCCAGGTTTAGGAAGGTAAACTTAGGTCGGGGCGTGACATCGTAGAACTCTTTATATTCTTGTTCTACCATGATATGAGCTTCATTGTCTTTAGGTTTTCTTCGTAATTTTGCAATGAAACATTCTTGATGATAAGTTTCACCTATACTTTTACAGTACATGAGAACTGAATTACTATCATCGTAATTACAATAATCACATGTAAATCTTCCTAGATTGGGGTGGAAGTTACTGATAATATCACTAGTTTCTTCCTTCCAATTTAAAACTTTTAAGACAAACATAGGACGAAAACGTCCTCTTCTTCTTCAGAACTTTCTGAAGTATTTTCTATTTCACTTTCCGATAAGAACTCAAGAGAATATATTGAATCATTCTCTTCATCAGAATAGGCTATCTCAAAAGTTTTCAGGTTTGCGTATTCTATTGCTTCATCATATTCTTCAATTAGAACATTCGCAGATCTCTTGTCCTTTTTAGGACATTCGTTTGCATAATATCCTTCCGCTTTGAAAAGACAACATCTACACTTCTTCACTTCTCGAAAAGAATTCGAAGAATTGGTTCTTTTTCTTTTAAAAAAATCTCTTCCTAAGAGATCTTTCTCCTACAGAGCTCTTTTTGAAGAAGATTTTTCTAAATTTATACTTCCGCTTAGAAGCAAAATTTTTCCTCTGCTTGTTGCTGGAGAACCTTTTTGTATTTTTTCCTCTATGTGACATCCTCACTACGTTGGTGTCTCCAATACTTGGGACACATATTTTCAACTCCTCTGAGTTGCTTCTTTGCAGTTTTGGATTTTTTGTTTTCAACACATTGCTTTCTCAGGAGATCCATAACTCTTTCAGCAATTCCTCCAACCGTAAAAAAAGGCAAAGGATTTTCTTCCAAAGATTGTGCTACTGCATTGTTCCATGGTTCTGGTAACTTCCTGTAATAGGTTCTGACCAGATCTTCATTATCTAGGTTTCCAATGGTACAGTAGTAATTTTAGAACTCATTAGTATACTCTTTAAAGTATCTCATGTTGCAAATGCTTAACTTTTGAATATTTGTCTTAGCTCTTTCTTTAGACTGCTCACTATGCCCAGTAACGTCTCCACAAAATTGTGCATAGATGGGGCATGCAAATTCTAGAGGATTATTGGTTTGAGCTAACTTGGTTGCCCAGTTAGGCCATTAAGAGCTTCGCTTGAAATACTGATACCACTTCTAGACTATGCCAGTTAAGGTAGACTCATAATATGCATGAGCTTCTTCGTAGACATATTTAGACAATACCAAAGCCCGAGTTAGCCTTAGGCTAGCTACCCAGTTGTCTATTGTCTTTCTCTTGTCTCCTACCCTGTCGAGATCAAGGCTCATCTTTCAGATATTGACTGTCCCCATTTGGGTTCTGTAGGGACGTACTTTTGAGAACATCGTTCTCCTGGTTTTTCTGTAGGAGCCTGTCCCTTAAGAAGTTTAATCTTATTTTCTCGAATGATCTTAGTGGGGTAGTTTATGATGTTCTAACTACAATGCCTCCTTGGAGAATGTTTTCATTTTCCATTGTTGAGGATTTGTCTGGTTCTTCCTTAGCTGCTTGATAAGGAAGAATCTTACTTTTGTTCTTTCTCAGTTGCACTTGGAAAATCTTTTCCATGATCTTTTCTAGCTCTTCTGTTGATTCACAAATTTCCACTTGTTCATACAAGTTCTTTAGTTATTCTGACTTTAGCATCATCATAGGTCTTTTAGCATCTTCTTCCTCGAAAGATTCTTCAATACAAGAAGTTGGCTTGGTTTCAGAGGTACTAGCTTCCTCATAGCTAGCGAATGAATGCCTATGAAATTGTAAGCTTATTTTTCCTCCCTTATCTTCATAAATAGAAGCATTGGTATTTTCTACCTGCCTAGCTGGAGGTGTCAGATTCCATTCTCTTGGGAATGTTACTTCATGTCATTTTGTGATATGTTTCTATTCAGTATGATTTCTTAGATTGGTGATGATTGATGTTGTAATCACAGAATTGTTGAGAAATCTGGTGTCTGCGGTTACATTCGAGTTCATTAGCTTATAATAGATACGATAATCTATCACAAGCTCCATCATCCCTTTCTTCATGGAAATTCCATCTGTCTTGATTCTCAATCTTAGACAGTGTGCTGCATCTTTGAGATGTGTGGTGAAGTTTGGGAAAACATTGAAATATGCAACTTGGTTGCACAAAGAAGCTTCTACTGTTCCTAACAAACTTTTCTTAAAGTCTGTTATTCTATCATCTTGTAAGACACATAGAACAGAGAAGTCTATACCATCTCTGGCTAAAAGCTTTATTCCTACTTGAACTGCCCCAATATGCATGTAGGAATATTTCTTCTGAGATGTTTCACTTACTTCTTTTGGAGTGATTAACCTGATGTCGGTTTCTCCTCATGGTAGGAACTGTTAGTTCAAGAATCTTGAACCTGTGAGAATCTATAAGGAAAGATCATTTCTTATAGATCCCATTAAGCTTGAATCTAGGAACTGATGCTTCTCGCATACTAGATTCAATTTCATTGTACTCAAATTCTGATCAGCTGTACAGGCACAGTGTTTCTTTTACTGAGTATTCTACTCAGCATCTTCACATCTCTTCTGGTTGAAGATGTAGATTTGGACGAGAACCAAGTAAGGAGTTTAGGTTCACTAAACTTAAACTTACTTTCTCATTTTGGTAAGGGGGGTATGATTATTTTACTAGCTACGTTTTGAGCTAGTTGTTCTTCATTGATCCCTTCTCCTTCCTGTATCTTCATTTTTTTCTATACTTGTTTGCAGTCTTGCTATCCTATTGTTTAACTCCTGGAATTAATTTTTGAGATCAATACTCATCTCCTGGAGATAAGCGATCTTGTAATTCAGCTGATGAATTATTGCCTTGATATTGTAATCATGCACTGTTTATGTAGGAAGGAAAAAGCTTAAAGCTTTATCATCTTCCTGTTTTAATTTTAGTTCAACTCGGTGATTCATCCTAATCGGGTGATCAGAGTTTCTAAAAGCTTTTTCAGCTATTCTTGAGAAGATTTTAGCTCAATTGCTTGCTGACGAATGTTATCAGCGAGACGCTCAGTGCGAACTAGCTTCTTTTTAATATCCAATAGATATTGCTTTTCTTTGAGATAATCAAGCTTAACTTCAAGCTTTCAAAGTGTTGAACTTATCTCTTCAAATTGCTTGAACTTGAGATGAAATCTCTCAAGTTGTATTGCAACCTTGTCTGAGGTCGTGTTCCTAGATAGATGATCTAGGTATTCAATTAAGCTTGGTCTAGAAGGATCAAGCACTTCAACTCTGACTTTTTTCTAGAGGTAGACAAGATCATCGTAGAGCGTATTTAATACTCTACAAATGTACTCTATCGGGTATTGATCTTCTTGAATATGTCTTGAATCAAAGCACTTTTGCCACTTATCAGTACCTTTTGTAATACAGAAAGACTGGTAATTTTTTAGTTTGGATTCTCTCTTGTTAGTCAAGAGAAAGCAACTTTGTGGCATAGGCCTTAATGACCTGCTTTTGAGCCAAGCAGGCTCTGATACCAGCTATGACGGATCTAACCGAGGCTCAGAATGTTCAGAGGAGTCTGATCGTAGTCAAACACTTCCTGTAGAACTTCGATCTGTTCTTCTGTTCGTTTGATTTTTTGCTGAATTCTGAGGATAATATCACAGTAATTTTTGTTTTTCTAGGAAGATTATCTCTATATTTTATTAATCTTCTTAGTTTTTTTTTTCGTCTTGCAATTCTTTGCGAGAAATTTTAGCATAGGCTAATAAATCCAATTGGCCATCAAAAGTAGCTATTAAATTTGCTATTGATGATGAAAAATAACTTTTTGCCTTTAAGTAAGAGGATGAGTTTATATTTGCAGTATGCTAGATAAACAAATTTATAGACTTAGGTCTACCATGCTCCGTCAAATTTTAAAAGAAAACCATAGAATACAAAATATGGTTATTTTGGTCTTTTAAACAAAGTTAACATAATATTCTAACGGAATATGTTTTAAATTAGGATATAGACCCTTTGTTGGTAGCAAAATAAAAGTTTAGGTATTTCATTGATAGGTTTTAAAGTTTAGGTACTACATTGGCTTTGACAGCAAAGTTTAGGGACCTATGGTGAACTTACGCCTAAATCTCATCTGTGTGCCTGTATGCACCCATTAACACTGTTGTCTAACAACACATCTCTAAATACGAATATGATTTCTTAGCATTTACCATCAGATATAAACTACCACGAACAGCACATACTCTACTTCTAATAAGGAAAAATGATCCAAACAATGTCTAAACTTTTAAAGAAGCAAAGCTTTGGTATCCACGTTTCAAAAACTTCAAAACGGTATCTCACATTCTTACCCTGACTGAAAAAAAAAAAAAAAAAAAAAAAGGTATCTAAAACCGTTAGTTCTGTTAAAAAAACTAAAGACGGATATTTTTGACATGAAAAGACTAATTTACCCTTTGTTAACAATGTCTAACCTTTTAGAGAAACAAAGCTTTGGTGTCTCACGTTTCAAAAACTTCAAACATGTATCTCACGTTCTTATCTTGACTGAAGAAAGGTATCTAGAACCCTTAGTTAGGTTAAAAAAATATTTTTTATTCCTTTTTCATCTCTAAAATTCTATGTCTTTAAAATTAAGAACAATAATTAATTATAATTTTTGTAAGATTGAATATAACTTTGTAAATAGAAAATAAAAGAAAAAAGATTGTCATCTTCGTCTCCATTGTCAAAATCAAGGAAGTTTTCCACAGTCAAAGCCAAAACATAATCAAGTTTGCTCTAACCTTTCTCTAAAAACCCATAATGATCAAGTGAAGCATGACTTCTCAACCCCGTCACGACGACCTCTCTCTCTCAGAGAATAATACAATTTCTTATGCTAATACTTGACTATGCACTTGATAGTCAACATTAGGCAATCATAGTCACCTAAACTATTTTGTATCAGTCATATTTTTCAAATCTTTATGGTTCATGCTAAAATTAAAGAACATCTGTGATTAATTGGTGGTTATCAAAAACAAAAGTAGCTAGATGTGATCAATTTGCGATTCAGATGTCGCACCCAGCGGCAGACCAAGAGTTTTAATTCTATAAGGGCGAGATTATGAGTTGATACATATTACACCCGACTAGCATAATGAAATAGAAAAATCTTATGCAAATATATGTATTTCATGTATAAATAATGTCTAAAAGCTATTGAATTTTTTTAAATGGGGACTATCTTCGAACTTTTATCAATTTTTGACATAACATGTATAGGAATTAAGTTGATTATGTATAGGAGAGAGATGTGAGTGACGGAACTAGCCCACACTAGGCATAAGCTGGGTCCGCTAGTGGTTACACCAGATCCTACAATAACCATCTATACCATGCGATCTCGACAAAGAAGACGAAATCGAGACTGAGAGTGGATTGGAGGAGGGCGAGGAGCTCAGATGGGAGTGATGGTGCAGGAGATGTTGGTGACTCGAAACTAACAGTTTTAGATACATTTCTTCAGTAAGGGTAAGAACGTGAGATACCGTTTTGAAGTTTTTGAAACACGAGACACCAAAGTTTTGTTTCTTTAAAAGGTCGGACACGGGTTTGGATCATTTTTTCAAAAACAAAGGGTAAATCAGTCTTTCCATAACAAAAAAATGTATGCCATTAGTTTTTTAACGGAACTAACGGTTCTAGATACATTTCTTCAGTCTAGGTAAGGTGAGATACCGTTTTGAAATTTTTAAAACGTGAAACACCAAAGTTTTGCTCCTTTAAAAGATCGGATACTATTTAGATCATTTTTCCTTTTAATAATATCTCTTTGACATCGGCTTAACTCCATGTTACAATATCTACATCGTGATAATAATAACACCAACAACAACAGTGCATTACCTCATGAAATGAAGCAGCTGTCTTATCATCCATAACGAAAAACTAAGCCTTGCACTGGTGCTTGAGGAAGCATACACCATATCAACTCCTCATACCTAAAGAGTTGGCATTCTATGATGGAACACCTTTTACTTGAATTTATCTCAATTGTGATTCGAGTTACTAAAAGGAAGCGTCACTACTCTAGACTTGCGAAAGTTGTGTCTGGATGTTCAAGTGTGGCAAGCATAGTCCAATCAGTGAATCCAGATTATTAGTTTTTTTATATCATGTTCGTATCAAAACAAATTGGACAATAGGAACCGGTTTGTGCTTTAGTATCTTGTCCTTACATCTCTCATTTGATATTTGTCCTCTCAAGCTACTTATGGTCAGTCTAGAGTTCTTAAGACGTGTCTTACTATGTTGTGGGAGCTCTCCGTTGTCGGTCCTTGCCAGAAACATCACTTCTATTTGTGGTTCTGTTTCTTGCCACAAACCTTGGCAAAAACTTGGAGATGACACTGCTTCAATACACAAGTCTCAAGCATCATCGATAAAGTTCGGAGATGCCACTCAGACTGTTAAGATTCATGCTTCATTTGCGATACTGTGAACAGAAATTTCTACAGGGAGAATGATGGAAATAGAAGGGCTGACCTTGCTAATTGGGATGGAGTTTGTAAACTGAAGAGGTAAAACATAATAATTCATGACCTCCAGTCAGAATTCAAACTACCACGACTGAATTTTATTGATAACTCAAGTTTCCACGTTCTGTAAAAATTCACCATACATCACGGACTGCTCCCAGTAAAAAAAAAGTGTTCTGAAACATTTTAACGTTTCAAAATCAGAAAGGAAAAATGCTGTGTACAACAGCACACCACATCACTTCAGCTTAGTAAAGAGCTTTGGTGCGACCTGCATTTAAGAATGTTTCAGCGGAAGATACAAAAGCATAAATAAGTTGGTTTCAAAATATTTTGAAAGCAATACTTACACATTTGTCGACACAGGACCAGTAATCAAAATATTGTCCAGTGCAATGCTTGTGGCCGCTTTCATCACCCTGGATCCTCTTAACACAATCCTATTGCAAATTAAGGAGAAATCAGTATGAGGTGCGCTCATTATGGTTGATAGTGTAATAACAGCATCTAATTTACTAATTCATATCTATTTCTCTATTGTTTTGGGTCAAGTCATTTTACAACCTTCAAGTTTACCATGCATTAGAGTCAACCACCAGTCTATTTCCAGTAAACAGAAAGAGACACTTGGTAAAGTGAAAGACAAAGAAATCAACAAACTGCCAGTTATTTTCATCAGAATAGAAGACCACCTCAGAATGACCAGGTAGGAAAGTTACTTCAACAATCACCTCAACCACCTCCAGTGACTCTATCCCTTTTGATTGCATGTTACATTGTGAATAGGACTTATCATCTCCCTATGCTGAGATTAATAGTCTAGTAAATTCCACTACTAGATTTGCATTCAAATATAAGAACAAAAAAGACAAACAAATACAAAAGAATAAAATCATATGCTTTGACCAGTCAAAGACGGCTAAACCTCCACGTCTATTTATGCAAAGGATCAATCATTAGTATTCTATGTCTTACATGCCCACATGATAAGGCATCATTCTATATTTTGGTTTAATTCTCCATTTAGAGTATACCACCTAGAAGATGTAGGTCACAGTCGCAACCACAGAGAAGCAAAAGAAAATAACTTGCCTACTGGATCTGGTCTCATGGTTTGTTTTTGGCATAGAAAATGGGACTGAACAGAGTAAATTAATTGCTTAAATAAAGAAGAATTATCAAGTTTATGTCAATTGAAGATAAAGCAATAGGTATCCTTTATAGCCAGCTATATGTGCACCTCTGGTCCAGGTAAAGAATTAAGAGACCTTCAAGACAGCAATGTGGTTGGAGGAACAGGAAAAAGAAACATAACACAAACATGAACCAATAACATTACACTTTACTTTGTACCTGTTAACAAAATCATTTCAAACATAGGTAATAGGACAAAAATCTTTTAAAGATAACAGGCACCGAGATGCAGATGTACTTGAACAATAGTTTTTCCTCTAAAAATGTTTATCTTTTACTGGCCAACAATATTAAGTACAAAATTCCAAGATGCTGCAAAATACCTGATAGTGGAGAAATGGTTTCACACATTTCGGCTTGCAGGAGTCTTCAAGGTACATCTTCTGATCAACAGGTTCCTCATCCGCCCTACATGTTTTTATAAAAAATAATAAATAAATAAAATGAGTGGAAAAAAGCTTACACCTTCATATAAGCATGTATCCTAACATTTGAGGCACACAAGGATGCAGGATGTGATATGACAAGATCACAAAATAAAACAAGCATATTCAACAGGCCAAAAACACCAAATGGAATCAGTGTGGACACCATACAAATTTAACGAATCAAAGGTTCATGAATTGAATTCTATACAAAATACAACACAAAAATGTTTAAATAACAGGATTAAAAATGCAAGAGTATATTTTTCGCCTTCTCCTCAACTGTAATTTTATGTCTTCAATGGGGGCTGAACCCTAGCTTCCTTCTTGATTTCTTAATGTTGAACAAATGAAGGCTAGAGTTTGCTTTCGGTTTTTACAATACATGTTTTTGAACTATCTGGCATACCTCTGCTAACCAAAATGTCCTGCTATCTTGAGCGTAAAGTAGAAATTACAGAAGACACGAGTGATACTCATGGAGTATTTGATACAAATCCATGTCATATATACAACACAGACAATGAATGAAAAATTACATAAACTTGGAGTGTCCATGAAGCAGATTTGCCTATTGTGAAAAAATAATGGGCTGCGGATGTGTTACCTTGTAGTATTTGCCTAACTGATAGAAAAGAGTCATGTCTATGTTGGGTTTCCAGCCCATATGTTTTTCTTCAGATATTTTGTCTTAAGTACGGTGTTCCAATAAGGAAAGGATATCCTTATTAATGATAGTATACCTGTAATCTTTGGCGATTACAGAGAAGATTTATGTGTACTAATAGGAATAGAATTTCCTATTTGGTTTAGGGTTTCTGATATCTATATAAAGAGGGGTTCAGCTCTAGGGTTTTGTATCACAAAGAAAGAACAAAGTGTATTCCATACTCGATTAGAAGGTGAGAGATAGGGCAGAGAGGAGAGATATAGGAAGAGAAGAGAGAGTCCTTGTTTTCTTATTCTTTCTTGTATACCCATTATTAATATAGTGGAGAAGAGTGTTTTCCAACCGGTGGACGTAAGCAAACTTTTTGCTGAACAACCTTAAATTTGTGTTATTTGTGGTTGTTTCTCTTGGTTTGCTGTCTTTTGGAGTTCATTGACATACACTTAATTGGCTGATATCACAACAGTGGTATCAGGAGCGCGGGGTTGTCCATAGATCCGGGGTGTGATTCGGCAGAATCGGTGTTGTCAAGATGAGTGAAGACAAAGGCATAATGATGAAACTCACCAACACGAATTGGGTGACGTGGAAGCGAAGAATGGAGGATATCCTTTACTGTAAGGATATGCATGAGCCTATTGAAGGTGTGGCTGGCAAGCCAGCAAATATGACGGATGACAAGTGGCAAAAGTTGCACCGGAAGACTGTCGGCACAATACGACAATGGATAGATGATTCTGTCTTTCACCATGTGAAGGAAGGAACTGGTGCGGAAAAACTCTAGGAGAAGCTGGAATCACACTTTGAGAAGAAGGTCGTTGCGAACAAAGCATTCCTTATAAAAGAGATGGTTAATATGAAGTTCACTGATGGTGACAGTGTTATTATACACTTGAACAATTTCTAGAATGCAATCAATAAGTTGGCGACAATAGGTATGAAGATTGGAGATGAGGTACTAGCTTGTTTGCTGCCAGGGACTTTGCCAGACAGTTGGGAGACTTTTACGATGACCTTGACTAATTCTACGTCTAATGATGTATTGTCTATGGATACCGTTAAGAACAACCCGCTTAACGAAGAAACAAGAAGAAAAGCTATGGGCATAGATGATGGACACAAATGAGCACTTGTTGTAAAGGGTAGACATGAATTCATGTCAGAAGTTTAGTGGTGCATGGCACTATTGTGGCGAGAAGGGCCACATAAAGAGGGTGTGTCGAAAGTGGAAACAAGACAAAAAGGACCACTACCAAGATGAAGATGGCTTTACTGCTGCTGTCTCGAGGAGGTTCTCACTGCTCAAGAATGTTTGTATGTTGGTGACACGGGTCATGATTGGTTAGTGGATACTGGTGCAAGTTGTCTTGTTAATTCCAACTTGGAGCTTTTTACTACATATGAAGCACACGACTTTGGGATATTGAAGATGAGTAATAGAGGCTGGCCCAAGATTTCAAGAATGGGAGACATTTGCATTGAGACTGAACTCGATTACCATATGACATTGAAGGATGTGAGGTACGTGGCGGATTTACGTCTCAACATACTGCCTGCAAGTGCTCTTGACAGACAAGGTTTTCACCAGTATATTGGTGATGGAAAGTGGAAGCTTATGAATGGGTCGTTGGTGGTTGCTACAGGAGGTCTATATTGTTCCTTGTATAAGACACATAGCTTGGTGTATAAACATGACTTGAGTGCAATGGGTGATACTTGTTCGGGCGTATGCCACCAGAGTGATGTCCATATTAGGAAGAAAGGCGTTCTGGAAAAGACGTCCCAAATTTCCTTTTCGTATGGGTGTTCTGACCAGGAAGAAGATGGTCAAGTGTTGTGCCACCACTGGGGATATGGTGATGAATTACTCGATCAGGGGGAGTTGCATGCTCCAACCACGTAATCTGCATCAAGTCAGATATCCTTGTTGATGATAGTATACCTGTAATCTTTGGTGATTACAGAGAAGATTTCTGGGTAATAATAGGAATAGATTTCCTATTTGGTTTAGGGTTTCTGATATCCTATATAAAGAAGGGTTTAGCTCTAGGGTTTTGTATCACAGAGAAAGAGCAAAGTGTGTTCTATTCACAGTTAGAGGGTGAGAGATAGGGCAGAGAGGAGAGCTAGGAAGAGGAGAGAATCCTTGTTTTCTTATTCTTTCTTGTATACCCATTATTAATATAATGGAGAAGAATGTTTTTCCCGCCGGTGGACGTAAGCAAACTTTTTGTTGAACCACCTTAAATCTATGCTCTTTGTGTCTTTTATCTGTGGTTGTTTCTCTTGGTTTCCTGTGTCTTTTGGGGTTCATTGACATACACTTAATTGGCCGATATCACAACACTCAATTTGCAGTGAAAAAGGGAGGCACTGATCTAAAGAAGGCAATAAAAGCAAAAATCCAGTGCACATTGGGAAATAGAAGACAAGAAATATAAAGGATAATAATTTTAGAGGTGAAGCTCTATAGCAGCTCAAAAGGTTGCATGAAGCAAGGCCAGTAGGTTGTGTTATGTATCCACAGGTGAAGAAGACCAGCAGAATCATGGAGCTTCATATATGATGAAGTCAAATAATGTAGCTGGGCTTTTGGTTTAGAGGTACCAGACATTTAACCAAAGTACACCTTAAACAATTAAGGGAAGCTAGAAATGATAGGAATCATAGGATACCGTGAAGAAAACTTATCTAGAAACCTCAAGGACATTGAATCCATATATGACAACTATGTTAACAAATAACAACAAAACTATAACACTTACATTAGCAAATAATATACAGAGAGAAGCTGGGACGACACAAAAGAAGGCTCCAATTCACCTGACTAACACAACAAATACAAGTTACTCCCAATACCATAAAAACAACCATAAGTAAAGAAGAAACCAACAACGTAATATTCAGCAACACCACAAAATCAAAGACGGCCATACAAAAATACTAATAAAAAGTTCCTTGACCAACCAATAATAACGGGAACTAGATCACCAATCAAGATTTAGCCCAATTTAATTAGGAATCTAGAATTTCCGGTTGATTATCATATTAAGATTAACGGAAAACCCAATAGAATCCGAAGCGAAAAAACAAAATATTTAAATCTATAAGGCCCCAACATTCAAATCGAAGCCATGTAGAATAAAACCCGATGAATAGATCAGAAATATGAGACAATCAAAAATACAAAAACAAAACAATCGCAGAGTCATAGCACCGGAACAAAACATCAGATTGAATAGAGAGAGGAGGAAGAAAGAGAGAGGTCTTACTGAATCTGTAGAGTGGAAATCTAAACCTTCGCGAATGGTGCTATGAATTATCTACTCTTATTTTTATTTTATTTTTTATTGCGGTTAAAAATTTTAACTTTTCATATTCAATTTTCATAATTATCTACTCTTATTTTTATTTTATTTTTTATTAAAGAACACTCGTTGAAGCGTTAAAGGAAACTGTCACAAATAGTTAAAGACTTGTATTCGATATCTCTGTGTTAAAAGGCAATGATCATGGCGAATGCTCATGGTGAATGACGAATGCTCATGACGAATGACGAATGATCATGACGAATGATGTTTTCCTACGTAAGGTAGGGAGTCTCGAGGTAATTTTTAGAAGTTAGAGATTTTTGTATAGCAGTAAAACCTAATCTATTAGGGTTTGTACTATATATATATATAGTACAAACCCTGATATATATATATATATATATATATATATATGTTTATATTATATATATCATATATATCATATAAGCGTTCCTTGATGAAATAAGATTAAAATCTTCACCAAATACAAACTTCTTTATGGTACTAGAGCGTCGATTCACGACCTAAGACTCGAGCAAAATCTTCTCTTCTCACATAACCCCCAACACCAAAACAAAACCCTAAACACAAAACCTAAATCTCCAATCCTACAATTTGGTCGAAACAATGACATGAACAGAAGATTCAAAATCAGCAGCAAAAGCTCCAGCATAGAAGAATTCTAATCATCCCTTATACATTCATCATATAGATCAACTTGGAGCGATCCTCGTTCCACAATCTGGCTAAAGACAATTTCAGTTCATGAATTGACAACATAAGCGCGACACTTGAAATCAAGAACAAAATAGGGTTCGTCAACGGAACCCTACCCAAACCTGCAAAGAATTCAGAGGAACTGATTCAATGAAACCGATGCAACATCCTGGTCAAACATGGCTAACTGCATCAATGTCTAAAGAAATTGAAAAGATCTTCTCTGATGCAAGAACTCTTTGACTTTAACTTCAGAGAAAAAAGTGTGAATGGTATCTCACACTTGCTCTATTAAGCATTTTGGTATCTCAATTTGCAAAAATATCAGTTTGGTATCTGATATTCGCATCCGTACCCAACGTAAGTATTCGAAACGAATTTGACCATTAATTAGACTAACTTTTGTTAGATTTTAAGGGATATTCTCGTCTCTTCATGCAATCTCTTTTCTTCTTCCTCCCCACTCTCCACGCTAAGTATGAACTCAGCTTGGTGAGGTTAGGGATGCTTATGAGGGCGATGACAACAGTGTTGCTGAAGACCATCTGAATTGCGATGGAGGTGACCGGAGCCAGATCGAAACCAGTAGTTAGTGTCTTGATCAAGCTAGTTTTGAGGCCTTTTTAAATATCTAAAACCTCTCCAATGATAAGAGGATTTTGGCCACTCATGCACCCTTGCTCCGTTCATGCCCACTTCCATCATTGATTTGAGATGTTGATAAGGTGATTTCCATGGAAATTGTAGAAGTCTAGCTAAGATCTTTCACTTTTTCTGGGTTGGCAGCATGTGATCGATCTGGTCATCTTCGACTTAATTGCAACTTTTTATGGGTATTTTTTGCTGCAATAACTTCTAATGCGATAGGAAAATCCTAGAAGAGTCATAGACTTACAGATTTTGTTTGGGAAGAAAAAGACTTACAGGTTGGTTATAGAAAATCGTTCTACTGGGTATGTTCTACAAAGATACCAGAAGAAGAACGAAGAGATTGAGTGAATAGACAAGAATACCCCTTAAAATCTAACAGAAGTTTGTCCAGTTAATGGTCAAATTCATTTGGGTAAGTTGGGTACGGGGATGAATATCAGATGCCAAACCGATATTTTTGTAAATTGAGATACCAAAGTGCTTATTGGAGCAAATGTGAGATACCATTCACATTTTTTTCCTTAAGCTTTATGAAAGGTTTGGACAAACCAATACTGTTCAGTTATTTCACATTGAAAATTTCATACATGATTGTATGCATGGTTCTTCAACTGGCACATCCTTCTTCACTCAACTCAAAAGCTTTTGGGATGAGAATGAAGCTTTATGCAACATCTCTGCCTGCATTTATGATGCTGGATTTGAGTTGAAATCATATGTGGAAACTCAGAAAACCATGAAGATTTTGATGGGATTATCCAATGAATTTTCCACAGTGAGAAGCAACATGATTGGCATGGACCCATTGCCAACATTGAATAAGGTGTACTCTTTATGTCTCAGACATGAAAAACAAGCAGCAGCAACATTAAACAAAACCATGATGCAGCCGGCAGAAGCCACGACATTCCACGTGTAGCAGCATCGCAGCACAAGAGCTCCTTCCGAGCCTCTTGCAGTGCCACATGCAGCGCAACAGTATGATCAGGTAGCTTACAGGCATGAGCCCTTTCCTGAACCTTTTTTCAGGCCACACACGAAAGGCAGACCGTGGTTCAAGCAACAATGAAAGCATGGCGAGATGCACAAATTGTGAGTGATCCAACCATTCAACTGAAAATTACAAGTCACAATTGCGATGTAGCACTTGTAACTATATAGGGCACACTTCTGACAATTGCAAGGCTCACTTACGCTGCAGCATCTACAATTTTAGAGGTTACGTAGTTGAAGAATGCAACAAAAAGAAGAGGTACATGCAACTAGGAGAAGTTCAAGCCGAGTGAATCATATCTCGGCATATTGTACCAACCAGGACCAATCTGCTATGTCCTTACTTCTTTTCTCTCCAGCATAACGTGCAAGATTACTATAACTCCTCCAAGAAGGTCAGTCATCTAATCAAGCTAGTAAAATCACCAATTATGACGAACTTTCTGGTATGACCGCTTCCCTAGCTAATACTTGTTATAGTACTCTAACATGGCTCATAGAAAGTGGTGCAAGTGATCACATAGTTTGTGATGACAAGTTTATTACTTCAAAACAACTTGTCATGACTTATATTGTAAGGCTACCATCCGGATTATCTACTCAGGTCACACATATTGGGACAATATTGTTTTAATCACCTTTGAAACTTGAGAATGTATTATGTGTTCCTTCGTTTTATCTGAATCTGATATCAGTTAACAAGTTGGCTGCCACTAGCTCGTCGTGATTTTGTACATGAGACCATGTTTGGAGTGATTTGATGCCGTTATTTTGGTTGGATATTGTTGTTTCGAGGATTTTTTAGGCACAAGTCGCCATTTAGGAAATTGAAGAATAAAAGTGTTACAAGACCTAGCTTTTTTGGTAGGCCCTCTATAGTTGTTCACCATATATTCGGTGGATAAGACTACGTCCACTTAACATGTACTAGTCTTGCGTGTCAAAATGATGAATTACAAGAGTAGCAGTAATCATGAACCTTGAGACTTCATCCTTATACATATTTCTGATGTGAGACAAGAGGCACAAAATGTGTTCTATGGGGGCATGTTGGTGAGGCCACCAATGTGACTTCCCGATATCAGATCGACGACTTTTAGGTACCATTGCGTAGCTTGTATGACAAACTTCATGATATATGTCATGGTCGAGTCTTGTTATGAATTATAGGATCACATAAAGAGTGTTACTTATGTTTGACGGTGTAGACATATTAGTGCCTACCCCAACACGACGAAACCAAGCCAAGGATGGGTGGATCAATGATGGTCGAGACCCAAAAGAGACGACAGTGGCGACGTGATGAGACTAGATGCTTGTTGGGGATGATTGGGTTGTCAAATGCTAGCTTGGGCTGAGACCATAGGCTTGTTCTGGTCCAGGTGTGTCATAGGCCTAGGACTATAATCCGGGTCCATTTAGATTTATTCTTATGCAATTTTTTTTTCAATTCTAGCTATAAGCAGCTTTATGTCACAAATAATTATCTATAAAAATACGATAGAGCGCAAAAGGCCTTTTGTCGGTTTATGCACCTTGGGTGCCTCGTCTGCTCTAGGTAACGACATGTCTTTTACTTGGTAAAATTGTCGCAACCTTCTAATGGTAGGATAAAACGAAGTGTCGTCGGGTTTATTTTCTGATGACAATATAGTATGCTAGCTTCATGATTGGATATTAGAATATGAATCATATTACATGTCTACTGATCTTTCTATTATGTCACAGACTCACCATTGTTACAAAGAAAAATGGAGTCGCCATGAGGGTAGTACTCTTTGCTAGTTTGCGCTTGTTATTTTTATTAGATTGACTAGTTTGTACTTGTTAGAATATGTATACATTGTCGAATTTCTCATTATTATTTCAAGGCTTCTAGATGCTTATTGTAATTAGAGATTCAGGATTTATGTCTCCCCTTATATTTGACAGTTTCATTAATAAAGGCTTGAGAGAAGCCACACTAGCCATTTATTAAAAAAACGTTATATTTTGCAAACTGAAATTAAGTAATTAGCACAATCATTTTTAAAACCCCGCTAACAAAATTTAAAACATATCGTAGCAATAAACGAACTAGAGCAACTCTTTTTCACACGTATAGAATATGCAGGAAGATTAGTGCTAACAATAGAAATTTAGAACTATTTCTTTAAAAATTAATTTTGGATATGGGCATTAAAGGTTTAAGGGTTTTGTTTTTTGTGGTTTTGGGTTTAGGGATTAGGATTTTTGGTGTTTATTGTTAATTATGTTAAGACATAGTTAAGTAAAACCCTAAAACCTACAACCATAAAACCCTACCCCATCTCCTACTAATATAATTCATATTTATAAGGTTAAGGTTAACCATGGTTAGATAAATTAGTGAGAAAATAAACATTTCATTATTTAAAACCGAATTGAACAAAAGAAAAGAGGATAGGTTTAGATACAAAGCGTAAAATACCCTAAGCGCCTCTTCTAAGAACAAAAAAACCTTTGTTATTCTTCCCTATCTAGCAGCGAGCCTATCACCATCGTCGGACGAGACTTGACTAACTCCATGTGGGTCTGTAACATCGTTGTAGCAATAAACGCAGTGAGAGTGGAAAAGATCATGATTAATGGCTTGCTTCGGTTCGATCTTCATTAACATCATCGACGGGTTAAATATGAAGTTTGGATGCGACTCTTGGTGGTGCGGTGAGGCTAAATTAGTAGGGTTTTTTTGTGGATGCGACTCTTGGTGGATGCGACTCTTGGAAAATGGTAGGGTTTTTTTTGTTTTTTGTTTTGTTTTCCAGCCAAAAAACTCAAAAGGTAAACTAAATTAAAACAAAAGTGTTGATAACGTCTAAAATAGTAACAATTTTTGTTTTGGTGTTGAGGAAGCTGGCTCATGGGACTCAAATCCTATAGTGTGTTATTGGGATATTGTTTTCTTGGTGGGTTATGGAGTTGTATTTTGCTACTAGGTCTTTTGTAGGGTGTTTCTAAGTGTTTTCGAATAAGCTAGGGTGTTTATGGTAGTCGGCTGTTGCATCCTAGCTTGTCATTTGTTACTATAACTTAGATATTTGCCTAGATTTGTTTAAGTTGTACAATTTAGATAGTTTTTTACCAAGTTAGTATTTTTTAAAACTTTTTTTAATAATTTTTGTTGGTCAAATGTATTTTTTGTTCAACTATGAAAGTTAATTAAGAAAAAGTGAATTTTGAATTTTTTATTATTACAATACTATTTATATTTCTTATTCATTAAATATTTAACATGTATTAATATTTTGTATATAAAGCCATAACTATTTATATTTTAGATGTCATAAAAATACGTATAACTATTAGAAATGACAAATATATATCTTGTTGTAGAATAATATTGAGGAAATGAATTCTCCTTATCTTATTGATAGAATGACCTTTATATAGAGAAATACATGGACCTCTTGGGCTATTACATGGGTCAATAGGCATATTATATGGATATGTGTAAAACCCTATTACACATGGATTACAACATAAAGCCGTATACAAGGCATGAATCAAGACACACATATATATCAAATATCCTAGAACACTCCCCCTTGTGTCACGTGTCTTCATGCCGGTATGGTGCTTACGGTGTTGCCTCATCAAAACCTTGCCAAGTAACAAAAATCCTGTGGGAAAACTAAACCTTGGTCGAAGGAAAAAGAGTACAAGGCACTAACTACTCCATTGAGAACTCGTCATGTGATACTCCCCTTGAAGTGTACTTCAATCGGATTTTCCTGATGAATGGTGCATTCCAACATGCTTCTCAAGAGTAGATGTAAGCCAAGACTTAAACAAGTCTGCCATGATCAACCACAAATGGGGATCAATGGTCTTAGTGGTGCATGCAATGTTACCTCGTTAAAAACCTTGTAAAGCAAAAACCCAGTGGGACAAAAAGCTTAGACTAAGGAAAAAAGAGTGCAACATGGTTGACACAAACAACCACACCTTTCACATTTGATCATGACATGTATATGCTAGACTTTCTTTCAAATCTGCATCTTCCCCTGATCTTAAGATCATTCATAGGGCGCTTCCGGATCTCTAGTGACCACGGAGCTGTTTTGACAATTTGGCATTTGATTGCTCTTTTAACATGTCTCAAATGTTGCATTACTCAGTGCCAGCAGCTATGTGCAAGGTGCCTAGCAGTTGTATGCACAACGCTCAGCAGCTGGCGTGCACAGCGCTCGGCAGCTGGGTGCACAGCGCTCGGCAGCTGGGTGCACAGCGCTCGGCAGCAGGTGCACGTACAGTGTCTGGCAGCACAGGCAGCGCCACGGCAGCGCTCAGGCAGCGTGTCATATGTCAGCAACTCGGCCACTAATCCAACCGGTGCCTATATCATGATTCCGCTTTCGATGTATCTCGATTCATGCATGGCTAGCGATGACATAGGCAACAACTTTTCTCTCATGCTAAGGGGATTGAATATGCCAGATACTCTTAGAGTATTCAAGTGATGTCATTTGTCATATCATTGGCATTGCGTGGGTGCAAAACTACTTAGCTTCAATGAATAGAGGAGAGGTCAAGTCTTTCTTTTGATTAAACGGATCACTCTCGCTTGGAGTAAAGACCTTAACTAATCATGGGAGCATATGAAGGTTCCACTCTTCTTCAGAGGACCTAAGCCAATTGATAGAAATACATCATCAATACACAATCCATCGTCTTCAATACGAGATTGTGTCTTTCCTAAGATACTTTTCATTCCAACATTGGATATCCAGCATATACTGCGATCATCCGGAATCAATACGCAATGGCATTATTCATCATATCCCATCCGAAATCAAGGAGTCATGTAATATGCTTCCAAAACACTTGGCCAACGCAAGCTCCACTTGATTTGGCTTATGAAGTCTATTTAAGATCTTCATGCATATCTCTGATCCCATAGAGACGTCGCTATGATCATATTCATAGGGCTGCATGTACAGTTATTGGGGAACTACCAAACTGACAAGGTAGTGGAGTGCAATAACATCCATTACGAGAGTATTTCTCATCGTAGTCGATCCTAGTAAGTGTTTGTGAAAACCTTGCGCCATAAAGGAGTCTGAGACTCTTATTCTCACTACGCTAACTCACAAAGGTTTACTTGATAGGGTTTATGCTTGCGGTGTCGGCAACACCTGCCCAAGAACCTATCCCTTTGTCTGGGTCGCATCTTCCCATTTTAGGTCAATACACTTTGTCGCTTTATCAACAAAATATGGTTCGCTTTATCAACAAATTGATCATCATCCCACGTCCTCATGTACATTAGTGTAGTCATTATAGAGATCTCTTTCTATAAATTGGATTTGACATTGAAGCGTCCCCCAACAATAGTCACAATTCAGACTTCCATGAGACGGAGTATCACTGATCAATGGACCAGTAGTACCAAACTCGTTTTCTCTCTCAGTACGAGTGTATATCGAACCCAAGGGCCTTAATGTAACATCCCACATCGACCAACGGAGAGGGTGATGTACCATATATGTACATCGGTGACACCCATCTAGCACGAGGCTTTTTGGGAGCTCAGTGGCTTTGGAGAGGATGAGAACTCCGAAGTTAAGCTTGCTAAGCTTAGAGCAATCCCATGATGGGTGACCCCTGGGAAGTTGCTCTGAGAGCTCCTGGAAACAAAAACCGTGAGGGCCGGCGGGCCCAAAGCGGACAATATCGTGCTACGGCGGAGATGGTCCGGGATGTGACACTTAACCTAACCTTCTAGGAGCCACAAGGCCTAGGACACCATGTTGCCACAATATGGCGCCCTCATATCACCACACAAAGTGACGGCTCAAGACCACCTCAATATGGCCGAGCCATGGCATCAAGACCACCTCAATCTGGTCGAGCCATGTCCTCTTGGTAGGACATCATTCCTTACAGACATTGATCTCATCACTATAGTTCTATGGGGATCATGTTGAGACTTAGTGGTGACCAACCACGACATTCACGTCGTTTTCACTTGAACCCTGGCGTTCGTATCTCCCCCTAATGGCGAGAATACAGTCTCAAAGTGACAATCCGCAGTGTAGCGATTAAGGAGATCGACTGCCAAGGAGCTTAAGGTGGAGAGTACTAAAGTGACTTCCATCCAACCTTTGAACATATTCATCTCATGCGACACATCATCATTGGGCACTATGGCAGTCCAATTTGGCACATTGTGGAACTCAAGGCTTGGAGCTCCGTTACTATCCCGCTAAGTTCAAGGATTACAACTTCGTATCAATCCTAGAACACAATTACAAGCTGTCATACATCAATGAAATGATGGTAAGTCGTGGATGAATCAATACATGCATGCACGTCCCTCTTCAGGGATTGGTAGTGAGCCTATAGATACATAAGCAGTATGTGGTAGACGATGGTGCAACACATGACCAGTGTGTTAGCCCTTTAACCAACACCATAAAAGCATATACGGTATCCATATGTTGGTTGAATCTGTCTACATAATCCCTCTTTGGATTTCAATAAGAATGATATCTTTTGTGGCATAACATAAGAGGGTCTTTCACCTCACTTAGCTAAAGAACAAGCCTTACACAACAAAAACATGAGTACCGTGCGGCTGCCGAGGACACAAACACAACATACAATCATGGCGTAGTTCGTTGTTATCGGGGGAATTGACGCCCAAGAATATCAAACAATTCTGGCTCACATCTCTCTCCTGTTATGACCAAAATGTCATAGCTTGTTTGAGTTAATTGTCCCAAATCTACTTATTAGTGACACCTTAGGACTCATGCTCTTCTCCGTGATGCTTTCAATCGGTACTTATGAGAATTATACACAAAAGTCTCAATCATTCTCATCATGATAATCGTTGGTGTGTATGTTCATAACACACTTCTATGTTCGATTGCCTCTCTCACCATAAGGAGGGCATTTGTCACTTGGATCATCGATCTAAAGACATCAAGAATTGATTCAACCATGTCATAAATGATGGTGAAGATCCAATCAAAACTTAGTCACAAAAAGAATTCACAATCTGCGAAGAGTATGAAGTTTTCATGCAATATGACCTATACTCACTAAAACGGTCATAACTCTCTCGTCTAGATATGAACAAACCGCTTGAACCATTGGAAACTAGATTCACATAGCTTTACAATGATATAAAGTGTGCATTCCAGTTCATCCGGAGTTGATCTGGGGGCTCTGACAAAGTTAAGGGACATATGATACAGTCTGCTATGACATGTACGCACTTAAACTGTCATAACCCTTTCGTCCGGATAGCTATGGATGAGTTGCTTAAACCACTAGAAACTAGACTCACGTAGCTTTCCAATGATATAAAATAGGGCTTCTAGTTCATCTGGAGCCGTTAAGAAAACTCTGACGAAGTTACGATACAGTAGTTTCAACTTACTGTGGTCGCAGATTTTGACATAATGAAACTTTCAACTTTAAAGTGGCATCGCATGAGTTCTCCTCGACCAAAAGTAAAGCATACATATGGCATTACAAGTCTTCAACATCTATAAAGGATGACATTTGGTAACAGCAACATTGGGGGATCCAAAATCAAGGGAGTATGTAACCTTTGCCGAGGTTAATCACGTCATCCGATGATGGAAAATCTGTTGTTAGGTGAAGACTAAACCACGAACATCAGCACACCTTCATAAGGCTATGCATGATCATGTCATAGTGTGAATACACTTATCGAACCAACGATTTCATCAACATCTCATTCAGCTTGGATAAAATCAAAGAGTCCTTCATGACATCAAATGTCAAAGGCATCCATTTGATGTTCCGTACTCTCTTTGTATGTTTCTTGTATGCATTCATTCTTTTGCTCAGGATTGTGTGGGTATTCCCACCTTCTGTAAGGCACTCAATTTCTCCACGTAACTTACCTATCGAACAAGGTAGATACGTGAGAAAAAGACATAAAACCGAAGGCAACAATCGAAGGCAACCGTGTGCATTGCAAAATTACTGGCAGCTTGACCTTTGCGCACTCAAATAGTCATAACTCCTTCGTTAGAATGGATATGAATGAACCGTAAAAACCGTTGGAAACTAGACAGACGTAGCTTTCCAGTGATATATGGTTTGCATTCTAGTTCATCGGGAGCTGTTTACAAAGCTCTTCGGAAGTTACTGTACAGAGAGTAACAAATTCACTATTTTTGTTTTTGGTTGCCCGCCTTTACAGCTTGCATGTATGCCAATGCACTAGGCACTTGGCAAAATTTGGCAGCGCAATGCATCTACACATATGTCATTGCACGACAACATTTGGTAGTACATAATGAGCCACACATGTGTCGGTGTACTGAGCACTCGGCAACGTTCGGTGGCTGCACATCAGCTAGTGCCCATGGCGCACGGTATGGGGCAATAAGGGGCTCGACAGCTTGTCTCAAGTGCACAGCATGAGATGCACAGAGCTTCGGCATCTGCTGCACAGAGCTCGGCCCTGGTGCCTAGTGTTCGACAATCGGTGTCATGTGCACGTCCTCGAGTGTTCTGTGCTATGTAGCTCACTTAGTAATTGTCCTTGATGTAAGTGCAAAACAATTGGTAATCAGTGCACGGTTCCTTGTGTTCAGTGCTAACATCTTGTGCTTAGTGCTCAACACCTATTACACAGTGCACGATAATTCATGTGTAGAGCACAAATCAACAAACACATAACTAATCAACATCTGACACATAAGTGTTGACATTCCTCACACAACATGAAGCAACTGACACACAGGGGCGGCAACTGACACACAATATTGACAAAAAACAATCAAGGGGTAGCAACTAGCATACATGGTTAACAACAGGCACGTTGGGCGGCAACAGGCGTGTGACTATCAGCAGCTGGCAGCCAGGTGCACATGGGCTAGGCAGCGTGCACGGCAGCTCGGCAACCATGCCTGCAGCTTGTGTAGCGCTTAGTAGCTCCTAGGCAGCGCTCAATAGCTGCATGCCTTTAGCATAAAACAGTGTTGCTCAGCTTCTAATCTCCATTTGAGACTTAGAGCGACATTTAAGGGTCAATATGTAAGTGAGCAGCAAATTGCCTCGCTCATGCACACAATACCAAACTGTTGAGACTCGAGAGTGGTCATCTCGCTTTATGGGTTGGAGTTTCAGCGTAGAAAGAAGTGGCTAAATTTTGAGCAAAATCTATGTCATGCTCGGAAGCTGGGTGCTCAGTGGTTGGAAACTAGCACTCAGCAGCTATGCAGCACTGGTCCTCTGTAGCTAGGCACTAGGCGCACGACAGCTGGTAGCTGGGCAACTTGTGTTCTGCAGCTTGGCGGTGGTGCTCTGCAGCTAGACGCTGGGCATTCTGCATAGGTAGCTAATTCTCCTACCTTGTTCTCAACGAGACTTCTACCCGAAGAAATATGCTAACGTTGATCAAACACAACATGGGTTCAAAGTATAAGATGATTCTCCAATTCCAAACTCTCTTTAATAGCATAACTCAAACCAACGTTGGATACCTCACAACATGGACCTAAAAACATCTTTGGTGTATGGTGTACGACAACAAGTGCTTGTCACTCGACAGCTAGTGCTCGCCAGTGCTCGGCAGCTGCCCTAGGCAGCGCTCGGTAGCAATCGGCACTCAGCGCTCGATAGTGCATAGCAATTAGTGCGCAAGGCTTAGGCAACTGGTAGCCACGTACACTTATAGTGCCTGGCAGCAGCACACGGCAGCACATTGGTCAATAGGTGCGCACCCAGAGCAAATCTCTCGGCAGCAGCGCACGTGTGCTAGGGCACAGCGCTCAGTGGCTGTGCACGCGCCAGAGCACAGTGCTCGGCAACAGCGTACAACGAGAAACATGTGGGCTAGTGGTGCCGGTAGCCAAATGCACATGTTTTAGGATTTTCCATAATAACCTGCAAAGACAAACGTCCCAAGCATAGAATGAGGATGGAGAAGGGAAGAACAGATTTTATCCTCTCGGGGTTAATTGAACTTTGAAATTACTCAAAATTAAAGCTTACTTGCTAGTCTGCCAAATAGACTGCATTTATATAAACTGCTCCATGCTTCCATGCTCAAATCCATGCGCGTTAGGTGATCGTTCGTGTAATTCCATCGTGAATTGTCGCATGTGGAGGCCATGAAACAGATGAAAAACATATGGTTAGTTAAACTTGCCATAAAACAGTAGCAAAATGTTGAAAAACATAAGCCATATGGAGGATTCAAAGAGAAACTAGGAATACAACCCGTTTTTCTCAAGGAAAAGTGATTCCCATGCACGTTGCAGTCATTGGGAGTACCGGTTCACCCACTTTTACTCATGTTCTGAGGGTGCCCTTTTTAATGAAGGATTCTGACATCCTTATGCATAACCGGTGGCTTCCCGACCGGTTCTTGGAGTGAGGTCGGCGGCGTTAGAATCTTGAGAACAATATCTTCAACTTCTCTGTTGGTGACGAAACACAATTCATAATTTATTCTGTCGATAATTGCGTTTGAACACTGAGGCAGATTTTAGGGTTTCTTGGTGCGCAGGTGCACAGCAGGTGCCCTGAGAGGTGCGCAGCAGTGCTCAGAAGGTGTGCAGCAGTGGTGCGCGGTGGTGCGCAGGAGATGCGCAGTGGTGCCCAGAAGGTGCGCAGCAGTGGTGTTAATATTAACACCAGAAGGTGTTAATATTATTCTAGTTAAAATTCTGTCCAGCGGTGCGCGCAGCAGTGCACAGGCACGGGACATAATTTTTTTTTTCTTTGGCCTACTTGCTCTTTTTAGGGTTTAGAGCTAAGTGTCTAATAACGTGTTGTAGAATAATATTGAGGGAATAAATTCTCCTTATCTTATTAATAGAATGAAGCCCCTTTATATAGGGAAATACATAGGCCTCTTGGGCAATTACATGGGTCAATGAGCCTATTATATGAATATGTGTAAAACCCTATTAAAAAATGGATTACAACATAAAGCCCGTGTGCAAGGCATGAACCAAGACACACATATATATCAAATATCCTAGAGCATATCTATATTTTTTGTTCGTATTTTTTATTGCATCCCAAATTAAACACGTACGTATCATATTTTTAAATTTACTGTATCTATATTTTTTTAACCAAATTTTTAATATATTTTTATTTATAATTTCTAAATTATACACATATAAATTTTTAATATATAATTCACATATCCTATTTTATTAATATGATATGATTTTGTGTGGATCTTCTATAATAATGGATTAATGCAGGGCGTGACGTCAAAAAAGAAAACAAGTGTTGAAACACTGGGCAAAAGGAGGTTGAAAGTATCAGAGAAAAGACTGCTCGCTTAACACTTGGTTTTCCAGAGCAAAGAAAACTGATGGAAGAGGCGCCAAAACCCAGTCTCTCACTCATCGGCGACACCGAACAGCAGCCGCGAAAGCCACAACCGCCGAAGCGTTTCGTCCGGAGTCAAATCCCGGACTCCATCCTCCACGACCCGGCCCTCAACGCCGCCATAAGCCTCCTCCCCTCCAACTACCACTTCGAGGTCCACAAATGCGTCTGGCGCGTCCGCTCCACGCACGCCTCCCGCGTCGCCCTCCAGCTTCCGGAGGGCCTCCTCATGTACTCCCTCGTCCTCTCCGACATCCTCTCCACCTTCGGCGGCGCCTCCCAGTGCTTCGTCCTCGGAGACGCCACTTACGGCGCGTGCTGCATCGACGACCTCGCCGCCAAGGCCCTCAACGCCGACCTCCTCATCCACTTCGGCCACAGCTGCCTCGTCCCTCTCCACGTCACCTCCATCCCCTGCCTCTACGTCTTCGTCGAAATCTCCATCGATGTCGGCCGCTTGATCCAGACCGTCATTCTCAACCTCCAAAACCCTATCCCTCAAACCCTAGTCCTCGCCGGAACAATCCAGTTCGCTTCAGCGATCCGAGCCGCCAAACCGGAGCTGGAAGCCCGCGGCTTCAAGGTCTTGGTCCCACAGTCGAAGCCGTTGTCCGCCGGCGAGGTTTTGGGCTGCACAGCCCCGAAAATCTCGCAAAACCACGGCGACACTGTGCTGGTGTTCGTTGCCGACGGCCGGTTTCATCTGGAGGCTTTTATGATAGCGAATCCCGGGGTTAAGGCGTTTCGGTACGATCCGTATATGGGGAAGCTGTTTCTGGAGGAATATGATCACAAGGGAATGAGGGAGTCGAGGAAGAGTGCGGTGTTGAAAGCTAAAGAGGCTTCGAATTGGGGCATTGTGCTCGGGACCTTAGGAAGGCAAGGGAATCCGAGGATTCTACAGAGATTGGAGAAGAAAATGAGGGAGAAGGGGTTTAATTATACTGTGGTGTTGATGTCGGAGATTAGTCCGGCGAGAATTGCGTTGTTTGAGGACTCTGTGGATGCTTGGATACAGATTGCGTGTCCTCGGCTGTCCATTGATTGGGGGGAAGCGTTTACCAAGCCCCTTTTGAACCCTTTCGAGACTGACATTGCTCTCGGGTTTGTTCCTGGTTGGTGGGAGAGGGACAAGAAAAGTGATTCGGGTTGCTGTGCTTGTGGTAACGGCAATGGGACTGCTGAAGATATTGTGGGGGATTATCCTATGGATTACTATGCTGCGGATGGAGGGGAGTGGAACTCCTCTTATGTCAACAAGCCGACACGACCTGTTCGCAAAGATTTTGCATTGGCTAGTGCTAAAAGTGAATAGGTTAGTTTTGCTTCTCGACTTGTACAAGATTGTTAGTCTTGTTTTGAATCTCCATTGGTTAATTCTCTGTTACAAATTTACATACAGCTTGTTTGACGTTACTGCAGTTAACTGTAATTTGTTTGTTGTTTGTAGACTCTAATGTGTTTATGTTTTTACACCTAGAGTTAATCACATGTGAGATTTTTTTGCTTCAATTTTTTGTACTGCATTACAACAGTAATTTCAGGGGAGCATGAAACTGACACTCTAACTTATAATTTAGGCTTTACAGTTTCTGTGTTGTTTGCATTTAATCTGGCATCCATTCTTTACCTTGATGATACTCTGTAATTTAGGCTTTTCGTTGATGTTAGTCTGTAGTTCCTTCCAAGTCTGGCAAGAAGGCTTTAACCCTTTTTTGGTCAAGAGGAAAGCTTTAACCCTCTATGCAGTTGATAAAAGGAAAGAAGTAGGATAATATAGTTCTCATGTAATTAGGCTTTGAGAGCTATATAAGCTTGTCAAAGTAAGAAATGCGGGAATTCACTGTTCCTCGAGTTAGCCTGAATGAAAGTTAAAAGTAGTATTAAGATTACAGAAACAACACTATTCTCGTTTATAAAGTATTTTGGAGTTAATAGGGTAGATTATAGACATAGTAGTCCGGGTATTATGTCGGAGTGTCTCCTTGGAATGGTGTGGTTTTGCTATTGGCAATGCGACTGTTGAAGACCATATAGGCGATTATCACATGCATACTATGTTTGGGATGGAGAGAAATGGAACTCGTGTCATGCCAGCAAACCAACATTCTGTCTGCCAGTGTATTGGGAATGCTACCACCAGAATAGGTATGTTATGCTTCTTGAAGAGTGTTAGTCTTATTTTCTATCTCTTTTGGCTCGCTCCTTCAGTTAGAAACTCACGCATTGACTTTTCAAAAAAATTAAAAACTTGTGCATTAGTCGAAGTTATTACTTTTGCAATTTCTTATACGTTTACCTAGAATTAAGAATGCCTTGACCTTTGTTTCTGAAAAGGTTAATTACACGACAACATCAACTGACCAAATTCATAATTGAGAACCATAAGCCTAAGAACCTCCTGGTCTTTTTACTACAGTTCTCATTTATATTACACTTGCCCTGGTGGTATGATTCACATTCTATATAAATGAACAACTGAAACAGTTGAAGTGTTGTCCCTGGTTTTTATCTTTAGCTGCCTATTCCGAGATTGAGAAATTTTTGTGAAAATATCAACTCTTGTTGGAAGGTCTTAGTCTTGTATTCAGGTGTATTGTTTGTAGACGACTCATGTATTTATGGTTTTACAGTTAATCGCATATGAGTTTCAATTTTCAAATTTTTGTACAGGACGGTCTGCTTTCATCAGTTCCCAGGTCATGACAGGATATGTACATGACGAAATGGAATTTTTCACAGAAGGTACACTAATTCAGGGAAACGAAAGTACAGGCAGGGATAGCAATCAGTTCCAGCACTAGTGCAGTATCATGGTACATATACTATGTTTACCTAACTGTTGGTTTGGAGTTATAGGTATTACAGTTGTCATACTTCAAATAATCAATGCCCTGCAAAAGAAAGGAAACATTTAAAGATTCTGTAGTAAAATATTATCATTAACAGATATTATCTCCCTGTGATTGAAGGGATTAGAATTTATCATACCCAAGAAGCAAAAATTTTGGCATCTTGCTGCTCGTGACCAAGTAAACCAGGCACATAGTTTTGCTGCAAGTAAAATACATGCGAAGTACAAGCACATGAATTATTTTTCCAGTTGTAACGAGTAATATACCATATGCACAGCATAATTGACTAATTGTGGTGATTATATATATACACACACAGTCCGTTTCAGATACAGATGCCCGTATTTTTTAAAAAATACGGATTTTCACATTTTGATTCACTTATTGATCATAATTTCTCATCTTAACTGTGTAAAATATAGATTTATATGAATAGATCATATCTACAAATTTTCAGCAAATTTGGTGTTTATTAAGACATTGAAAATGAATCAAAACTATGAAAGTAATAAAATTGTTTAACCGAAGCAGTTTGTTTTTTTTCTCATTTTAAATCACAAGTTTGAATAACTTGACGATCTCAAAATTAGTTGAAAATTTATGGAGATGATCTATTCACATATATCTACAATTTGAACGGTTAAGATGAGAAAATACGTTTTAAAAGTGGTTTAAATTGCAAAAGTCCACACTATACCTACATCCGAGTAGATTCCTATGCTTAGAAATCTCTTTATAAGGATGAATTGATTGGAACTAAAAAGAGAAACATGTGCCTTGTCATCACGAGCTGCTTCAGCCCAAATCAGCTATAGATAACAAGCAATTCATGTATGAGTACTGAATAAATTCTTATAAAATACACATAGATTGACAATTTACCAATGTTAACATAGGCGTATCCACGTTTAGATAGCCCAAAAGAACTGTTATTATCCCCACATGCACATAACAAACAAGTCAGTCCAGCACATGTTGAAAGCTGCTTCTGACTCGGGTTTCTGACTAGTTGCCATCTTTTTTTATACAAAAAAAAACAAAAACAAGAGATTATAAGGAGCTTTTTTATACAAAAAAAAAACAAAAACAAGAGATTATAAGGAGCTACCCTTCAGGTTACCAACTTGATCAAACAGAATCACTATGTGCATAGGTTGAATCCAATCTCTCCTTCTTGTTATTGAATATCCAGATTTGCTGCAAAGTTTGATTCTCTGTAAATATGATTGAAACTTATCTCTTGAAACACTAGTGCCAAGCTTTTAATAATGTCTTTAATGATTTGCTGAAGCCTTCAAAGTGGTTGGTTTTGTCATTCACAACATCAATAAAATTTTTGGAATCACCTTCCACCATAATCTTAGTCAGCCCCTTGTTTTTTTTTGCAATGTGGATGCTATCTCTTAGTGTCGTCGCTTCAGTAGTGGGGGCAGAGGCCTTTCCAATGTTCTTTGAAGAGGTAATAATCGGAACACCATCAGAATTTCTAATGATAGTCCCACAAGCTGCAGAAGGGGAAGTCACTGAGCCATCAAAGTTTACTTTAAAAGAGGAATCAGGAGGAGGTTGTCATTTAATGGCAATTGGTGTTTTGAGAGAACCAACCCTGCATTCCCTGTTATTTTCCTTGAAACTTCTCTCTATTGAAGCAGCAACAGTAATAATGGTTATAGGGGAATTAGTAATGTTCCTGAAAGAGGCATCATTCCTGGCATTCCAAATCATCCAACAAATAGTCAAAACTTTCTCAAAATCATTTTTGTTAAAAATTTCTTTTCCTCATAAGGAGGTTTAGTTTATTCAAGAAAGTTTCACTTCCATGAAGAAATTCATGGAGGTTGGCATTTCACCAAACACTAGCAGCATTTGTACAATCACCAAAAAGGTGATCAAGTGTTTCATTGTCTGATAAACATAGGGAGAAAGTATTATCATGTATTTGACTAAACCTTGAAAGTCTATCTTTTGTTTCAAGTCTTCCCTGTAGAAGTAACCAACTAAACATTTTGATTTTTGGAAGGATATTTAGTTTTCACATTTTACTTCTCAAATTAATTTAGGGGTGTTTCTCAAAGCACTTACATTGAAGCCAGGTAGCTGTTTTGATGGAGAACTTGCCATTTGATGCCGGTCCCCATACACATTTGTTATGCTGGTTATTTATAGAGATAGGAATTCCCAATATTTGTTTGACTATTTTCCAATCCAAGAATTGGAGCAGCTTCTCTTTATTCCAACTATTACCTGTAATAAAATCACTCACATTTGCATTCCAATCAATATTTGTTCTTTGATGATCATTTAACAGGTTAATAAGGAAAAAATCAAAAATCCAATTAAAAGTCCAGAATCTAACCTCCCATCCTGTACCAATAGTCCACCTCATACACTTTGTAATGAGGTCTCTGCTATCAAGGATGCCTTTCCAAGCAGTTGAGTTATTACTTTTCTTCTTTATTTTAAAGAATGAATAGTTTTTAAGATACTTGTTCTTAACAATTTGAACCCACCAGTTAGAGTGATCCATAATGATTTTCCTAGCAAGCTTTGCAACAACAGCATTATTGAAGTAAGCTGAGGGTCTAATTCCTAGTCTCTCAATGGACTTGGGTGTACAAACCAGTTCCCAAGCTATTGGTGAGTTTTTCAGTCACCCTATAACCCATTGCTTTAGCTGGCGATCTCCAATTCCTCTTGAAACAGCAAGAGAGCCTTGTATTCTCCAAACACCATGGCAACAATCAACGTAACCACCCTGCAAGCATACACACAGTTCCAATCAGTGAAAAGTTTCATGAACTTCCATT
Organism: Comarum palustre; assembly: GCA_951800085.1. Lineage (NCBI taxonomy): Eukaryota > Viridiplantae > Streptophyta > Magnoliopsida > Rosales > Rosaceae > Comarum > Comarum palustre. The sequence goes on from OX637580.1 coordinate 6,758,162, forward strand.
CTAATATCTCATCTTCTACATGAGCAAATCAACTTATAAATCATTTCCGAGATTTGAAAGCTTACCGAGCTCTCAATTCTCGTTCTTTCATCTGTTCTACAAGGATGATGATCAGAGGTAAGGGCCTCAGCAACTCCTCCTCGGCTCATCACAGCGCGACAATCACCAGCATTTGACACCACTAGATTACCCTTGTGCACCAAAGCAGTCACACAGCAAGCACCACCACTGACATCCTCTTTCAAAAACTCAGCATCAGTGGCCAAATAACCATCTCTCACTGCTTCCATCACTCTCTCCTCTCCTCCACTCACCAAACGATCCGCGATGTTCTTATCCAAGTTTTTTGCTGCAAATTCAGCTGCCTTATTTCTTCTACTTTTTTTTTTTGTTTTTGACCCCCTGATCTTGTTCCTTCTCAAATTCTTTCTTTTTCGATGGAGGGCGGCCTCTCGGTTTTGAACTCTACAAAGCAACACAACAGTACATAATAAAGTATTATTCTTGGCCGAATAAAATTTAGTTTCAGTTTTAAAATAGGTAATTAAAATAAACTTTGCATAATTAAGTTGCATACCTTTTGTCCAGATTCTTCATTAGCACTGGTCTCACCACCTGTCTTCCTTTGCTCTCTTTTTCGTTTCTTCCTTACCTCTTCCTCTACCTTAGATACCTTTCTTTTAGATGGTGGTCAACCTTTTCTCTTCTTTACCAATGGAGTAAGTATATGTTGATTTGGATTGGAAATATCATCAACGTCACACCCGTTTATATTGCTAGGTGAGCCAGGTAATGGTTCAGCAGCCCCACAAGCACCAGTGTTCTTGGACTCGTGTTTGGATAGCTCATCCTTTAAGTTGTATAAGCAAGTCATAACAATCATGCACTTATCTTCAGAATCATACGCTAATTCCTTAATGTCATCAAAGTTCTTCTGCATCTTGTCAAGTCTATGTGATTCAGGTCTAGCATCCCATCCGCCATAAGTGATTTTAACCATGGTGTGACATCTCTTCACATCCTTCCTCCATCTTCTCATGATATATTTATCTGGAATCATGTATTTCTTATGACGAATGAAAACATATAATGCATGTTTGCATAATATACGTACCTTTAAATTGAAATAGGCAACAATTGAAGTTAACTTCCTCATTGTCTTCATCGAATGAAACTTGAAAGTGAACAGTCTTCTTTATCTCTCCAATCTTGATATCTTCAGAAATTATGTACTGTGAAATTGAGTTATCCACTTCAACCGAAATAAAGTCAATACATTTTACCTGTTAATTCATCTCGAAACTCTTTGAACTTCGAAATAGTGTAAACATCATGTGCCTGTTTTTCCATGTCATAATGAGTTGCACCACGAAGACTATATGAGAAACACCTGAATTCTTCATAATTCTCTTTCTCCACCTTACTTCTTAGTGCATTCTCATATTGCTCAACAAACTGCTTCAAGGTAGTCTTGGAATTGGCATGACCCTCAAAAAATGAATTCATACTTTCACTTCGTTGTATGGTAGACATTCCTGCCCAAAAACCATCTCTGACAAAGCTTGGAACCCAACGGTTTCTCTCCTCGTACATAACAGTCAACCAATCATTTTCCTCCAAATTATAATTCTGAATCATCTCATTCCAACGTCCCTCAAACTCAACACAAGATAATGAATCATAAACTGTATTTAACAAGGTCATCGAGATAGACTCATATTCTGCATATCCTTTCAACTTCTCAGGAATTTTCTTTAGTATATGCCACAAGTACCAACAATGCCTAGTATTTGGGAAAACAATCTCAATGGCATTTCTCATAGCTCTATCTTGGTCAGTAATTATTCCACTAGGAGCATTCCCAGACATGCATGCTAACCAAGACCTGAACAACCAAACAAATGTCTCAGTATCTTCACTTGAAATTAATCCACATCCAAGCAATATTGACTGACCATGATGATTGACCCCCACAAATGGAGCAAAAGGCATTTCATACTTATTCGTTAAATAAGTAGTGTCAAATGTAACAATATCACCAAATTCCTGGTATGCTGCCCTACTCCTTGCATCCGCCCAAAACAAATTTCTCAAACGACCTTTCTCATTTATATCAATGGCATAGAAAAAATTAGCATTCTTAGCTTGCATATCCAAAAAGTAAGTTTGAATTGTTGTAGCATCACCTTCCTTGAGCCGCAATCGCCTAACTTTTTCTGTCAGGACCCACCCCGAGTTAATCCCCTTTAACTCGAAGTAAATCCTGCGGGGACCACCTCAAGGGAACTTCTTACCGAAACCCCCTTGAAATGGCCAACCCTTCCTACATTCCAACTCAGCACTTCCATGAGTATCTAACTACAAGCCCTAACTCATGAAGGCATCATGCTCCCTAACCTACTTAATTAGCTATACTGGGTTAGTCAGAGCAGTCTACTAAGATGATTACCCTAAAGAATTTCAACGGCAACGGATTGATCGACTATGCCTCGACTCTTGTACGCGCACGACCTCCGCTCAAGAACCCTGCACCACTGGGCATTTGAAAACGAAGGGCCAAGGGGAGAAACATTTAAAAACTGTCAGGGTGAGTGGACAAAAATAAAATATAAAAGCTCTAATTCCTTTAATGCTCTCCCTCTAAGTCTTTCTAATAAAATCCGCATGCAAGTAAAACATAAACAATGCCTTGGCTCAAATATAAACAATTATGTGGGGTGTTAACCTCATCCACGAGAAATCCTGACCTGCTCTATCTAGAAAGGTCTAATGACCAGCTCCACCGGAGAGGGTCCCCGACCTGCTCTATCTGGGAAGGTATAGTGACCAGCTCCACCAGAGAGGGTCCCTGACCTGCTCTATTCGGGAAGGTCTAATGACCAGCTCAACCGAAGAGGGTCCCCGACCTACTCTATCCGGGAAGGTCTACTGACCAGCTCCACCGGAGAGGGTCCATACTAGCATACAATCCTTATATCCTTTTCCCTTTTCAAAATCCCTTTAAAACCTGTAAAACCTGTAAAAACCTCGTGGGAATAATAAATCGAAAACCCCTTTAAATCCGTGAGCCAAGTTTCTCCTTTTAAAATCATCCCCCTCCATAATCCCAAAACGGTGATAATCATAAAAACCATACCCCGGGAAAAATCCTTTAAAATCACGGGAAGGGTTTGAACCTCTTTCCCGGCTCATTTGCCTTTAAAATCCTTAAATCTCATTTTTCCAAATCACCGTAAAACATATAAATGGAGGAAATCATATATGCAGGAGAAACCAATCAAAGTATATAGCATGCAATTTAATTTAAAACAAATGTCCACTCACGGTACTATTGCGACCTTCCCGCTCGGAAAGCTCCTCGAGCGAAACCCTCGAACTAACCGCGTAGTCGAGCCCGTCTCACGTTCAACCAGAGACTGTACAAACAAATCATTATATTAGTCATTTCATCGTTGACTTGGTCTTTTCCTAGTTTGACCAGGAAATCCTATTTGACCACAAGTTGACCAAGTAACTTTCTTATAGCACTTTAACCTTTTTGACTTCCTTTCCCGGTTATCGACTCTTAACTCAAATTACCGGAAGTCCGACTCAGCTTCCGAACTTTCCTTTATCACTTTAACTTGACGTTAGGGTGTCACGTATTAATCAATCTATTTAACCTCGAGTCGATATACCGATTTAACATTTTCTCATAAATTCCAGTTATCAATTTCTGATAACAATTTAACACTTTACCAATTTAACCAACTAGTGTCCAACTTCAAAGAACTTCAATCCTTTAACCATTTTTCTGAAAATGCAACTTTCCCAAAGTGAAAACTTCCCTTTAATGGAAACTTTCCCAAAATGGAAAGTTTCCCAAATTAACAGGTTTCCAAACTTAGAAAGTTTCCCAAAATGGAAGGTTCTCAAATACGGTTAGTTTCCGTTTTTAATACGTTTCCTTAAGTAATTTCCGATTACGACTCTTTAACCCTAAACGGAAACAACACCTTTGAAGGGATTCGAAGACTACCTTCTCGGCATTTCTGCCGGTTTAACTGCATCTCCGGAATCGTTACCGGATTCTGGTAACTTGCCGGAAATTCGCCATAACCTCCTTGTTTTCCTCGATCACCAAGTTCTCGACACAGGAAAACAAACAACCAAAACAGAGCAGATCAACAACAGCCAACACAGTAGCAATTACACAGTAGCTTAAAAACCAAGAAATTTGTCCCTCACCTCTTAACTCAAATCCAGCACCTTCCTCGCTAAATTCCTCAACTGGCAGAGACTCCGACTCGGCCTGCCCACCACCAGGTGCTCCCAACACCCCAACTCGGTCTCCTAGCAGCTCTGCCTCCTCAAGACTGAACTGCTACCCCTTCTTCCACAGCAGCCTAGCAGCAGTAGCTGCTGCAACACCTCTAGACTCCCTAACAGCTTCACCTGAGCTCCAATTGGTCGCCTGAAGCCCAAGAACTCCTCACCGGCGACTTGCTGCCGAAACCCAGAAAAACACAGTGAGAGTGAGAGTTTGCAACCGGGCTTGAATCAATCAATCAAGAACAGGGAAAGGAAGAAGAAGAGAGGAACACAACTGTACCGGTCACGCGCCTTGGCTCCGCCTGGATCGCCAGATTTCGGCCGTTGACCGGCGCGCCCTAACTCGGCGGATCTCCTTCCACAGCGGACGCTGGCGGAAATTGATTGAGGGGTTTTGAAGAGGAGAGTGAGGGGAGTATTTTGCAGGTGGTGCGCCGGCGTGGGGTGGCCGGACGCAGCTCCGGCGAGAGGAGCAGCCGAGGGATGTCGAAGGAGAGGAGAGAATCGGGAGAGAGACAGTTGACCGGAGGAGGAGAGTTTTGACCGAGTCAAAACTCTTCCCTTATTTATAGGGAATTTAACGGTCCAGATTCAATCTGGAATTGATCCAACGGCTCAGATTCAAAGAAGGTGAAAAGTAAAAAGGTTAAATAGTAAAACTCCTTTTTACCGGAATAGTAATTGGAAATTACTATAAACTTCAGAAATTCACATAAATTAGCCGGTAGCTCCGAAAAATATTCCGAAAATACCGGAAGACTCGTGACGACACGTACTACAACATCGAGTCATAAATTCAGGTATTTGGAATTCTTTTAAAAACTTGAAAATTAACTCGAGCGATAACTTATCGAGTTACCGATCGCATTTAAAAGTCCTCGGTAACTCGTGAATCTCTGTGAAAGGTAACTTTTATTAACTTTAAAAGATTCGGGGTGTGACAATTCTCCCCACCTTATAAAAATTTCGTCCTCGAAATTTCTATACTCAAAGTCCAATACAGTGGGGAATAGTACCACTTAAAATAATAATAATAATAATAATAATAATAATAATAATATTGTTCTCCCACACTTTCTCTTTTTCTGACACCCGACCACTCTTCTCGGGTCAAAACTAAAGCATCTACAGTCTTACCGTGGGTCACAATGATTTTCTCTTGAATCATTGATCAACTGAATCACCGAATTCTTATTGTACTTCATCTCATTCATTTATAAAGTCTTACCGTGGAATACTGATCCACCATCTGTAATCCTCGCGAAAAAAAATCACTATTGCTTTTCACGAAAGATGACAAATTCTGTCATGCGCTGTAAACATCCTTTGGCAACAATTCTCTGTTGCCTAAACCGGATAATAACCATATCCTATAAAATCCAACTGCACAACACAACAACTTCGACCAGTAACCAACCTCCTATCCCTACTCGTTTAGCCAAACAAACACCAACAATTGTCCTTACCAACCGCAAGTGACGTCGTCACAATACTGCTAATACTCATTCTGATTCAATCACTCCTCGCTTATCGCGAGTAAAATTTCTTCAAGAATACTCGTATTCTTTCTTTGAACTTAGATATCAGTTCCCACATTCCCTATGCAGGAAATGATTACCATGCCTGAGGAGTAGGGTTCGATGTCACTAATGGGTTTTAAATCCTCTGATAACACAATACAACGTGGAGTCAACACTAATGACAACAAGTCCACCAGAAAACCATGACGACTTGTGTTACACGAACCATCACCTCATTTGAACCAGGCTCCCTGATCTGGTTTACGCTTTCTAGAAACCATTCTGTCAAGTTGTCATGTTGTAGAGTAATTGTCTTCCCTTACTCTATCATTACTCAAACCACTTGTACACCCAGGACACGAGTTACCATGAATTTTTGAGTAAATCCAAAATCATAGCCTTTAAATAAGGGAGATCCAAAAGCTCTAGACATTGAGGTCCAACATACTTACTTCCCGCATGAAGACAAATTGTCAGGCTTCACACTGCCTACAAAACTATTCTGACCGGATAAATCTTGATTTTACCAACACACCGATCATTAGAGTCGCCAATTCAATCATCACCTTGTGGGGTTACAGCATACTTTACCACTGGTAATACATTACCGTACTACTCATAGGTGAGGTACCACCGACCTCCATATCTTTTACCTTAACCTGGAATGTCTCATAGTGCAGAACTTGCATTTAAACCATAACTGTGCGTCTATTAAACAATATCCGCATCTCAATCTGGAATAGACTTACCATTAAAAGAATTCCAGAGCCTTACCCGCTCAACAAGTATATTTCCTTCATAGATGCCTCCATTACCAAATCGTCTGGTAATAACCGACAAATTTGGACATTTAACTAGATCGGACATCTACATAACATTTAGTGCCACTGGTGCACACCCAAAAGAACCCCTGATCAAAGCATCAAAAAAAGTTAATTTCACACCGAACTAAGCCATATTTATCACCGAGCATCCAGTTATCAAGGCACAAATTAACAATGTCATCACCGCACTGGGCGCGTGAACATCACAGGGTTAACTCGCACAACTAGATAGTTCCTAACAAACTGTCCCCCTTGCTCTGCAAGTTTACCATCCACCGCATCCTCTATTTGGTAAGATTCAAAATTCACAACCACTTACCATTCTAATTAAAGAGGAAAAATATCTGCGTGCACAGGAAATCACGATACCACTTCAGAATCCTAACTTACAAGATCCACCGCCACACGTTAACATCCCCTCAGACCATAACTTAATCTGAACGTGGCTTAATCACTCCACGATTTCCGATGGAGTGTTGCTCAACTTAGCAACATACCTTACCAATCTCAGTAACAAATATTACCACACTTAGACTCGTAACACTTTCGAGTCGTCAAGGAAAACCTTTCCTAGTTCCACTACATTTCATACTCACCGAAATGTTGACAATTTCGACAGTCACCTCCAATGATCCTTCTTGCTACTACTCTACACTCGTGGCGCCAAGAACTGCCGCTAGGTCAATAATTCCTAACAAGTATGGTCACTACTCAAATGACCAATGACCATAGCAACGCCAACAATACTTTAATCCTCTTAGGATTTCATTAAATACACCAAAATTCAATTTCCCAGATCAAATCCTCATTCCACAGATCAAATTGAGAATATTGTCTGTCACTGCAGTGGATGTAACTTATGAACCCCAAACACGACTAAGTACACCTTCGGTTACAATACTTGATTAAACCATAGCCAGTGAGTGCATAAATTTCCATGGCATCAAGCTCAGTTAATCACCCTCGAAGAAACCAAGTGTCATAACGGACGCCTTTGGTTGCAGGTTGAAGCTTGAGCAACTACAAACATTCTTTCCTACTCAATGATTCAGTAAACCTTACCTCACTGCTGTCACTTCGCCACTTCCGTGCATTTAACTCAGCAAACATCCTTCCACCTACTAACGACATTAAATAATCTCGCTAACCATCATAAAAGTCGGAGCCACCAACAATAACCCACTTCCGACATATACTTAAATGGTTAGACCATTTAATTGACGTTTTGCACCGAAACTTCTAACCAAACGTCCATAATCTCCGTTCTCAATAAATGGAACTCTCATGACAAATTCTTAAAATGACGTCAACACCAGCCTTAGTCACTTACCTGGTGTCATTCTGACCACACACAGCTGTACAAAATAATTATGCCTTACCAGCATGTACTACCCAGATTTCAACTCACCACTTCCCTACATAGGAGGGTACACGTGCTCATATGGGGTATACCCATGTACATCTTCAGCCGTCGAAACAGTGCCGTTTGCACGACTGGTTCCTACACCACAATAATACAAAGTCAGTCAAGACTCGTATCAGTATCTCCGGTACCCCGAGCACTCTTGGTCCATGACCCGGTGGCTTATTGCCACTTCCAACATGTTCCTTTAAATTTCGGAACCACTTACTTTTAATTACCACCAGTAACGCTCGCTCGATCAGAAAATCGAACTCTAACACAGCCAACCTGGAGACTCCTCCACAGGTGTACCAATTGAAACACTTTAAACCGCAGGTGGATAACTCACCTTATGGTCGACATGAGCCCCAAGATCTTGTGACACGGTTTAATTTCTGCCTCCACGATAAATGGCCCAATGACCCTTGTCACTACAATTCAAATCACGATTGGACTCACCAACAAATCAAATCTTCCTAGTACCCCAATCATGGGTGGCTGGAGCGAAGAGGATCTAGTCGTAGTTGATGGCAGCAATATCAGCACCAAAGGTGACCCAAACCATCAGTTTCAGTGGTTGTCCCTTCAAGCATCAAGTGACCAAACTAGCCTTTACTTCCTTAACATTTCCCAGTAGTGTCACAACATGGACTCGTCACCAGAAACAAGTTCATTGATCCTAAAATGACTACACTCAATTTCCTTGAGTTAATCCACTTTCATATGTCCGTTGGTTTCTCCGAAACCACACTAATGATGACAATCGACAAAATCCTGGCAATCGTCAAATCTTAATATTCATCTTCTCTGAATAATCGCGCTAGGCGACTTCAACTCCTTTTCCAACGCAGGAAGCAACCTCTTTCATCAACTCTTACGACTTTTAACTTCTAAGAGTCTCATCACTCGAACATCCAGGCCTCGCCTTAGGTTTCTACAACATTCCTGCCAACAAACATGGCAGCCTTCCAGGTGTGAATTAACTGTTTCACCACCGAGTACTTACACATAATGCTCAAACGTTAAACAACGTGAGTTTCCAGCTCGATCCCCAACTCAATTCTCAATTAATCCTTGGGGAACTCATACAAATAAATACATAACGAGCTTACCTTGTTCCTTACAGGAACTCTCTGTGAGATCGGCGTACTGAGGCATAGTCTTGAAGATTCCAATGTTTATAGGACCACTCGGTCCATAACTCAACCAGGAAGTACCACTCATATCCTTGATAAACACTGAGCGTCCAAAGCATAAAATGCCGATGGATCCGCCGCGGTCGGACCATCACTCTATAGACACTAAGTGATACCAAGTATATGAGGTAGTAACAGGAAACGATAACCTAATGCTCTGATACCAATTGTCAGGACCCACCCCGAGTTAATCCCCTTTAACTCGAAGTAAATCCTGCGGGGACCACCTCAAGGGAACTTCTTACCGAAACCCCCTTGAAATGGCCAACCCTTCCTACATTCCAACTCAGCACTTCCATGAGTATCTAGCTACAAACCCTAACTCATGAAGGCATCCTGCTCCCTAACCTACTTAATTAGCTATACTGGGTTAGTCAGAGCAGTCTACTAAGATGATTACCCTAAAGAATTTCAACGGCAACGGATTGATCGACTATGCCTCGACTCTTGTACGCGCACGACCTCCGCTCAAGAACCCTGCACCACTGGGCATTTGAAAACGAAGGGCCCAGGGGAGAAACATTTAAAAACTGTCAGGGTGAGTGGACAAAAATAAAATATAAAAGCTCTAATTCCTTTAATGCTCTCCCTCTAAGTCTTTCTAATAAAATCCGCATGCAAGTAAAACATAAACAATGCCTTGTCTCAAATATAAACAATTATGTGGGGTGTTAACCTCATCCATGAGAAATCCTGACCTGCTCTATCCGGGAAGGTCTAATGACCAGCTCCACCGGAAAGGGTCCCCGACCTGCTCTATCTGGGAAGGTCTAGTGACCAGCTCCACCATAGAGGGTCCCCGACCTGCTCTATTCGGGAAGGTCTAATGACCAGCTCAACCGAAGAGGGTCCCCGACCTGCTCTATCTGGGAAGGTCTACTGACCAGCTCCACCGGAGAGGGTCCATGCTAGCATACAATCCTTATATCCTTTTCCCTTTTCAAAATCCCTTTAAAACCTGTAAAAACCTCGTGAGAATAATAAATCGAAAACCCCTTTAAATCCGTGAGCCAAGTTTCTCCTTTTAAAATCATCCCCCTTCATAATCCCAAAACGGTGATAATCATAAAAACCATACCCCGGGAAAAATCCTTTAAAATCACTGGAAGGGTTTGAACCTCTTTCCCGGCTCATTTGCCTTTAAAATCCTTAAATCTCATTTTCCCAAATCACCGTAAAACATATAAATGGAGGAAATCATATATGCAGGAGAAACCAATCAAAGTATATAGCATGCAATTTAATTTAAAACAAATGTCCACTCACGGTACTATTACGACCTTCCCGCTCGGAAAGCTCCTCGAGCGAAACCCTCGAACTAACCGCGTAGTCGAGCCCGTCTCACGTTCAACCAGAGACTGTACAAACAAATCATTATATTAGTCATTTCATCGTTGACTTGGTCTTTTCCTAGTTTGACCAGGAAATCCTATTTGACCACAAGTTGACCAAGTTACTTTCTTATAGCACTTTAACCTTTTTGACTTCCTTTCCCGGTTATCGACTCTTAACTCAAATTACCGGAAGTCCGACTCAGCTTCCGAACTTTCCTTTATCACTTTAACTTGACGTTAGGGTGTCACGTATTAATCAATCTATTTAACCTCGAGTCGATATACCGATTTAACATTTTCTCATAAATTCCAGTTATCAATTTCTGATAATAATTTAACACTTTACCAATTTAACCAACTAGTGTCCAACTTCAAAGAACTTCAATCCTTTAACCATTTTTCTGAAAATGCAACTTTCCCAAAGTGAAAACTTCCCTTTAATGGAAACTTTCCCAAAATGGAAAGTTTCCCAAATTAACAGGTTTCCAAACTTAGAAAGTTTCCCAAAATGGAAGGTTCTCAAATACGGTTAGTTTCCGTTTTTAATACGTTTCCTTAAGTAATTTCCGATTACGACTCTTTAACCCTAAACGGAAACAACACCTTTGAAGGGATTCGAAGACTACCTTCTCGGCATTTCTACCGGTTTAACTGCATCTCCGGAATCGTTACCGGATTCTGGTAACTTGCCGGAAATTCGCCATAACCTCCTTGTTTTCCTCGATCACCAAGTTCTCGACACAGGAAAACAAATAACCAAAACAGAGCAGATCAACAACAGCCAACACAGTAGCAATTACACAGTAGCTTAAAAACCAAGAAATCTGTCCCTCACCTCTTAACTCAAATCCAGCACCTTCCTCGCCAAATTTCTCAACTGGCAGAGACTCCGACTCGGCCTGCCCACCACCAGGTGCTCCCAACACCCCAACTCGGTCTCCTAGCAGCTCTGCCTCCTCAAGACCGAACTGCTACCCCTTCTTCCACAGCAACCTAGCAGCAGTAGCTGCTGCAACACCTCTAGACTCCCTAACAGCTTCACCTGAGCTCCAATTGGTCGCCTGAAGCCCAAGAACTCCTCACCGGCGACTTGCTGCCGAAACCCAGAAAAACACAGTGAGAGTGAGAGTTTGCAACCGGGCTTGAATCAATCAATCAATCAAGGACAGGGAAAGGAAGAAGAAGAAGAAGAAGAGAGAAACACAACTGTACCGGTCACGCGCCTTGGCTCCGCCTGGATCGCCGGATTTCGGCCGTTGACCGGCGCGTCCTAACTCGGCGGATCTCCTTCCACAGCGGACGCTGGCGGAAATTGATTGAGGGGTTTTGAAGAGAAGAGTGAGGGGAGTATTTTGCAGGTGGTGCGCCGGTGTGGGGTGGCCGGACGCAGCTCCGGCGAGAGGAGCAGCCGAGGGATGTCGAAGGAGAGGAGAGAATCGGGAGAGAGACAGTTGACCGGAGGAGGAGAGTTTTGACCGAGTCAAAACTCTTCCCTTATTTATAGGGAATTTAACGGTCCAGATTCAATCTGGAATTGATCCAACGGCTCAGATTCAAAGAAGGTGAAAAGTAAAAAGGTTAAATAGTAAAACTCCTTTTTACCGGAATAGTAATTGGAAATTACTATAAACTTCAGAAATTCACATAAATTAGCCGGTAGCTCCGAAAAATATTCTGAAAATACCGGGAGACTCGTGACGACACGTACTACAACATCGAGTCATAAATTCAGGTATTTGGAGTACTTTTAAAAACTCGAAAATTAACTCGAGCGATAACTTATCGAGTTACCGATCGCAATTAAAAGTCCTCGGTAACTCGTGAATCTCTGTGAAAGGTAACTTTTATTAACTTTAAAAGATTCGGGGTGTGACATTTTCAATGTGATTTCGAGCATCCTTTTCTAAAAATGGCTCATTCTCATATCCACGGGCTTCAACAACAATGGAGTTAAAACTCTTGGTAAACGCTATTTTAGCAGCATCGTTTAATTCAAGCTTCCTCTTTATCGATGAACTTAATCCACGATTGATTGGGAAATAACGAGATTTTCTTGGACTCAAACCATGGTTCATTCTAAAAAAGAAACCAAATGGTTCTACATATCTGTTTGGATCTTTGTCTCTCTCTCTCTTTTTTTGTCATATGATACATGGTGAATTGATGATGACTTCAGTTTTTGGAATGACGAATGGTTAAGCTGTCATTAGTATGCACAAACTTTTGTGATAAATCTTGGCATATAATTTCATTTTCGTGACGTTATGATTGGATTACAAGGAATATAATTAAGCTATTTCAAGTTCATCTTGACAAATTCATTGTACTTTGTACCTGATGAATTGAATGTTCACTGGAATATAAAAAAATAGGGTTTACAAGACTAAATCATAAAACTAGAAAAGAATTTTCTTATTAAGAAAAGGTTAATAAAAATAAAATATCAGAATTTGTGTTATGATGATGTGGCTCTGCCACGTCAGCCGCCACGTAAGATGGTCTTTCAAAATATGGTTCACCTAGCATTACTCATGAAGCAATTTGGAAGCTCAAACCATCTTATTAGAGCAGCTGCAGCGCCCTCCTCCATCACCTCAATTCGGCAGCGGAATTGCTGGATTGAGGGAGAAGAGAGATGCACCGTGTTGAAATGGAAGGAGAAAAGGGTGTGGGACCCACCAGGAGACCAGCACACCAGCAGGCCGGCAAGCTAGAGGCGCCTGCCTCTGTGATGGAGGCAAATGAGGTGGGACCCACGCACGTGGCTTCCATCTTCTCTTTTTTTTAATGCTGGCGCGTGCATTGCACGCGCGCATATAAAAAAAATAAAAAAAGGTGGCCGACAGCTTTTTGCCGTTGGCCAATCACTAGCCGCCACGTGTCACCAGCAAAGCAGGCCGGCAACGGCTACTTTTTCTTCCGAACGGTCATGTTGGTTTACAACGGTCAATTCTTCTCCTATAAATACCCAAACTCTATTCTTCACAATTTACACCACTTCTAATTTCTTCCCTCATATCTTCCCCTCTCCCCTCAATATTTTTTTTCAGTGTTCTTAGAAAATGACTACTTGGCTTCCCTCTGAAGATTTGCAGCTATGTGTTTCTTGGGTACGGCAATCCACTTGTAACATTACCGGCCGATATCAAGCGAAAGGAAATTTGTGGCAGAAAATATATGAAGATTATGAGAAAAATTGGTGTGGCAATCCCGACGATCCTTCACAAAAAGCTCGTTCCAAAGTTGCGCTCGAGTCACGTTTTCCGGGCTTGAAGAGAATGCTTAAGAAATGGTCTATAACGATAGCAAAAGCAAGAGATCGTGCGGCTAGCGGGACGAATTTGGTTGATGAGGTATGCCTAATCGGTTTTTCATTTATGTTTTTTGTCATATACTAAATATTTCAATTTAATTTTGTTTGTTTAATTCAATTTTCATATATGTCTCATTTTTGTTTTTTGTGTGTTTTAGGAAACTCAAGCTCAATCATTATTTTACAAAGATTTTAAAAAGGAATTTACTTACAAGGACTGTTATGAAGCGGTAAAAAATCATCCTCATTTCGTGATTATTGGGAGTAGCACTTCTTCTCCGTTTGAGCGAAATTTTCCGTCCCCCGTGCTCCATGAAACGGATGAGCATACCGACGCGGATGAGCATATTAACTTGGATGATGAAGAAGGATACACAACTCCGCCACCAAACCAAGAGATACCTCGTCCATTGAGTCCTGTTAGACCTATGGGAGTAAAGGCGGCAAAGGAAGCAAAGAAGAAAGGAAAAAAAGGTATGACAGAGAAAGAAGAGATGTCTTTAGCGGTCTTTCATAATATGCAATGTAATCAAAAAGCATTTATGGAGGCTAGCATGAGAAGAGATGAGGAGAACCTTTGGTTGGCTAGGGAGGGCTTAGAACTTGAAAAACAAAAGGAAGCAAGGTTGGCCCGACGTGATACGGTTGCGGAGTTGGAAGAAGAAACAAGAATTATGACAATGGATAGGAGTGTTATGACCCCGGGAACGTTGATGTGGCACACAAAGAGGAAAGCGGATATCATGAGAAAAATGAATGAGAGTAGTAGCACAAGTGATGGTTATTATATATGTTCACTTTGATGAAGAGTGATATTATGTTGTTGTAATATTTTTATATTATTTTATGTTCCTCAATTTCAAGTTATTATATATGAAAGAATTTTATTTTCTAATTCATTCTAATTTTCAAATTAAAATACAATGCAAAATAAAATTAGAATACCAAATTAAAATACAATGCAAAATAAATAAATTACATTAACGAATTAAAATACAATGACCAATTGATTATTGTTGGTTGGCTTCTAAAGCCCAGTTGTGCTCCACTAAATCATTTTGAAGAATGTTGTGGATATAAGCTGACTCGAGGTGGTCAATACGATCCCAAAATGCATGTTGTTTCGTCCATCTCTTCCCACAGGTAAAAAAGGAATTCGAATGCCCTGATGATCCACGGGCCCATCATAAACTCTTGCAGCTTGTGGGTTTAGAAGATCTTCTTCTTCCGGCTCGATAAATTCGATTTCCTCAAATTCATCCTCTACAATCATGTTATGCAATATAATACAAGCCATCATTATGCTTTTTAGTGTCGACCTCTTGTGTAACCGAGCTCCATGGCGAATGATCGCCCAACGAGATTGCAGGATGCCGAAACACCTCTCTACATCTTTATGGTCAATTTCGGATCATAGAGTTTGAAGATCATGTTACACGTGTCCAACCGTCATTCGTCGAAAATCTTTTCGAAAATCCAATGACATTATTTGACCGACAAACAGACACATGTCGATTTTTGGTTCGTCGAAAATCTTATCAAAAATCCTATCAGAATCCAACGACATTATTTAGTTGACAAGCATATACGTGTCAAATTTTGGTTGGTCCAAAATCCTATCGAAAATCTATACCATTATTTCGGTGATAAGGAAATATGGAAAATGTCACATGTCACTTCACTATTGGTTGATTATCATATACAAAATTTTAAAAGTTAAAAACTTAATTGATGCATAGTGATTGCCTTTGTGACGGAGTTGCACCGGTACATAAAAACTGGCTCAGAAAAGCAATTTGTAGTGAATAGTAATTGATGGAAGCAATTAAATTGATGGATTGAAGGATTGATGGAGGTGGGGCGCTGCATATGCTCTTAGCAAATCATCCTTTGCATACCGTGGAAGAACACCAAAGCGAGCTTTTTTGGCTGGGTTTGGTGCAGCTGGGCTTATAAGATATAAGCTGACTTTTAGCTTATAAGCAGAAGGTGGGTGTTTGAAGCTTCTCCTTTTTCCCTCAAAACACTTTATACTTTTTTAAAAAGTAGCTTATTTTTGGACTTACCAAACACCAAAACCTTTGGTGCTTAAAAGCAAAGGAGCTTATAAGCTCACCCAAACCCAACCTTTATCTCATCAAATGAGAATATCAGCTTGCCTTCCTTGACCATTTCCTGGAAAAAATAAATTCAATAAAATGTTTTGAATCTCGATAATGTGACTACCTGATGTTGAAAAATGATTCTGAATTCATATTATTCTTCCAAAAAGCTTAAGTTGATGAAAAGATTGGCATATCATTGTATTTTCATGCCAAAACAACATATCAAACACTCCCTCACCTGTGTTGCCAAAAAAAGAAAAAACCCTCACATGTAACAGAAACCAAAGAAATTCAAAAACTTGGGTTCTTAGAGTTACCATGTCAAGTAATGGCAATCTTAAATCTTTAAACTTGGGTTCACCCACTCAATGTCAGGTTGACCGTTATGAAAGTAAGTATCAATCAACGGCTTATACGACTTCATTCTCAGCCCTTATATGGAAGGCTTTGATTTAGCCACGTGTCAGAGAACCCTGTCGTGTACGGATCTACCTACTGAAAACGAGAGAGCGCTTCTCTGAAATTTTGGGACGAAGAGATCTGTGAATGTCTTGAATAGCGCTACAAGGCCTCGATTGGAGAGTCTCATCTTCCCGCAGTTCAACAGATATGGATCTAAGCCAGGTTCCTCTTTCGTACTTGACTTATAATTTGTGATGGGTTTACATTGCGGATGAGATTCTGTTAGATCTGAATGTGCTCTGACCCAAAGGCTGCATTTTGACCTCTACTTTTCATGTCCAGCCACAGGGAGAAAACTACGCCAACCCAAAAACATGTTTCTTTCATGTTCTTTTCAAGGTCTAGTGTCTGCAACTTTGTTTTTCAATTACAGAAAAAGGAAGAAGAATTAAATATTTTTTATTTCCTTCTCCTTCACAGGCTGCAGCATTGGCGTTTTACATACTGTCAGCCCTATTCTTTGACAGCTTTGTTATCATTTTTGTTGTGACTGTTCTTCTCTCTGCTCTTGATTTCTGGGTGGTCAAGAATGTGAGTGGACGCATTTTAGTTGGTTTGAGGTGGTGGAATGAAATAAATGATCTCGGGGAGAGTGTATGGAAATTTGAGTGCCTTGACCAAGAGGTTAGTATTTATGAATCAGCTTATCTTCTCTATGTTCATGTTTTCTGACCCAAATGATCTTCCTTCTGCTGTAGTCATTGGCAAGGATGAATAAAAAGGATTCATGGCTTTTCTGGTGGACGCTTTACCTCTCGGTAAGCATGTTTATAATCGTTTAGGGAAACACTAAATCACAATTCATTAGTCAAACAAACATTAGTGACTACTTTAAGAAGATTCTGAAGTTCATCTATGGTTGAGATCTTTTGGAGGGTGTTGGATATGGTAGTACCAAATTTTGTCAATAAAATATCAAAATCACATGCTCATCTCTGTGGGTTTGCCAGCATTGATATGATGAGCTCGTTGAAGTTGTGAATTGATTGGATCTCCATTGCAACCTTCACAGTGCATGAAGAGAAAGAAATGAAAAACAAAAACCAAAACAAAAGATGCAATATAAGCTCGGATGGTTTTATACAATATAAGTGGGGATGGTTTTATATTCTAGGACCAATATAATTATAACCAATTAGAGGACATTTAACAGATTAGGGTTGGGTATGCTACGTCAATGCCACATTTAAGCAATAATATCTCAACATCATGTACTCATCATCGTGGCTTTGCCAGCATTGATGTGATGAGTATATTGTAAGTTGCTGGATAGGAGTAGATTAGGTGGTAAGTCAAGATTATAGTACACAATTGATACTTGCATTGAATTATGGCTCTGAGAGTTCTGATAAGGTGTACAGTCTGAACTTTTCAGTAAATGATTCCCTTATTGCTTTGAGAACTGCTGCAGTGAGAAGGGCAGGAGATTTACTTCTTTATGGTCCAGAACTAGTTGATTCTTTATTTATGCATCTCTTTTCCTATGGTTTTTGCTGTAATATGTTTCATTGCTGATATTTAGAGAAAATTGTTTGAATCATGTATTAGCCGAATTGGGTACTGAACTCGTGGAAATGGCCAGATAGAGTGCTTGCTTGTATTTGTGTTTGAAATGGTGGACTAAAAGGGTTACTCCCCCTTCCCCCTCATGGATGTCTTGTTGGCATTGCTTAGGGAAAGAAATGCACCTATTATTGTTAAACATTTTATTTAGATTTCAATCTTGGAAGCAAGTGAGATTTGAGCTTGGAGGGAAGTGAGTTAAGTGAGAATCTGTGGCATGCGCTCTTTAATTATATGTATTGCAATGTTCTGCTTGGTTTCATCTTTCATGTACATACGAATATCTCATTTTTTATGTATGTAGTGAGTTTCAAACTGTTTTAAGTTCTCTTCTTTTTTGTTTTCTTTTGTAGGCTGTCTTTTGGATTGTGCTGGGAATTTTTTCTCTGATTCGGTTTCAAGCTGATTATCTGCTCGTTGTTGGAGTTTGTTTGACTCTCAGCATTGCAAATATAGTTGGATTCACCAAATGCCGTAAAGGTATGGAAGTAGTTCCCAAATATGAAGTTCATTTACTTTATCTATATACTTTTATCATTATATGATTGCTTTATTACTTCAAGAGACAGCACATCTAGGGGTTCTGTCATGGTAATATATCAGATATAGGTAAGGGTGTGTTTTTAAAATATACTTTTGATGGATTACACTGAAGTAGTTATAAAAAGGATACATGCCTTCTATATAAAAAAAGATATAAGGGTTATATGAAGCCAAGGTAATGCTAGAAGCAAATCATGCAGCCACATTGACTTTAAAATATTTTCGGTGATACAGTGCATTACTGGGCAGGCACTGATCTGTCCCCTCATGTTCCTCATTGGTATATGATGTTTTCATAGTTAATTAGAAAATGATCTTTCTTTCAGATGCCAAAAAGCAAATCCAGCAATTTGCCTCCCAAACCATTGCATCCCGGATGTCATCCACAATCCAATCAGCATTCAGTGTCGTATGAATCATTCTTACAGGAAATATGAATTAGTTTGGATAAAGAAACTTGTGTAAGAGCGTGTACATGATCACCATATTGTCCAGCACTAGCCTGGGCTTCTTGTTGAGCTTTTGCAGGGTTACAAAGAAAGTTTTTGTATGGAATCTTTTAATTAATAGACTGGTATGTATGATAAAATCAGTGATATTCCAAGGCAGGCTACTATCAATCTTCTGATTAGAAAATGTGAAATTTTCCACTTTAAGCATTGCCGTGATTGAGAGAAATCATAGAATTGTGGGTTTGGAGCATACTAAGCAGGTTATTGGGGTATGGATATGTACGTAATGATTAGCAAGATTCAGTATGTTTGTATTTGGCTGGTCATTTTATGACCTAAACCTTTTGCGGGTCCTCGACATAAGACTGGTGATGGCTGCAACACCGGGTTCAACCTCCATTCTAAAAGCCAACACCTCCGTAGCTAATAACCTCGTATGTATTCAAGATCACTGAAACTACACGTTACAGCCTTGCTCTTGGGACACCTTGGTACATACATAAATGTTGCAGTGCCTTCTCTTTCATTTGTTTTCTCACTTTATTAACAATCTCCCACTTTCCTTCCTCAGCATACATATTTGAGATTTAAACATGGTAGCCTGTATCACCATTAGCAGCCTTTAATTCAAGCAATTTATCAGCAACAATCCTGCCCAATTCAAATTGTTTATGGATTCTGCATGCACTAAGGAGTGATCCCCAAATTTCTATCACATAAACCTCTTCACCCAACCCTTTAACGAACTCATATGCTTCAACCACTCTTCCAACCCTGCCTAACATATCCGCTATACAACAATAATGTGCACTTGTTGGTTTTATGCTATACTCCATTCTCATCGAGTCATATAAAGAAAGACCATCAACCAAACCAGCATAACTGCAGGCAGATAAGACTGCAACAAAGGTAACTGCATCAGGTACAATGCCATATCTCTTCATTGAGTGAAACAAAAACAGAGCTTTCTGACCTATTCCATGGTCGCCATAACCCAGTATCATTGTGGTGTATGTGACAGAATTCTTCTCATGGGTTGCTGAAAACACATTTTCAGCATAAATGAGTGCACCAAATTTTGAGTACATATCAATTAGAGCAGTTCCCACAAAGATATTTTGGTCAAGGTAGTGACGGAAAGAGAACCCATGGAGTTGCTAACCCATATCTATGTTCCCCACTAGATTACAAGCAGGGAAAATTGATGCTAAGGTCACAGCATTTGGTATCAGCTTCTGCTCCAGCATTTGCCTAAAAACTACAAAAGCTTTTTTAATCAAACCATTCTGTGTGTACCCAGCAACCATAGAATTCCAAGTAGAGTGATCTCTATCAGCAGTAAGTCTTTTCTGAATAACCGTTCCGCAATCCTGACTGAACCAGAATTAGCATACATGTCTATGAGGTAACTTCCCATACTCTCAAATTTTATTCCATGCCTAACAAGATACGCATGCGTCTGCCGTCCAACTTCTAGGTTTCCAAGACTTGATGCCGTCAAAAGTAAAGCAGTTACAGTCACAGAATCAATTGAAAAGTTTTGCTCTTGCATCTCATAAACGAGCATCAAAGCCTCATCATCCAAGTCACTCTGAGAAAATGCAGATATCATAGTATTCCATGAAACAACATTCTTCTCTGGAAATACTTAATAGACGTCTCAACAGAATTGCACCTCCAGTACATCACCATTATCGCATTTAGTAAAATAACAGGCATCACTCTGAAATGCTTAGTAACAAAAGCATGCAACTGTCGAGCTAATTCCAACCGTCGCAACTGTGAGCATGCAGTTAAAGCAGAAAGAAATGTCACCTCATCAAGAACAGCCTGTTCAGATCGTACGGCTTGTAGGAAAAAGCTGATTGCTTCACCATGAAGATTATTCTGAACATACGCACCAATCATGATGTTCCATATCTCTGTGTCTCTCCCTGAACAACGGTTGAAAATCTTCCTAGCATATTCAGACACTCACCGCGCCGGTGTGGAGGTTGCAGGTGACGCTTTGAGGGTGGAAGAGAAAGTGCAAGGGTCAGGTTTGGTGTTGGGGGAGGAGTTTCTCATGTGGGAATACAAGGAGAGAGCTTCAGTGGGCATGTTGTTGCGGATGAAGCCAATGATGATGGTGTTCCAGAGAAGGGTGGTTGGGTGAGGCAGAGTTTTAAACAGTTGGCCGGCAAGGTGAGGGTGGCCATTTCAAAAGTAGAAGCCATAGCTAATGGTTTGGCTCTTCCGGTTGGAGAGGAAAATCCCACATCAGAAAGGGACAAATAAAAATATAACTTATAAGTGGATGAATTGTATCTAATTGTACCGAGACCTTTTGTGATTAAAACCCAACACCTTAAATGTGGTTAAGTTGGGACAATATCGGTACAATGATGATCCACGGGCCACACTTGTCCTAGTTCAAGTTGGTATCAGAGCGGATCTCTCTTCAATTACTTCTCCCAATGTAACGGGGGAAAGTCTCCCATCATAATGAGCTCAAATTTGGGTTCATCGAATCAAATTGCCGTCGGAAAAATTCTGATTGGCCCATACCATACCAAGTGCCTACAGTGGGTATTGGATTGCATACCCCAATTTCCAAAATGGGAATTGGACCGCATGAATGTACCGATTTCCGATGTGGGAATTGGACTGAATGAATTTCACGTGTCAAAACCTAAAAAGTTAGGTTGCACGTGAGGGAGAGTGTTGGAGAGGAAAGATCCCACATCAGAAAAGAGACAAATAAAAATATAACTTATAAGTGGATGAATTGTATCTAATTGTACCGAGGCCTTTTGTGATTAAAACCTAACACCTTAAAGGTGGTTAAGTTGGGAAAATATCGGTACAATGGTGATCTACGGGCCACACTTGTCGTAGTTCAAGTTTTTTTTTAATGTATGCATAACTTTGCTCCAAATCCAGTTTCGGATCCTTATTGAAAGAAGAACCCTTATCTCCAAAATTCCATCATAATTTTTATACCCATTCATTCATTCTTTCTTTCTTTCATTCAGCCCCTCCCTCTTCTTCTTGTTCAAGTGCACAGTTGCAACAAGGAACTCACCATAGTCAATTGTCCCATTGTTGTCAATGTCAGCTGCCTCCATTAGATCCTTGATCTCACTCTCCATCAGTTCAGACCCAACTTTCCTCAAACCCTCCTTCAGCTCCTCAAATGTGATGCTACCACTATCATCTGCATCAATCATCTTAAACAACTCCCTCAGCCCTCCAATCTCCTCTTCAGACAGCCTCTCTGCGATGACCCTCAGCGCCATCTTCTTCAGCTTGTTCATTGCTGAGAACTGCTTCAACCTCGAAAGCACGGCCGAATCCAGAGGCTTATCTGGAGCAATGGTGTCGTCTATGATCCAAGGGTGGCAAAGCACTTGATAGGCAGTGATTCTCTTTCTCGGGTTCCTCTCAAGCATCTTGACAATCAAGTCCTTGGCACTGTCGGAAATCGCAGGCCAAGGTTGGGATTCAAAATCCAACCTTGACTGTAGAATCTGCCTAAAGATCCCAATCTCAGTCTCGGCCCAAAAAGGTGGCACACCACTCGGCTCTAAGATGGTTTAGGTTTAGGGTTGGAACCATGAATTGAATTGAAACCCACAAATCCACCACCGTGATTTGAAGCCCGAGAATTTCTTGTTCGACAGCGAGGAGGAAGACTCTAATCTGAAAGCTACAGACTTCGAGCTTTCGGTTTTCTACAAGCCAGGTGAAATCTTCTCTGATGTTGTTGGTAGTCCTTACTATGTTGCCCCTGAGGTGTTGTGCAAGCATTATGGCCCTGAGTCGGATGTGTGGAGTGCTGGAGTGATTTTGTATATATTGTTAAGTGGTGTGATGTAGATCGTTGAGAGTTCTGATCTTGGGAGCTGAAAGCTATGGTAGATCATAGTAGATCTGTCCTAACTATCTTGACAACCTGAATCTGTTTTGAATCTAAATCTGAATTTGTCCTGACCTGAATCTGAATCTGTCCTGAATCTGAATCTGATTTGTTCGCCGAATTGAATTAACCCTGAATTGAAGTATTCTTTTCTACTCTTCCTACAGTATAAGTTCAAAATATCAAATATGTAATCACACACAAGTTCCTATTTTCTGGTCTTTTTGGGAGAGCAAACTTACTAACGTGAGTTTAAGGCCACTTTCACCAGAGCGTCGAGAAGAGCGACCAAGGTTTTAAAAAACGTTAGGCGCTATCAGGACGGACAATCAGTGTCTAGCGTCCAGGACGTCTAAGCGGTACCTAGACGGTTTTGTATTTTACATATTATTATTTATTTAATAAATAAAATTGATAAAAAAACACTTATGTTTCAAAATAACAAAAATACTTCAAAAATAAACAACAATATTCTTAAAAATAATAATAAAAAAAATCTTATGTCTTTCGTTTGGACTTTAAGTAGAATATTATGTTTTTCGTGTTTAATTTTATTAATTTTTATAGGCTTTTATGTATTTCATAATTTTTTTTTTTAAAAAAAATGCTTAATCAGGCCTCCTAAGCGCCGCCCAGGCGTCCAAGTTTTACATCGCTTAGCCCACCCAAGCGCCGCTCAGTCCGCCTAGGCGGCCGTTTTTGCACCGGCGCCCAACTTGACCGATTTGGAAAAAATTAAAACGGTGACCTGTCGCTCAACGCCTTGACGCCAATTTCAGAACCTTGCAACATAGCAATTAGCAAGTTTCTGGGAGTTCCACGCCAGTGCCAGGAAATGGAAGAGATTTAACTGCTGAACACCAAGAATTGGGCACAACGAAAAAAATAATGAAATAAAATGCAGTGTCTCAAGTTTTCTAAATATGCATTTTTGTATCCCACGTTTTAAAAACATCATAACGGTGTTTGACGTTTCACTCTCGATCTAATATTGATACGTAGGCCTATTATCCTATAACAACTGCCACATGACCAAACCGAAAAGATATTTTAGTCCTTTCAATTTATCCAGCTAATTATTACACCAAATGACAGACGAATGGCTTTCCCCCCAGTGGTACCTAAATATTTCTCCGAAAAAAAAACATACATATCTGCCCTTGTAAAATACTTGGATAACCAATAAAAACAAAAAAAAATACCTAGATTAACAACTTGGTGAGAAAAGTATATAAAATGAACTGAGCTCATATCTTGCATTCCAATTGTCTTCTAAAAGATCATTAGTCAAGGAATTCTCCACAAAATACATCAACATGTCAAGCACTCATAAAACATATCCTATGAGACTCACAAAATCAAAATCATCTTCCTTTCCTACATTTTCACTCTACATTAGAAGTAGATGGTGACGAAGGTGCAATCGACTTTCTTGCTTTGTATTGATTGGCTGCCGGAACTTGATTAGTTTGTGATTCCTGTGTAGAAACACAATCAGTCGGTGGCTACATATTCTGAGGTTGAGTTTGTACTTGGCGTTGTGGTTGTGCTTGGCCTTGAGGCTGAGGTGGGCGTCGATGCTGAGGTGGGCGCTATGCTCGAGGTGTGGCATGCTGCCTGTTCTGATTTTGAGCCCGAGCTTGGGGTTGAGTTTGTGGCTGAATTTGTGGTCGACCTCGTGGCTGAGTCTAAACTCGGGACTGAGCTTGGCCTTGAACTTGGGGTTCTTGATTGTTAGTCTGATAACACAACTTCATCATCACTTAATGGCAATATTACATAACCAACACCATGATGTATCTTCATTGTAAACACATCACCTGCAATATAAAATAAATTCTATGTATAACTAAATAATAATTGTTTTGGTTACTTTACATGTTCATATGAAATATGTTCAATAGATATAACCATTCAAAGTATAAGAGCCTAACAAATATTATCCAAAATTGAGTCTATAAACTAGTTATACATATAACTTCCACTGTTCACTTGTAAATGCAGCTTTGACATGTAATGAACCACTTCTAAGTACATTCATGACACCTAAACACAGCAAGTTTCAAGTTTAATCACCAACTCACTAATGACACCCTCAACCACCCAAACACAATTTCATAGAAGTTGTTATCCCTTGATATTAACTTCCTCGCTAGCCCGACCATAATGAAGGTTATATTCACTTATCCACCAACCATACCATGTACCATAAACCCTAATCTATATTTCTCACCAACCCGACATACAAACGACACAAACTTAAACAAACAAAACACCTTAAACAAACGAACCCTAGACAATGCTCCTCTTTTTAACCATCTTTAATCATCCATATATATAGTAACAAAATCACATTGGGAAGGTTTTAGAAGAGGCGGAACCATTTGGAAATGCTTTGCTATTTACCTGAAAACGTTGGTCGTTCTCCAGCCACATGAAAATACCTCTAATAATTTGTCATCGAATCTCTAGCATAAGAGCATTTTCAACAGTTCTTGTATAATTTATTTATTTTAGAGAAAAAAATCATAAAATCTCTAAAATAAAATGAGCTCAACTCTAACAGCTCTCTGTTCTATCATACAAAATTGAATGTTTTTCTCTATAATTTATGAATCTATATAAATATTATATATTTATTCAAATTAAACCCCAAATTTAATGTTAGATGTTTTATTTTTTTGACTTTTTTCATTTTTAGATGAGAGATCATGAACTCTATAAGGCAAAACAATAAATTTTAGAGATTTCTAGTTGAATATACAAATTTTGATAATTCTATAAATATAGAGGATATGTTTCTCTCTTCTTACTTTTTGTAAAATAGATGATGTTTTACATGAACTGTTAGAGCTAAAAATAGTGTTTTCCTCTAAACTAGAGATTATTCAAGTTTTACATGTGATGTTAGAGATGCTCTAAAGGTTCTTAATTTGTCAATAGTAAATCAAATCTCCAGATTGGGTAATAAAGAAAGAGTGAGAGGTAGAGAACGAGTTGATAAGATAAGAGAGGGGCTAAAAGAGGCTAAACCTGAATTCAAAACTTCAAAAAAAAATGTAGTTAGGGGATAAATTGAATGTACTAAAATACCTTTCAGATTTAGCCACATGACAGTTGTCATTATAGGATAACGGGTCTAGGTATCAATATTGGATCAAGAGTGAAACGTCAAACACCATTCTAATGTTTTTAAAACTTGAGATACCAAAATACATATTTGTAGAAACTTAGGAAGCTTGCACTTTTTTCTCAAAAAATTAATAGGCTCAACTTTAACCTACACAACGCGCATGAAAAAAAAATCTTAAACAGCTTTTTGCACAACGGCACTTTGTTATATAAACAGTCACTCGTAGCAAAACCATAAACCATTTATATTGCAAATCAAATTTAATCTGATGTAGTCACAAATTAGCATATGGTGAAAATTTATAAATCATACACGAGTATTTATTACAAACACCAAATGTTAACAAGCCTGTCATGCAATAGGAGGATAAAAAATATAAAAGAGAATTTATTACTACCAAACACCAAATGTTAACAAGGGATTCAGCTACAACTCGCTGCCCACCAAC
Source organism: Comarum palustre (assembly GCA_951800085.1). Classification (NCBI taxonomy): domain Eukaryota; kingdom Viridiplantae; phylum Streptophyta; class Magnoliopsida; order Rosales; family Rosaceae; genus Comarum; species Comarum palustre. The sequence continues at coordinate 6,784,666 of OX637580.1, forward strand.
AAATGACCCAAAAAAGAACATTAAAATGACAAATTGAACAAAAACTAGAGAATGAAAAGAAAAAAAATGACCAGGAAAAAAACAAAAACAAAACCTAAAATCTAGACCTAACGAGTAATTTGGCTCTAGTTCTCATAGCAGTGATGTTCATGGTCAAGCATTGAGGGAGAGATTTTTCGTTAGTGAAATGAGAGATGTTCGGTCAGAAGTCATCCCGATCCCACCTGATTCAGCTTCTAAGTCTTCCCCTCCAGTATTCATATGCTTCTGCAAAACGTTTCGTAAAATCAAAGTCAAAAGTCAGACCTTTGTTCACAGCCATTTCAAGAATAAACAGCAGAAATTGATCCTGAAAAGCCTTTCTTGTTGCTTTTGGTTTTTCTGATTATGGTTTGATGACTGCATTTTATACTAAAGTAACATATCAAACCTTCTGCTTGATCAGAATGAAAGTTCTGTCCTTGAGAACAAACAAAAAGAAAGACTACACGTAGTGGCTTTGATTGTGCATGAGCTACTAACAAGGCAGAGCTAATGGCAAATCAAGGTTATTAACAGAATCTTTTGTTAACCCTGTCCTAAGATTGTACAGGAGCTAACATATGCAATCGTTATATAACTGTTACCCATAGCAAAACCATAAACCATTTATACAACTGGGTTTAGCAAACACATCAGCATAGCAAGAAAAGTAAATATACTTGGTACCAAACAACAAATTCACTAAATTAAAATTGGACAAACCCCAAACAGCACAGTATATTTTAAATTGTCTAAAGCTCTGTAAGAAAAATCCAAGAATGGTACAATCAATTACGTGCTATGGGATAATCATCAAAAAGAAAAAGAAAAGACAGAAAGAAAGAATATAAACTCACAGAGATATTAGCGTCATCGTAAGTTTCAATCTTTAAAGTCGCAGGTTTGCTGCCCCTTTTCGCCTGTAGAGATTTTTCTCGATTTTCATAAAAATTGAAGTCATCTAACAAGGATGTTTTGGGTGCATAACTTTTGAATATGCTAAGCATTTCCAGTCCTTGCTTCAGTCCGATCTGCAAATAAGTACATATTCAAACATCTTCTGTAAATCACATCTTTTGAAAAATAATGGATCAGAGAATCCACAGTAAAAAATGAAGTTCGAAAAGATTATATAAAAAATATTATAAATAACACACAAAACTACCATATGGGGGAGCAAATGACTATCACTTAAATGATCTGATGTCAATTTCCAAGATGCTTCAAATAGGATAATATGGAGAGGAAAAACAAAATACAAGGTAAAATCCAAAATAACTTGATAAACTGCCAACATACTGCATATGCTTCAAATAAGAAAAAGAAATTAAAAAACTAAAATAAAAGGTAGTACCTCTTGTGTGTCCCGGGTAAAAGTTACAGGTCTGTTATCATTGTTTTCAAGGATAATATGCCGCAACTGAGTGTTAGGTATATCCTTTATTACATGCCAATTAACTGGGAAGAACCCATTCCACTTGTCAACTTGCCAGAAGTCCATATCTTTGTTAAAATCTACCGCCCCAATCATCTCGGCTAGGCCTACAAACTGCCCACTACCATTCACCTATAAGAAATTGAAAACACATCATTGAAAAAAAAGAAAAGAAAAAAAAACCATAAAACATCAACAAAAATCAATGTGTAATTGTTTTGAACTTGAACTTAACAACAGGCCAACAATGATCATTTGGATAAATGAAATACGACAGATAAACGTGTGGGAAAACATATATTTAAGCCCCATCAGTACAACCTTCCTAAAGTTGCACTACTGATCTTCTAATATTAAAAGATTTTCCAGAGCACCTTCCTAAAATGTTGAACATTCAGCAAACTCAGAACAGGCAATTCATCTTATATACAATAAAACTAACAAGTGAATCCATATCAAGTCTTATGTGAATTATTACCGAGAAAAAGAGGAAGATAGGACACTGTTTGCCTGTTTCACTAGATTTTGCTTCAGCATCACAAAATGCTGCATCCAGTTTCTTATTGCCATTCGGAGTGCTGGCCCAGACATCATATTTAATGCTCTTATGGACATCATCTTCACTGTAGGACTTAATGACGTAGAACTTTGCACTTTCATAGTCAGTCTGAAAGTCTGGTAGGTTATATTTATCCTTACTGACTGTTAACCCCAATACTTCCTTCTCAACTGCTGAGTCTGAAGGAGGACTCTTGTTGCGAGATCTTGGACCACGTGTCAACTCAGTTGAGGATTCAAAATCCTCATTTCTATTACATTTTTCCCTTGATTTAAATTTGTCATTTCCATTTAGAATCCTCCCATTAGATCTGTAGTTTGCTTCACCATTAAGAGGAAACAGACCCTTCTGATTAGTGAACGATGAGAATCTTCCAGTTGAAGGATATCCCTTCAAAAGACCGGCTGAGAAATCAGAACCTAAATAAGGCACCTGTACAATAAAAATTAGAATTAAATAATATATATATATATATTATAATATATTATATATATATATATATTATAATATAGGTTGCATAGTCTGTGTTATACACTTCCAGTATATAAGAATAAATGCCAAATGTAAATATGAAATAACAAATTCACTAATCACTACTCCAAGATCAATTGCTAATAGGGTTACTAATTGTTTAACTGAAGTTCCCACCTAAGTCACATATCTTAAAGATGATAAGTTAAAGTGCAAGCTGCCTGGCTAGGAACTGATTCCTGGTTCTGGATACAGATAACATATGTGCCAAACATATTTCAATGACAACACAATATCACAACAAAATTGCTACACATGTCTTTACAAACCTTGTTTAATGATTTGTTGGGTTGTGTAGATACTAAAGACTTCGAAAATTTGCTAGCAATATTTCCATTTGCTTTGGCCGACATATAGCCACTTGACCTAGATAAAGCTGTACCACCTGGTCCAGATTTTAGATTTCCAAAACCAGAGTTTGTTGCTGTAGAGATATCGCCAGAAAGTGTTGTGTCCCATGAATAACAAGGCATAGCTTCCGAACCATATGAAACAGGTGGTTGAAGATAACCTGATGAAGGATAGTACTGCTGTTGACCAACACCTTGGCCATCAACACCCATAAGAGCTCCAGGGGCATAAGGATTATAGCTAGGGAGATAATAGACCATTGAACTATTGTCTGACTGCACACCCTAAAAAGAACAAATGCATTGCATGTCCAGTGAGTAATGAGTCAATGTCAACTACCTAGAGCTTTGTTTACCCTGAAAGGAAAGAACATACCGTATGTGAATTACTACCATTTGCATAACCATGTTCGTCCAATTGAGTATAGGATCCATTATATCCTGCAAACCAAGAAATTTGCAAATTCCTTGAGTGGAGTAAAAAGATAAAACATTGTATGCAATTCTGAAAATATATTACTAAAAAAATCAGGAGCAAAATACATATGAGCCCATGAACTTTCAAACAAGGTTTCAAGTTATTAATCAGATTTCATTGCCTTTGTACCCATAACTGAGTGACAACAGTCGATACGCCATTTATCACAACAGCCAAACCCACCTCCAAGAGTCATCAAATCAAACCCACTGGTCCATGCAAATTTTTACTAATTATGAGAAAATGTGCTTTGGTCCCAAATAAAATGTTTCCACAGAACCTTAATCTTTACAAACAGCTTTTGGAACCAAACGTTGCACAAGAGTAATTCTAGATGAACACATAATTAAAAAACACAGAAAAGAAGAATACACACACAATAAACAAGAGATCAGTGTTATAAAGAGGATGAATATTGTTGCTTAAAAGAATGCTATCTTACTATTGAACAGTTAATTTTCTACATATAATTGACCATAGGATTCCGTCAAATATATGATTAAAGCATAGTTAACACCTCATCAGTAATACTATGATGTAAATCCTCGCTTTAATGAAGACAGACTGAAAATTAAAGCAGCACCTTATACAATTTTAAGGGTTAAATGCTTACATAACAACCGAACAAAGAATTTCAAAGAGTTTGCCACTAAATTCATGAGGTTATACTAGCACAACTCAATACCATTAATAAGATCATGTTTAAAGACATAAACATTCTGACATCTGACCTGGATAATAATAATTGTAACAGCTAGTGGGTGGATAGTAAACACCATGCTCTCCAACCGACTCTTGATCAGTCTCACCTTTGATGCTATGGGCAGCATCCCTTGAAGAAGTCATGGAGGAGATCGAATCATATGGTATTCCTTCTTTCCCAGAGGCCTGAAATAGAATAGAGAATAACTTAAAACTGATTATCTGTCAACTTGACGTGTCATCAACAAAACAGGTATACTACACAGAACCAACAATATGCTTTGACACACAAAAGCCAACATCGATACCGTGTCTCCAACAGAATCTCTAACACACATTTATTCGCACAGCAAAGAAACATTATTTCAAGCATAATCTTAGAGGCAAACTAATCGATTAGGCCAGTTCTCGAATCTAACAAATTTGCAATCAAACCATTTCATGTTATTTGGTTTGTGAAAGTAGAAATTTGCAAGACCCTACTCTAAAATTACATAAAACTAGGAAAGCAGAAATCAAACAACAAAACATGCACAAATTTTTGCTAATTATTGAGCAAATCAAAAGCAGTACAAAATTACATCAATTACTGAAATATTCACCAATTTCTACAGCAACAATCGAAATCGAAATCGAAACGAAACAACTACAGAAGGAGAAAGAGGCTCAAACACATACCGGTTGCGGCTCTCCTAATCCGTTAACAGAGTCTGGTGCCAACACAGTGGCTACAGGTTCAGCTGATAGTAAAAAGGCAAACCACACAAAGCTTAGCGACGAAACTAACAGAGGAACCCTAGTAAAAACACTGCAACAGTTACCGTAAGCATAATTACCTTTCTCAATCTTCTTCTCGCCGGCCATGAATAATTTTCAGGCGTCGAAGTTGACTACAGTGTAGTGACTGGTGTTGGTTTAAGAGAGTTCCGAGGGTCGGTTTGTGCCCATACGCGGTTACCGGCGTCGAAGTTGAAGCCACTGAAGCCGGAAATCGCTAGGGTTAGGGTTCAAAAATAGGGGCTGATTTGGGGAGAGGGGATGTGAAGAAGAAGAAGAAGAAGAGGGAAGGCGAACCGGCGATGACGTATTAAGTTGTGTAAGCCCTTGAGACAATCTATCGGACGGCCATGGCTAGTTCCTACTTTATTGACCAACCTTTGTGAGCCGTTGATTCTTCACGGTGCCGACGTTTTGGGAGTTCTGTGCTTCACAACACAAAAACCGAAAACGTCTTTTTTGATTTCTTTTCTTTTATTTTTTTCCTAAAAACAATAAAAAAAACAGTTAGAGCTGTGATCAGGTTTGGTAAATAACACAAGTTCACAACCGCCCAAGATTTTTGATTTGGTAAACCAAATTTTAGTAATCAAAATCAAAATTACCAAAATTGAAAAATATTAAAAAAATTAATTTGGTTTTTGGTAAATATCAAATCTCAGCTACAATAAAGTCGGGTGTGACAAAGCTTCACCAAATTGTGAACTGTCGATTTTATCCAGACAAAAATGACTCTAACAAACAAACATAAGGGTTAATAGAGTAAAACAATCAAAAAGTCATATAAAGCAATAAACACAATAACAGAGAGTGGGAGGTTATCGGGATAAGGGAGGTTGTGGGAGGTTACCTGAGTGAGTGGGGCAGGATAGGTTGTAGCAGGTTATATGGGTAGATTTACATGCGCATCGCGCGGGTTGGAATGCTAGTATATCAAAATGTTAGCTATTTAAACACTCATATTTGTAAATAAGGTTGACCGCTTTAATCAAAGCTCAGACGTTACTGAAAATATGTGACCTTTCTACCGTAATCGTATTTCAGTATACTAATTACATCTTATTGCATAATATTTTTGAAAACAAAAATATTATACAAAAGATATATACTTGCATATAATCTATTAAACAAGTTATACAATATTAGTAGACACGTTGTGATTCAATGACTAAAATTCACAAAACGAATATTGGATCATCTAATGTGATCAGTATAATTAAATAAAACTATAGAACAAAATTTACCTATTTTGATAAGATTTATTTGGATAAAGTTTGGATTTTAATCTACATGTTCAACTTTAATTCAACGTCACGTACTCTTGTACCTTTGCATGAATTCTTTTGATTGATTCTTCCACTCCTACTCTCTCATATGAATGAGAAGTAGCAACCTGCAAAAAAATTTGGGAAGTTTACTTGTGGATGATAAGGTCCTCATATGGGAACATAAGCGTAAATATGTTTGATCGGGGTTCTAACGTTACCTAAAATGTGTGATTTTGTACCCCAACTGTATTTTAGTGTACTTATTACATCTTATTTTACTAGATTTTTAAAAATATTACTTCTCTCTACAGTTGGTTCACTATACTAAAAACAATCATCATTGTAGGTTCTGTTAGAGTGATTAACTCATCCTCCTCAATCAAGGTTGATTCTTCTCTAGACTAATATCATCTTAATCAATATTTAGATTAATAGTTCGAGTGATCTGTATTTATATATATTTGTAATCAATACTTTTGAGTAGGTGATGCTATATGTGTTTGTTACAAGAAGATCAATAAAAGTCATATTCGACATGGTATCAGAGCGGGTTACCCACGTACACGTGTGAAACCCAAAAGACACACGCACTCCATGTCACCCAAAATGTTGTTTATATATTAGGCTTAAAAATTCGTCATACGTGTAGGACCGTGTTGAGATATCAATCACACATTGGGACTATAGGACTTTGTCTGTGGGTTAATAAGGGTTTAGGTTACTTCATCTATTGTCAGTTGGTTTTGGATGTGAACTCTGAATGTGTTCCTTTTTATTGTCTTTTTTTGTTAAAGTTCCTTCTTATTATCTGTTGGCTTCATTCAGAGTTTTGTTGATTCTTTATTATTCATATTCATAAAGGGGTTGCACACAGTTTACTTTCTGTTTTATGTAGATGACATAGTGATCACTGACAGTGATAATGGTCTCCTTCAAAGCTTCATTGATGCTCTTGGATGTGGGTTTGATATTAAGGATTTAGGTCCCCTCTATTATTTTCATAGTCTCGAGGTTACACCTCATTCCACTTGTCTACATATTAATCAGCTCACGGTCTTCTCTTGAAGCATAATTTGTTGCTAAGTAAACCAATGCAAATACCTATGTCAGCAAAATTCATTCTCCCTGCTAATGATGGTCCCTTACTTGACAATCCTACAATTTTTCATGAGCTCGTGGGTTCTTTACAGTATCATACCATCACATGTCCTGATATTACATTTGCAGTTAACTCAATCTCTCAATTAGTGAGTCAGCCCTGTAAGCCGCATCTTATTGCACCCATACATATTCTCTGCTATATTAAAGGCTCCCTTGATCATGGTATCTTATTTCAGCCTCAACATCAACCAGTTCACCTCTTTGTATATTCAGATGCTAATTTGGCTGGTTGTTCTGATTCCCGTCATTCTACCTCAGATTATCTCATCTACCTTGGCACTAATTTGATATTTAGGTGTTCCAATAAACAACCTATTGGTGCTCGTTCAAGTGCTGAGTCTGATTATCACTCTATAGCTCATGCTAGTGCAGAAACTACTTGGTTAGGTTATCTACACTTGGTGCCTAGATTCAGTTTGCTGAGTTCTACTTATATGGCCTCTAATCCTGTGTTTCATGCTCATACCAAGCACACAAAGCTTGACTATCACTTTGTGGGAGAGAATGTTGCTCTTGGGATTCATAAGGTCTGCTACATTCTGACTGCTGATCAACCAACAGACCTCCTAACCAAACCAATACACAAGAGTCGTCACCAGCTCTTTTCTGGCAAACTTTTCCATCCAGGACCCCTAAGTTTGAGGGGGGAGAATTAAAGTGATTAACTCATCCTCATTAATCAAGGCTGATCTCCTTCACACCAATGTCATTTCAATCAATAGCTAGAATCATTTGTGCAAACTGCTATCATTCAGATTAATAGCTAGAGTGATCTGTGTGATTTGTATATATTTGTAATCAATACTTTTGAGTAGGTGATGCAATATGTATGTAAAGTTTATTACAAGAAGATTAATGAAAAGTCATATTCAACTGGTTCACTTCACTAAAAACACTTATCGTTATACGTATATGCATGTTACCAGACTTTAGAAAAAGTGATATTTAATCTTAGATTTTTGTATTGTTTCATTATATTTTGAAAATTTATTTGTTGTAAAGTAACTAAAGTTTAGTAATACCGAAATATCGAAAAACTGAAATACCGAATTTGACAAGACTATTTTTAGATCTAAAGTTTTAGTTGGTAGTTGGTAGACACTTTTCATTATCAAAAATTTTGGTTTTGAAGTTGGTAATGCCTAATACAGATTCAAACCAACCGAATGATAGGCCTAGTAAAAACTCTATAAGAATAGTATATGAATTGTTAACTTCAATTAAATAATATTTTTTTTCAATCTCGACTCTGACCTAGTGTATATTACTAGGAACCTCATTAAATACATAAAATATCTTGTAGAATAATATGAAGAATGAATGGAATCAATCTTGAATCAATCGTATTATGAATATGGATGAGCTCTTTATATAGAGACTCACTTTAAGTACAATGAGTCAATCCTTAAAAAATTAGGTTAAGTTCATAATGTAAACTTATTACAACTAGGGCACACGCATAAGGCTCATGGGCTAAACCATAACACGACATAAGACCAAACACGCACATGACATATTTCCTACAACACTCCCCCTTGTGCCGCGCGTTGATATGTCGGATGGTGCTTACAATGTTGCCTGGTTAAAACTTTCCAAGTAACAAAAACCCTGTGGGAAAAAAACAACCTTGGTCGAAGGAAAAAGAGTACAACACACCATGCTTCTCGATCGAGAGCGTGGCTCCCCCTGATGAGTAGCTCAATCGGAGAGGCTCGATAGTCTTCGCATTCAAATGCTCTTCACATGCTTCTCGAGAGTAGACTTAGACAGAGCCCTTTAGTAAACAAGTCCGCTACGTTTGCCTCTGAACTCATTTGATTAACTTTGATGTTGAGGAGGGCTTGCTGTTGCTAATTATAGAAGAAGTTTGGTGAGATGTGCTTCGTATGATCACCCTTGATGTAGTCTTGCCTCATTTGTTTAATACATGCGACATTGTTTTCATAAATACAAGTCGGCTTGTCTGTGGTGGAGCTCAATCCACTAGTCCCTCTAATGTGATCAATAATTGATCTGAGCCAAACACATTCGCGAACAGCTTCATGTAACGCTATAGTCTCTGCATGGTTGGAGAATGTTGCCACTAAGTTCTGTTTAGTTGACCTCTATGATATCGTTGTATTTCCAATGGTGAAGACATAACCAATTTATGAGCACCCCTTATGTGGATCAGATAAGTATCCAGCATCTGCAAAACCAACCAAGATATCATTAGGTGTTTTGGTATAAGGGCAGCAAGCGGTGTCAAGTACATTGGGAGAGTAATGTTTCTTGGCATCTAAGTGTACATGCATACACAACACTCGGCAGTCATGTGCACAGCTCTTGTTGGATGCTGCATCATACTTGGCAGCATGTGCACAGTGCACAGCAGTGTGCACATAGTGTCCGACAGCTGCAACACAGCACTCGGTAGCCAGCGTGCACCGCTTGGCAGGTAGCAGGCAGTGCCCAGCCCACAACGTGCACCACTCGGCATTTAGCAAGCAGCGCTTAGCAGACAGCGTGCACCGCTCGACATGTAACAGGCAATGCTCGACAATGTACACCCAATGCACAGTCGGCAACTTCTGGTTCTTGGAAGGGGCAGCACAGTGCTAGACAGCATGCACACAGCTCTGGGCAGCTGTGCACATCGCACGGCAGCTATGTGCACCATACCAAGTAGCTTGGATTCTTAGGTGACCATCGCCTAGATTCTCAAGATCACTGCACTCATTTGCAGTCCATCTTGAATCCTTATATGGAAAGAACAGACCCAAGTCCATTGACCCTTTAAGGTATCGAAATATGTTCTTGATACCAGTCCAATGACGTTACGTTGGCGCAGAGCTATGTCTAGCTAACAAGTTCATTGAGAAAGCAAAGTCTGGTCGAGTGCACTGAGCTAAATATAACAGCGCACCAATTGCACTAAGATATGTTACCTCGGCTCCAAGTACATCATCTTCATTCTCTTTAGAACAGAATAGATCTTTCTTAGAATCCAAACTTCGGACTACCATGGGGGTGCTAACTGGATGCATTTTATCCACATTGAAGCGTCTGAGCATCTTGTGAACATATGCACTCCGGTGTATCAAGACTCTAGAGGCTCGGTGCTCTAGCTCAATGCCTAGGCAAAATCGAGTCTTTCCTAAGTCCTTCATCTCAAACTCGGACTTCAGATGTGCCGCGGTCTCATTGATCTTATCAAGAGTCCTTATGATATTCGTATCATCCACATAGATGACAACTATCGCAAATCCGAAACTTTTTTTCTTTATAAACACCCAAGAGCACAACTCATTGTACTTATAACCCTTCCTAATCAAGTAGTCACTAAGGTGGGTATACCACATCTGCCTGGATTGTTTCAATCCGTATAGTGAGCGTTACAACTTAATGCAATACGCACTTCGTGGCTTAAAGTCACTTGACTTAGGCATCTGGAAACCATCAGGCAATTTCATGTATATCTCTGAATCAAGTTCCCCATAGAGATATGCTATAACCACGTCTATGAGCTGCATGTACAGTTTTTCAGATACTACCAAATTGACAATGTAGCAGAAAGTGATTATGTCCATTACGGGAGAATATGTGTCCTTGTAGTCTATCCCAGGGCGTTGTGAGAAACCTTGCACCACAAGGCGAGCTTTATACCTTAGTATTTCGTTCTTCTCATTACGCTTTCTAACAAAGACCCATTTATACCCTACAAGCTTTACACTTGGTTGCGTTAGCATTATCAGTCCAAACACATGTCGCTTTGTTAGGGAATTCAGTTCCGCTTGAATAACAACTTTACATTTAGGTCAATCTGCTCTATGTTCACATTCACGGATGGAGCGTGGTTCGATATCATCATGCTCAATAATCTCAAGAGTCACGGCATAAGAAAATACATCATCGATATGCGTGGATGATCGGTCCAGCAATGACACTGTGTAACGCCCCGTGAGGGGAAACTACAGCGGCCACGAATTTAAGCCAATAAGAAGCCAACACATCTGAATGACGTGCCAACAACTTATTAACCTAAAGTCGTAAGCTTTTTAGTAAGTAAAAATAAAATTAAACTTTAACTAGAGTGACACCACATGAAATTCTTAAAACATTCATCAGAGTTTTTTTCTAATTTCGCGGAAGGTGGATAAATAATGGGTCAATTAAAAATTTTAGCGACAACAATAAAAATATAAAACATGGTTAACAATTCAAGGAGACACCTCTACTGTTTATGTCAAATACCATGGTAAATGACTCGAAAGATACAACAGGAAAAGTGAGTAGAACTTGGACCAAACATCGAGTAAGGAATGGGGCTCCACACACAGCTCTCTCTATCTATCCCGTCAGAATACACAGTACCTGCAAACAACCTGTTGTAGAGGTGAGCGTCCTCCTCGCGTGCTCACATATAGGCCCACCAATGATAGGTTTGAAAACCATAAAACCACATATATATACATAGATTTGAGCTCTTAATAAAACCTTTTCGAAAATCCTTGGCACGCAAAATCAACATTTTATATCATTCGGGAACACTGTGCAGTATGCTAAAACAGGGGCCAAAGAGCTCAATAAACAATACAGCCTGCAGGGCTTCACAGATCTAAACGGCTGAATCCCGGGTTTTTCTATACAGCAAACCAGGACCAACTACCTATGCGTCCTAAAACGAATAGTAGCGAGAGTATCCATTTACAGCTAATGCCCAACACATCACTGATAGTACACATCGCACTTACGACTCGTTTAACTCTGAACGAGACAAGCGTAAGCGGGAAAATAAAATAAATAGGGTATTGCCCCTCCGGAGGTTCACGGTCATCGACACCATAGGAGTACTATATACTAGGTCCTGCCACTCTCAGGCCAAGCACCGGAAATCAGGACAACGATACTACTTTTCGATCCGAGTCATCACATAAAAATCATTTACGTCTAGCCTCGGGTTTTCTTGGCCCAATCATAAATCATTTATCACATAATATAAAGAAAACTTTCCCGAGACATCAACCATGAGCATACAAAATCATGCACTTTCATATATCACGCAAAACCACTAACAAAGGGGGTTTAGCTGCCTTACCTGGAATAGTCATTCCTTACGTAAGCTCCAAGCTTCCAGCAACCGTCTCAGTGAACCGAGGTCACCGCGTAAGCTACTTCGTCCAACGAATCACTGCAGAATTAGAGTAGCTTAGCAACCAATAAACAATAACAGTCATGTTGACCTCAGCATTCCTAGTTTGACCAGGAATGACCACATTGACTAAGTTGACCAATTAATTTTCTTTTTAACTCTTTAACCCTTTTAACTTACTTTTCTGATTAACGACTCTTTAATTATTTACCGGAAGTCCGACTTAACTTTTGAACTTTCATTTACCACTTTAATTTGACGTTAGGGTGTCACATGGTAATTCGTTGAATTACTATAGACACCCAACGTGTCTCATTAATCAATTTTTAACCTTGAGTCGATTTATCGATTTGCATGAAACAACAATTTTACTTAAAACAGTCAACTTGACTTTTTCAAGAAATTTCAGTTATCATTTTCCGATAACAATTTAACACTTTACCAATTTAACCAAATTGTGTCAAACTGCGTTGAACTTCAATTCTTTACTAAACCGTTTTTTTTCTTCTGAAAATGGAACATTCCCAAAATGGAAACTTTCCCAAAATGGAAACTTTCCCAAAAATGGAAAGTTTCCCAACTTAGTAGGTGTCTAAAAATAGAAAGTTTCCCAAAATTGATGGTTCCCACTTACAGTTAGTTTCCGTTTTTGTACGTTTCCTTATACGTAATTTCCGATTACAACTCTTAACTCGACTAAACGGAAACAATGCACTTTAAAAAGGAGTCAAAGACTACCTCTTGGCATTTCTGCCGGTTTCACTGCCTCGTTAGAACCTTTGTCGGAATCTCCTACCGGATTCCGGTCAACTAGCCGGAATTTTGGCAGAGTTTCCCTTGTTTCTTCGTCTCCAAGTTACGACAAACATGCAGGGACAGAAAACATGATTTAATTTTAATTTCAACAGCAACAACAACAACAGAACATCAACAATTATGCAGTTCAAATATCAACACAAGGGAAAAATATCGAGCCTTACCCACTGCTCGTCCAACTCGGACCTGAATACAGTGGCTCCTTCGCCTCCCCCGTTACCCTACTACTGGCTAGATAAACCCCTCTCCCGGCTATAACATAACTTGATGAGCCAAATTAGATTCGAAACGAGCAAAACCAATCCAATCCATATAGATCACACCACAACCGCCCAAAAAGAATCCAATCCACCCATCTAGATTGACTGAATGTCTTCCTAGGGCGGCGTTGATATCGGAGCCTTGCTTCGTCTACCTCGTTGCTCATATGTTAGTCCAAGGGGAGCGGCGGCAACGACAAGGGTGATTAAAGGGAGATTAACTTCATGCGTCCTTGATAGAGCTTTGGTTTTCGGTCATTCGTGCTTCTATTACCCCATACAAGACTGCACCAAAACAACACAGCTCAACTTTGTTTAGAATCATTTGGGTTCCCATTGTCAGATCCGACTATGGCTTGTTGACTTGTGTCAATTTATGTTCCCAGTTGGAGTTGCTATGTTCTACAGGCACAAATGTGGAGACTATAAATAGAGGACGGCAATGGGCCGGTTCTATTCTGTAATGTCTTGCTAGGTTCTATTCTGTAATGGCTGCATGACTCACATATCATTACCCAAAAACATAACACGACAATTTTATTTGGAATCGAAGCTTTTACTTGTGTTACTGCGCATGAGACTTGTATATTATTAACCAAAAACATTACGTAAGACATTTATTTGGAGTCGAAGCTTTTACTTGTGTGTACTGCTGCATGAGACTTGTATATTATTAACCAAAAACATTGCCTAGGACATTTATTTGGAGTCGAAGCCTTTACTTGTGTTACTGTGGAACCTTATGCAAAACAAGATGCCTAGAATATGAATAAAACATTAAATCACTCGAAATCTCCGAGAACACTGAAATATAGAACTCAATAGTTTCAGAAACAGTAGATTCATCATCCAAAAAACTTTAACGAAGCCAAAAAAGAAAGAAATTACTCTAGTCCCATACAAGCTTCAACACTGATGACACTACCAAAATCTAAGCATCCCAACCAGTGGCAACTACAGGCTCATGGGTGGGAGCGGCAACTGGTGGTACTGCGGCATCCCAACCATCTTGTGCACCTGCATCCAAACAGAACATTAAATGCATCAGCATAGGAAGGAAAACTGTGTTATTTGCTACTATCCCACCGTAGTCAACTAATTCAACACATTGATTCTAGCAATCACAGCGAGGAAAAAGAATAAAATAATGCTAGCACATATCTTCACACAAAAATGTCAAGTGAAATACCTTGTTCTCCAGTCCAGCTAGCAGCAGCTACTGCTGGAATAGCACCAGCTGGGGCCGCCACATCTGTAGACCAAGAAGCATCAGCAATTTGGGCAGGCCATTGCTCGCCACCAAGACCAGCAGTATAATCTGCAATGTACTCTGGAGCTTGAACCGCGTCTTCCTCCTCTTCTGGCTTGACCTCCTCAGGTTCTCTGTAGAAGAACAAATCAACCTGCATGATGAAATTACAGTCAGCAGAGATATATAGATTACCAATCAAGTAAAGCATTGGTTTCTTGCAAAAAATCCAATTATTATACAGCAAATTGCTTTGGCTTACCATGACATCCCATTTATGTCCTGGCCTAAGAGAACCACGCATCTGCAGAACCATCCTTGCCAGCAACCAGAAAAGGCATCCAATACTGTGCTTCCCCTTGTTATTGGCTGGAATGCCAATGTCGACATAGCGCATGGGGGAATCAGTATCGCAGAAGGCAATGGTAGGGATGTTCCCAAGAGCAGCTTCCTTGATTGGCTGCAAGCACATTAAGTAGGCCGAAACAGCATGTAAACAGAAGAGAAGCACATAAATATCATAGTCCTAGTAAATATCACAGCTTTATGGTAACGAGTATTCCAAGATGCACAAACACAGGATCCTAGAAGAGGAAGATGCCGATCACCTGGTGATCAGTCCTTGGGTCGGTCAAAATGAGAAGGCGGGGCTCATTGAAGGAAGTCTGCATTTGATTTGTAAAAGTACCAGGAGTGTGCCTCCCAGCAATTGCATTAGCCCCTGTGTACTGGGCAAATTTCAAGACAGCCCTTTGTCCGTAAGGCCTTGCAGATTGCACAATGATGTCCTTGGGGTTTTCAATCCCAACAATAACCCTGGCAGCCATCTGGAGTTTATCCCATGTCTTCCCAAGGTTGATAATGTAAATACCTGAAAACCGTGTTCAATTAACAAAAAGCAAAACCAAACCACATCACTGGAAGTAACCTACATTAACAATGTCTGAGGATGTTTATAAACCAGAAGCAATTAATGATATCAAAGCCAGAATGTAGTGATACATCTAAATAAACAAGACGCCGGTGAAATCAAACCCAGAAACGGAATAATAATCGAAAGCAATACCGTCGTTGCGGCGCTTGAAGACGTATCGCTCCATCTGGAAATCGCAGTTCTTGGTGCCGAGATGGACCTCGGCGGCCAACATCATCTGGATGTCAGCCTCTTTCTGGGAGAGCTGACGGGGAGGAGAGGGAGCGGCCGTCGCCATGGCCTCCGATTTGTGTTTGGGTAGAGAAGCAGAGAGTGCAAATGAGCGTGTGCTTGTTGAGCCTTTTTATATCCAAACCCTAGGGTTTCTTCTTTTCCAAAAGAAAAAAAAATATAATAAATAAAAAAATACATTGGGTTGTACTTTTTTCCCCAATGACCATGGAGTAAATAATGGGTTCAAGAAGTCTAACCATCTTGGTTTCAATCTAACATGAAGATATAATGATAATCATCTCTAGTAGTGTACGTGTGTACAAACATTGAAGGAGATCCAATTTGTATGTGTAAGCATGTCGACATCAACATTATGAAATTGAAGGCATTTTCATTTTCACTTAAAGATCGTCAGAAGACATGGTTGTTCGATCTACCTTCCGAACATATATCTTTTCCTTGGTTACGCCACCTCCTCATGGCGTCTCATCCTCCTCCTCGTGGGGTCTCCTCCTCCTCTTCTCAATGGCAACTTGTTCAACTCCTAGCAACAGCTCGTCCTCCTTCTCCTCCTCTTCTTGGCTGCAAACTCCTCCTCCACCAAGCACTTAGCCGGCGACAACTCCTCCTCGTCGCTCACTCCTCCTCCTCCTCTCGGCAACAGTGGGTTCTGAACAGTGGTGGTGGTGGCAGAAAAAATAAAAGGTAAGAAAAAAATGAATCAAAAGTAAAAGAAATACAAAAAGAAAATGAAAAATATATAATTATTTTTAAAATTTTTGGCGACAAAATTCGAAATTTAGCCGACAAGTTGCAACCCTAAACCCTAAACCCTAAACCCGACAAAATTCGAAATTTAGCCGACAAGTTGCAAATTTTAGCTGACGAAATTTCGTCGGTTGAAGTTTACTCGGTCAACCATTTTGACCAATAGGAGAAGTTTTCGGTGACGAAATATCTTCGCCTAAAGTCAAAAAATTTATCGGCTAAATTCCAGACTTTAGGCGACAACTTACATTTATTTCGTCGGCTAAAGATGGGCTGACAACCTTTTGCCGATGACTCCTTAGCCGATGAAACCCGTCGGCTAAGACTTTAGCTGACTAAATTAACAGGCCGACGAAAATTTTTCGTCGGCTATAGTTTTTTTTTTTTTCTGGTAGTGATAATAGTAGTCTCGCTCGTCCTGATAGACAATAACAGCCTCGTCTTAATAGACAATAGCAGTAAGATATGCAGTACAGTAGTAGCATGTTCTATTTTTGAAGATGTTACTGTATCTGAAGTGTTTATGTTTCTATTTTAAAAAGTAGTGTTCCTAAAATATTAATGTTATTTAAAGAGCTGCTACTACATAGATTAGTTGCATATCTACTACTACATCTGCTAAAGCATTAGTTATATATCTACTACACAATTAGTTGTATATCCGCTAGTACATTTGTTGAAGCATTAGTTGTATATATGCTACTGCATCTGCTGAAGCAAAACCAACTAAGTGACAAAACCATAATGAGTATGTAGTTCGTAGTATTACAAAATGTATATATATGCTACTACAATTGTTGATATCACAGAACCCACAAAGCTACAATTGTTGATATCACGGAACCCGCAATTTAAGGTTAGGCTTGTATTACTATATAATGGTTATGATCTAGTTTCGTATTGACTTTTAGAGATTATAATTATTTATAATTATCATTATGGATATAATATATGTTTGGTAAAATCTTAAAACTGTTTATCTGAAACTTTTTAGTTTAAATAAACGGGATTTAAAAAAATATGTCAGAAGTTGCTTATTTAAAACAGAGTTTTTATAAAATTGAGTTTTCTCACTGCAATACCAAACTAAGCCTATGTCAAAACCGACCCCGGATTTCACCCTGAAATTCAGAATAAACCTTACAGGGTCCACATCAAAAGAAATTATACAAAAAATTTAGCATAAACTCTCTTGAAAATTGACAGCCTTACCAGCAAGCCAACAAAATACTCCTATAATCGAAATAATCCAACCATAACACCTGGAACCAAACTACTCCCAATTTCACAACACTCCCAAGTTCACATCATTAATCAATTCAAGACTTGTCTTGTCTTTATTTAAAAACAATTCTTAAAGGCAATCAGAACAATTCTAATAAGAAACGATAAGTATAGCTAAGAGAGCGAGAATGTTCACGTAGAAAGGAGTAGTATGTTTTGATTAAACTGAGAAAGTGAAGTTGAGATCTAATTGGGTATTATGAGTTGCGAAATAGGTGGGCTACCTATAGAGTTAATTTGAATACGTGATGTTGACCATATAGTTGTGCTCCTTAAGTTGTGTTGCTTAAATGTTTCCCTTACATTTTGTAGAGGTAGCCTGGTAGCTGGTATTAGGACTATAGCCGACGAAATATCCGTAGTTGGCTATAGTTTAAGACTATAATCGACAACAGATTTTTATTTGGTCAGCTAAAACCATAACCGATGACCTTTTACCGACGACACTATAGCCGACGAACCCTCATCGGCCAACACTATAGCAAAATTTTTATAACAGGCCGATGAAAAAAATTTGTATCACGATTGAGGGTTCACTATTTGCTAGCAAAGTGTGCTAATCTATATGTCACACTATTTGCTACAAAGTGCGCTAATATATGTGTCACACTATTTGCATCACGATTTACATGTTTCAATTGAAAGTAACGAAAAACATTAACATACATGTGACAATCCTCAATAATTTTCCCTACCAAAGATTGGTCATCTCCAACATGTTTCATCACTTGCACCACATCCACACAGTCACTTTCAACATCTTGCCATCCTTGCTCGATACAAATCAACATCTTTGCTCTAGGGCTTTCCATTACCATACGAAACGCGTAGGCGAAACAAACTGGTAAGATCTAGCATATGTGCCCTCACACTCCCCATAAGAGTTTCGAACAACTACACCAACGCCCCCATTACCTTCCTCTGCCGAGAAGCTACGATCAATATTTACTTTGAGTCTGCCTTGCTGAGGACAAACCCATTTTGTCTTCCTTCTCTTCTCCTTACTTGCACTATGTTGATGACATTCCTTATACTCTTTCAATAGAGCAGCAACCCACACTATCATATGTGCACAGTTATATGAAGAATTACGCCACACTATTATTTCTTTCCATCAATATCTTTTTTAACTTTTTATTAAATAACTCTCATACCTTACATATGTTATGAGTTTCGTGACCTTAAAGTTGTTAGTTAAATACCTTAACCAACCAAATCATGGCTCATCGATATAAAAAACATCAAAAACATTGATAGTTTAGAAACTAAAGTGCTTTTTAATGTCCTTTTAGGTGATATGGGTGATCGAGTTAAATCACCCATGTCACCCAAAAGGGACATTAGAAAGCACTCTAGTTTCTCATTGCTAAAACTATCCACCACATCCCAAAACGAGGCCTCA
The DNA here is from genome assembly GCA_951800085.1 of Comarum palustre. NCBI lineage: Eukaryota > Viridiplantae > Streptophyta > Magnoliopsida > Rosales > Rosaceae > Comarum > Comarum palustre. The sequence goes on from OX637580.1 coordinate 6,804,005, forward strand.
ATACATGAACAGGGGTGTAAATTGGTTGAAACTTTAACATACCTTGCTTCCAAAAGAAGCACAACACGCTGTGATTCTTGAACAAATGTAAACTATCTTCCATCATATCCGAGCAAAACACACACTTATCATCTTCAAGCTGGACTTTCTTTTTTGTTAAAGCAGCTCGAGTGGGTAATATTTCCTTTGCCAGATGCCAAGCATGCATACTTGAGCGTGCCATAGTTTACTCCAAAATCTCATGTGTTGTGTCCCGGGTTAGACCTTGAAGCTTGACTACCGAGCCCTTCTAACAATCGACCAACATAATATCCGCTCTTTCACATTGTAACACTCCTTTTTATCGAAATGCCAGACTTGTCTATCCTCGCCACCATTTGAGCTTAATGTGATTTTTGAGAATTGTCTTGATCTCCAAAGGTTTAAACAGATCCTCCAAAAACCAGCATTTCCATTCGCCACTTTCCTCAATAAGATCACATACCAACAACTCTTGTGAACCTTGCATAGATTATGAGAATGGTTTAAAACTGTAAGGCAGTGGAATCCACGGATGCTTCCAATCTCTAATTTGTTCCTCACACCCTACTTGGAATCACACGCCATGCTTTAGTAACTTGTCCCTTCGTTAGACTCCGTCATATATGTGAAACATTCTTTTCCATCTCAGCTTGTAAGATATTGACATGCGTAAAAAAAAGATTATATCGCTATACCAAATGATACATGATTTTAAAGTTCATAATGGATGATTAATCAAATATATTTATTTTAGTTTTGAAAAGAAAACTAAATTAAATATTAAACAATAGAAAATAAAAAAGGACCTCTGTGTCTGCGATGGTTTAATGTCAGGGTCCTCTGTGCGCATAGTGGTATAAGCATTGTTTACAAACACAAAAACAACACGCTCGCTCGGGTCTCCCCAACGCTCGTCCCATTTCTCAGATTCCGATTCGGCTTTCTTTTTCTAAGGTTCGTCTTCTGATCATTTTCCATGTTCCCTCTCTTGCTCTATCAGATCGATATATTTTCAGGAACAGGTTTCAGCTCTGGAATCTTAGAGTTGAAATAGAATCAGTATTGAAGAAAACCAAAGTGTGAGGTTTTGTTAAAGAAAGAATAATACTCTCTCTTAGAATAACCCAACCATCCGGGAAAGAATCTGAAATCATTTTTTATTTAGATTCAAGTTGATAAATACAAGCTACGAATCGAGAGTCTTCGTCCCACACCATTAGGGGAATTGGCCTTTGGATTCTGAGGTTAGTCTTGCAGTGAATACCTGTCTCAAATATGTGGCTTGATCATATTTGTTCTTGATTTTCCTTTTTCTCCCCTTGTAGATGTGGTCCAGTATATGTTTTTTTTTAAATTGCAACATATATAGGAGGAGTTTGGATTTAGATGAGGAGTTACTGTGGATATTTTCTTCATGAGCATTGATATTATTTGCACCTGAAACTTGGGATATCATATCATACTATCATACCAATCTTTCTGTTTCATTGCTTTTTAGATCAGTACTACTGACCTGTTTGGTTTATTCTGTTGTCTTGTTGATGCTTTCAGTGTATTAGCTTTAATGTCATCACCTTGTATTGTTCCTTGTGGGAGAGTTGAATATGTGCATACTGTTTTTTTACTGTTCTTGTAGCAACAACCGGCTTGAAAGTCGAAAACAGTCTTTTCAAGAATTTTGTTTTTGGAAGAAATAGCAAGGCTAGCACCAATTCAATCACTAATGTGAATTATACCACTGAAAATGATCGTAGGTGACAAAAGTTTGATTTACATTAGTTGCTTTCAGATTAAGCTACATATATATGAATTTTTAAACTTCAGTCACCAGCAGAGGTACCAGCCCTTAATCTGAAGAAAAAAGAATATACTTGTGTGGTCATGCCTGCCAGTTTTGCAGCTTTGCTGTTTTTTCTAGGACTTGAAATATAATTTTCTGAGTAGCAGTCACGGATGCAGTTCCATGTTAGGTACTCAGTTTTGATGATAGGCATGTTTGGTGCCAAATAAATCACTTGGCCTTTTGATGCAGTTCCTGATCACAGTATTGAATATAGAAATATAAGGATAACAGCAGAACTCAAAGAACAACAGGTCTTTTAATCTTTAAACAGTGCTAGTGTGATGTTCTCTGTATTATATTTCTTATGTGTTATATTAATAGTTGCACATCTCTAGGCGTTATTATGATTTTACTTCCTGGACTGAAAACTTGCGATCACCAATCAGTGCATATGCTTCCCTCTAGTATATAACCTCAAGTATGGGTCTGGTAGACTTGGTTCTGGGTTTTCAAGTTATCATGTGATAATTGGCATTGAATACATTTTAGGTGTCAGATATTTGCAGTTGGTTTAGATGATTTTCTGTGATTATTGTTTTCTTTTGATGTGTAGTGTTACCGTTTCTATATTTGTCTTAGAAATGCTGGAATAAATGGGTCATGATAAAGAAAGTTTTATGGGTGTGTGCAGGAGCCACTGATATTTGCTAAATCCGATGCATTTTTTGTAATTTGAAGTTTTTAAAAGAAGTTTCAATGGCCAAGAAATCAGTACCACAACCAAAGCTAACAAAGCTTTCGGTCTACCTTTACATACCTAATATAATTGGTGAGTACTCATGTTCATGACATTCTTGTATCTTTTATATGTTACTTTCAAAATATAGTTTGAGGTTTACCCGAATGTTCTCTTTTTATGCTTCTGGAAATGCAGGATACATTAGGGTTCTCATGAACTGTTATGCTTTCGCCATATGCTTCTCTAACAAATCACTTTTCTCCATTCTCTATTTTGTCAGGTGAGAATATAGATTTTTTATTGATTTGTCTTGGAAAAATTAATGAAGTGTTGTATGTGTGCTTTTGAAGAAATGTGTTTGAATTTGGATTCTTAAAGGATTGAATGCAAGTTGTTTTGGTGTTGGAGAAATGAGAATTCCATGATTTGAAAAAGAGGGTAGGGTGGAGTTTAGATACTCAAGGCATAAATAAATAGATAATAATAATGTATACTGTAGATCACTATGATGTGGAGCTTTCCTTATGATTCCACCAGAGAACTTGGAATAAATCAATGTATTTTCATACTAAACATCTGATGCAAAAAGGGCAAGTAAATAAATAATTACTTAATCTCTTATTTCAAAACCATTTTTTTCCACATGCAATCATAATTTTGAGCTTTGGTTTGTTTAATGTGTATGTTAGTTGAAATATATGTTTAATGGTGTTGTTCCAGCTTTGTCTGTGATGGAATAGATGGTTGGTGTGCTCGCAAATTCAATCAAGGTATGAGTTATTTGGTGCTGCAATGTATGCTTGTGTTCAAACAACTTAGCTGATGCTGTGTTTTGGTATCTGCTTGCAATTCTGACATTGAGATCCTTACTGTTGTTTGTTTATTTGTTTTTTTTGTTTTTTGCTTTTTAAGAACTGTAAATTGAATGGTAGACTCTGAGGTTAACAAACAGATCAGAACATGACCTGAGGTGATCGAGAGTTTCAGACAATTAAACGTCTGAGAAACTTGAATGTGACTGAACTCAAAATTCTGTTATTTTCTTACAAATATACCTAATATAACTACAGTATTCAATAAAAAATGTGTAGCACAGAATCCATCAACAAAAGTTTTTCTAGTCATTTAGTATCACCAACTCTGTTGGCTTTTAGTTCCATAGGTGGTTACACTGCTTGACTCTACCATGTCCTTTTCCATAATACATGGATTACACGCTACTTAGACTTGAACTGCTAGCTAGTTAATAAACATATCTGTTCATAATATCTAAACATTCATCACCAGGTTGTGGCTTTTCTATTTTGTGGTTATCTCAATGTATAATAGCTTTATTACTCTACTGATGCTTAAATAATTACACTACTTAAGTACTGCTGTCATTGTTTACTGTCCGGTAACTGGCAAAATAAGAGTTTTTTGTTGGCATATATGATGAAATTTATTTTATGCAACAGTGATTCATAAATCATAATTGATCACATGAAGTACATTCATTTGATTCATCTTCCTGATGCAGTGTCAACATTTGGAGCCGTTTTGGACATGGTAACAGACAGGTTCTCTCCTCTCGCCCTCTCCCTCCCTTCCACTCTCATGCATTTCTTGTGTAATTTTCTACACTGACAATATTGATTCTTATGTTGCATCTCAGGATAAGCACTGCATGTCTCTTGGTAATTCTTTCACAAGTCTATCGGTGAGACATTTTCTTCATATGTTGCTGTAACTATATATGCATGTTTATCTTAGCTTCTGGTGGCTTTCATTGTAGGCCTGGATTGATTTTCCTGTCGTTGCTTGCCTTAGATATTGGTAGCCACTGGCTGCAGATGTACAGGTTATTCTCCATCCTAGTTGTCATTTTATCAGATGTATCATTTTGGTATTAGATCGTCTACAAAAATTTAGTTTACTAATTGTGCTAATCCTTCATTTCCAGTACATTCCTACTTGGAAAGGCTAGTCACAAAGATGTGAAAGACAGCACTAATTGGCTTTTCAGAGCATACTATGGAAATAGGATGTTTATGGCTTACTGTTGCGTGGCATGCGAGGTAATTATAACTTCTGTCTATCTACCCCGTTTGTTTTTTATGCTTTTCTCTTTTCAATAGGTGCAGTTGCCACTCCTCGTGATCTGAACTTTTCACTTTACAGGTGCTTTATATCATTCTATTTCTCGTTGCAAAGAACGAATCTGAGAATTTGATTGAAGTAAGTGGTGTGGTTTTGTATTATAAAAAGAGATAGTTCCAGATTATTATGGTTTCTGAATGTTTCCTCTCTCAGGTGTTATTGGGTCTTGCACACCATATTACACCTCTTTCTGTTCTAGTTGGTTTGAGTTTATTTGGATGGGCTGTTAAACAAGCAGTCAATTGTATACAGGTAATGAATTGTGACTCCTTGATTTAATCTTTTGGATATCATACCAGTGTGTGATCTACCTGAAAATGAATGTTAGAGTACTCAAGGTCCAACCTCAAAGATAAACCAACATATTTGCTTCTTAGTTTATGGTTTTTGGAAGTTCACCGTCCGTTAAGAAATCCTACATTCAGATGATGACCATCTTAATGCTAAATCTAATCTGGTACAGTTTATAGATTAGACTAGTGTGCTACGTAAGCGGTGAAGACTTCAGGTGACAGTGAGGTGATACTTGATTATTTAATATCTCTAATGTAGAGGTAGTAATGTTCCTTGTTCTATGATCATCAGTATCATACTTTCCTGTTGGGGAATGGCATCAAGATGGTTGAAAAGATTTTGAATTTACCAATTTTACAAATTAGGGTTTACAGTTTATGATAGCATAAGTTTCCAAGACTTTGTTCTTGACCATGGATGCTTATCTCTTATCTGTTACACTGAATGAAAACCTTAGTTATCCATATTTGAGGTTTCTTTGTAACTTGTCTACCAAATATTGTCATTGGTGTATCTGATCAGATTCAAGTGTCTTCTAATTCTTTGTATGTGGATTTCTTGAGTTCAGTTGAAGACAGCAGCAGACGTGTGTGTGCTTCATGATATCAACAAGAAGCACAGCTCATAATGCTTATCAAATATGACTTGAGGCGCATTCTACATTCAGCTTTGCTGCTCAGTTCGAATTCAAATATGTAACATTAGCAGATGGGTTTGCTTTATTCTTGTGAGACGTACACGATGAAAAATTTATAACACCTTATTGGTTTTATCCTTCGGATTGAAAGCTGCTTTGGTGAATTATTTTCAACCTCAGAACAAAAATCTCTTGCTAACATATCAAAATGGCCATATATTCACTGAAGCAGACCTCAGTTGAGGTTGCAGTTTTTGTTTGAGGGAACATTTGTCTTGTTCATTGAGAGAGCTAAGAGAGGAAAACTGGGAAGATAAATACATCTTGCCAAGAGAAGAAAACGTACATGGAGGGAGCTCCAGCATCATTGCCATAATCACAATCTATTTTGTTTGCCTAAAGCAGAGTTGCAATCGATTCACTCTAACAACTCGGTTTGAGGGAGCATGTGTTTTTGATTGGTTTCCAGTTTTGGGATATCGCTGTTCTAGTTCCATAGTAATTGCGGTCATGTTCTTTATTTCAAAGTTACAATATCAACGTGTTGATTGTTACTGTTTTCATTCTGATGGTGAACACGATATTGAACTAGAAGAACGTTTATGTTGAAGGTGCACCTCAAAGGCACATAGTTAGAGCACTTGGTCACTGGAACATTACTTGGTGAGACATTATTCAGGAAAAATATTTATACTAACCCTGACTTACAATAAACTGGGAAATAAGAACATTGTGTAGATAAGATTGAGCTGACCATGTAACACAAAGCAAATGATGTAATGCAAATCTTTAATTCAATCTGATTTCTTCCATAAAAGAATTACAAACGAGTAAGGGAATGTCATCTCTATATTCAAAGAAAGCTTTAAAAACAGAATAGGATGGTACCGTCACTCTGAACAGGTGCATCGTAGTTGAAATTTTGCTCTAAATAATTCGAATAATCGTTCTAAGATTGTTATCTAACACTCGGGGAGAAGCCTGCAAAATATGAATCTTAACTGTCAAAAAAACTAATACAGGCTATAACCAAAGAGCTGGCTGATGATGATGGAAAATCCAAGAGCAATAGCAATCAAGGAAGAAGCCCACGTCAGTTTCTCTGTTATTCTGGGCACTCTGTCCTTTAACGCCTGACTACATGAGCCTAGAAAAACTGTGTAGCTTCCCATGGCAACCACGGTCCCAACTAAGAACATAACTAGAAATGCAGCACCAGCAACACGAGATGGCAAAGCAAGTGCAGGCAAGACCATCATCAATGCATCTGGCTGCAGCCCATGCACAATTCCAGTGGCAAAAGTGGCAAAACCAATCTTCTTCTTCCCAACAGTTGGATTATCAAGAGTTTCATATACACTAACATCACACTCACCATTCTCCAAGGCAACACAAGGACTCGGGACTTCTGAAGCTTCCTTAATACCCATAGCACCAATAACTAATAGAGTAAGCCCCACAACTCGTGTGCCCCAAGTACGGATAATTTCAATGTGGAGCCGGTCCTTTAGTAGCAGAAATAATAATCCAAAGAGAACCTGGCCAGCATCATGGCCACATCCCCAGAGGGCTCCAACAAGAGCACTTTCAATGCGGGTACGCCCAATAGAGAGTGGAGCCAAGGCAGCTAGGTGGTCAGGCCCTGATAATGTGTGCAGGCAACCAGCAAAGAAACCGGTCCATGCACTACTAAGTAATTCAGTCCGGATGAGTCTTCCCCCGACTGCAACAGAAGCTGGACCACCTGTTTTTGTTGCTGTTTGAAAAGAAGCAAGAGCTGCTGGTGCAAAGGCAGGTTGTACTAAGACCAAAATAAGAGCAGAGAGTGCAACCAATGCCCCAGTGGTGATGGCCTGTCCATGTTTGGAAAATGAGATGCGTTAGCTGTTGGGAAAAAGAAAAATTCTAGGGCTCTAGTGGCTAAATGTTAAAGGTCAATCTAGAGATTGGGGTTTGCAGATACCTTTATCTTTTGAATGTTAACAAAATAGTAGTAGCAGAAGTAGTTGAAAACAATAATTCCACTGGGACAGATGTAATTACACAAATGATCATTTGGACAGTAACAAAAACTTGAATGTAGAGTTTGTCTTTGGTCAAACTCATTCGATAGCAGATGCAGTCAACTATGTTCCTAGCCCTACCCATTATTTCTATCATAGTGACCCCTAGTTAAGATCCCCGGTCATCTTCTCAAGATAAGGTTTAAAACCTGCCCTGAGGGTGCCATCAAGTAGATAAGCAGCTAAAAGAGAGAACCAGTTGAACTGCGCAGAGGATATATTAGACTAGTAAAGATCCCTAATTTCAAGACCATACTTACCAATACTATCAATGTTGTCAAATTTGAGTAATATGTCTGAAAAATCCTTGTATCAAATCTGAAAATGGTTCAAAATCTGAAACATAAACAGAGCTGCACTGATTAGCAATCACTTACCTTAAAATCTTAAATGCAGCAACCCTTGCAATCGGTACAAGGGTTAGGACAGTATTGGCTGTTAAGGTAAAGTGAGGACATCGGTAAATTGTCGAATTACACACTTAAAATGAACCTCAACTAGCTATTGAACCAGGTTAATATTACCTAAAAGATAACATCTGACATCCCAGCCTAATCTGAACTTGATAACTTTAAAGGCTAATTTCAGGCAAGCACCCAATGAAGCACCTGCACTTGATAACATCTATGCTTTCCTAATTTTTCTCCTTTCTGTCCATACCCGTTGGTAAAGGTTTGCGACAATTGTTAGTGAAACAAGTTTTGGCCCTATGTCGCTTGTCCATTGCTGTGCTAAAGTTTCAAAAAAGCACAGGGATTTGAAAGGGCTTCCCTTTGGAAGCCGTAATGGTAATTTGCAATTCGCTTCGACAAGTCTTCAAAGTTTTAGATTTTTAGATGTAATTTGTGAACAGAAAATGCATAATCTTGAAGGACCATAAAACTAAGCTAATATTCTCAAAAGAACTCAATATAGGAACTTCATGTCAATCAATTGCCACAGTTTCACAAACGTAGTATCAACCATCCCACCCAATCGCTTACATTTTCAAATTCATCAATTGCATGGGAACACATTCAAAAATGTTAAACAAGACCACCAACATCAACAAATACATAAAAAAACCCAAAATCAAAATCACATCTTTTTATATCAATGTTGCAATCGAGATGACTACCTTGCGTTGCTTAGAAACTCCATCTGCGATCTGACTGAGAAGATGGGTTTTTGGCTCCGACCCATTTGGCCCAGACCCGGCCCGGTTCGAAGGCAAACCCTCTGGCGAAGACGAAGAAGAAGAAAATGGAGATGGGTTTCGATGTTTGGAGGAAACAGAGACGACGCGTCTGAAACTGGGCAGCTTTGAAGATGGGAAATTGAGTCTGGAGGGGTCGAGACGGTGGTGAAAGGAAGAGGGCTTAAGATGATGGAGTTTAGGGGTCGGGGTTGAAGAGGACAGAAGCCTTTCCATGGCTTCTCTCCGTGTAAAAACCAAGTTGGTTTGGTTGTAAAGAAAGGGAATTTGGAGAGAACGGAAGATAAGCTTTGGACACAAATACTGAATCTTCTGTTTCTTTTGCCCAACCACATTCTCAAAAACCAAAAAAATTCACAACCCTCAATCATTTCAAACTTATTCTCAATCTCTTACGTAAATAGTTAGATTATTTTGGACTAACGTTATATTTTTGAGTGAAGAAACCTTAGGGTAGCATAATGAAGGAAACTTTGTTTTACGTATTATTGGTTAAAGAAATTTACAAAATATGAGCTCCATCTATTAACAATCAAGATCATCTGAATCACATGTCGAAACTAAAAAATAAGTTTCCTATTTTACTTGTTATTTTTTTTCTTTAAAAGCAAAATATTGTCATTCATGAGCATTACAAGCTCCTGAAACCATCTTAAATTTTTTTTATTATAGTGGAAAAAATAGTTATTGATTAGTGTCTATGGTCAAACTAGCCCTAAAATCCCTCTCATGGTCTCAATTTGTCCACAACGTCCCCCTTGAACAAGTAGTAGCCTTAACGTTTTTTCTTTCACTTCTAAGTTGTATTCCCACTTTCCTCTTAGAGTCCCAAATCAATGAGAACCGTTCCAATTTTTGCTACATTGCTATTCGGTCCCATTGGCCATGATTCATTTAAGTGATCATCGACTTGGTCTTCCTCAGTTTGAAGCTTCCAAACTCTTGCAGTGCAGTTCAAGGAGCATTCTCGTTTTGGAATAAGTCTGTTTTGGCAGGTAATATTCCCTTCAAAGTTGGTGGAACTTGGAATTTGGAGTCTTCCAAGTATTGGGTGAGGTAAGATAAAGGATAAGTTGGCCCTCCCTGGATTTCAATTTCAATTTCAATTTCAATTTCAATTTCAATTTCAATTTCATATAGCAATAAAAGAGAAGCTTCAAATATGACACATATCCAAATGCAATCCACATTTGCCCCCTCGCGCCTGACACATATATGCCCCATGCCTGCGTGCTCCCGCCACACGCACTCTTTGGCCAATAGTCCCAGAACCTTGCGGTGTTGCTAATGAATCTACTTCTAGTAGAACTTCATCGGTTTTGGTTGGAATCTTGATTTATGGATTGGAAATTTCATGGGTTGGATAGATTTACGAATCGGAAATTTCATTGACTGCATCTTTTTCTCATTATATTTTATTATTATAATAAATGTCAACTTCTTTAAAATAAAGAAATTATTAAAGTTAGAGCATACCATTTTTAAAGTTATGGTTTTTACATTTTTATTTTAATGTTTTTAAAAAAACTGTTTGAGATGCTTTAACAACACAGAATGTTTTTTTTTTCAAAAATGAAAATCTTAATTAAGGTATGCAGCATGAGTTTTAGTTAAATATGGCGATGTGGGTGATTGGAAATTGATGGGATGGGTTCCTTGGAAGATGGGGTTACACTGAAGAGAAACATGTAACCTTAAACTTTAAAGTCATTAGATTGCTTCATAGTGAGCATAGATACAATTGTATAAAAGTAAGAACAATAAATAGATCAAGAACCTTTAGACTCGATGGGCACATGATCGATCCAAGCTTAAGTTTTCTGCACTGCATCTCATTTAGTATTCATTGAATGGGGCAAGAATTGTATTACCGAGAGAATGAAACAATGCAAGGACCTAAGCTTTTATCCTCGCATAAAGATAACAATTTAAGTCCAAATTCCTATTTATAGTTGCATACCTTATTAGTCAAATAATTAGATGAGGTTTAGCAGTTTTATTAACATCATGTACTTACAGTGTGCCGGGTTTATACTTTGTGTACTCAAACGCTCGATTTGAAACTTTATGTATTGAAATTATTAATCACCCTTATTTGATGTACTGTTTCTAATTTTTTCTCTTTTTAATAAGACAATATTCCATGCATCATTTTCTTTGACTTGGAATAAGAAAGAGTGTTAAGGGAAATATATATTAAGTGTAAATTACACAGTTAATGATCAACCAATGTAACAACTCAATTAGTCATCAATCAATTATTATTGTATTGTATACGTTGTTATTATTGTTTATAGGTGGAACCTAATATTTCACCTTTAGTGGGTTACAATTCAAGAAAGAATCTCTAAATGTCTAGTTAATTATTAAATATGCATTATTTGTTGTGCTTGAGTTATTGTTTGTAGGGTGAAAGCCCAGTTAAATGTGAGAAGCCACTCTGGGTCCTTTGTCAGGGCCCATTTCGCCGTAAAGCTAAGCAAAAGCAAGGGAAACTGTTCCCACATTGGAAAAGGACAAGGCATGCTGCCTTTAATGCTACTATAAATACCAGTGCGGGCCTCCCGGTAAGGGGACGCGCAACTTCTCGACTATTCTTGAGTTTTCTGCTTAATTGACAGTGTCTGACTTAAGCATCGGAGTGGCTTCCCTCGGTAAACCCGGGGACGCCTCTTTGACGTGTTTGTTCTTTACACAGGAAAACTCGGAGTACAAGGAAGTTCGCTATTTCTGGAGCCGTGTGACCCGCTAAAGGGACCACGAGTTTACCCAGAAACAATTTGTGCTCTCGTTGAGAGTCGAACTCAAGACCTATCGTTCAATATTTTAGAGAACAATGGTGGATATAGCAGGAGAACAAGATCCAACTAGGAGGCTCAGTTTCTCAGGGGATAATAACCCGGGGGCCTCCGAGACCCAGTTTGGTCAAACAGATTTGGCAGCAGCATTTGAACTCTTGAAAAAGGACTTTCTCGCTCAGAAGGAGCAGTCTTCTCGAGAACATGCCGAGTTGATGACGTTAAGAGAGCAGTTAGCAACCATCCAGGCCGAGCATGGTCTTCTTCAGGCAACCCTAGCTCAGAGGGCGAATGCCAATGAGACGTCAGCCAGACTTGCTCATGTAATAACCCCAGTAGGGAATCCTCCGGGTTATGGAAACCCGCGAACTTTTGACAGTGCATACATCCCACCCGCAACCCTCCCACCCGCTATTCTCCCACCCGTTGCCCACCCTACCCCAAATCCCCAAATTATCCATCTCTCCAATCCTCTGTTTAATCACAATCTTTCAGGACCCCCTCCACCTCCAGAGCCGGTATTAAATCAACCACTTCCCCCAGCCGATGCCCAGACCCGGCTTCTCTTACAGTTGACGCAAACTGTGACTCAACTTGAGCAGCGTTTTAACTCGGGGACAGGGCAACAGCAGTATCAACCCCTTATTACCCGTGCAAGCTCATTCTCCACCCGGGTTCAGACAGATAAAAAGCCCCCGGAAGCTAAGCCATTTAAGATCAAGAAGTATGCCGGAACGGGCTGCCCATATGCACACCTAGAGTTGTTCCAGTCTCAGTTGGATTCAACCCGGTTCACGGATGCCCAAGCATGTCATGCCTTCCAGGAGACACTCAGTGAGGAGGCATTGAGTTGGTTCCTCAAGTTACCGGCTTTGTCAGTAGAGAGCTATGATCAGCTGACACAGAAGTTCCTTTCCCGGTTTATCTTGTTGTCTAGTGCCAACCGAAGCACCACTTCACTGTTCAAAGTGCAGTAAAGGGATGATGAGAGTTTGAAAGTCTTTGTAACCCGTTGGCTATCTACGACTTCCAAATGTGGGCACTAGGATGAATCAGTGGCATCAGAGGCGTTCTTGCAGGCGCTCAAGCCAACCCGCTTTGTGGTTGAGCTCAGGAAGCAGCGGTTCAGGTGTTACGACGATTTGATTAATGAAGTAACTCGGCAAGCTCAAGCCGAGTATGATACCTTCGGGGAACGACGGACGAATACCGGGTTTACAAGCCAGCGAGCCGATGGATGGAGAAAGGAAGGGCAAAATAAGAGTGGCCAGGGGTACTACGGCAAAAGTTCAAACAGACCAAGAGAGAAGCCAAGAGAAGCTCCATACCCAAGACCTCCAGCCCAGGAGGCAAAAAGCCCATACATTCCTCGATATGAAGTGTTAACCAATTTGACTACCTCGTATGAAGAAATTTGGAACCGCCATAGGAATGACATTCCCCCGGCTCCAAAAAGGAAGTTTCCCAAAAAGGCAGGGCCGGACAATGGGCAACATTGTGCCTATCACAACGAGTCCGGCCACACTACCAACCGGTGCTCTTCCCTTCGAAACAGCATTGAATATATGATTCAGAACGGCAAGTTACAGCAGTATAAGTCACCCGCTACAGGTGCCAACCTGATTGAAGTATATGGGGAGATAATGACAATTCACGGGGGTGGCACCCAAGGAATATCAGGTCACCGGGCCAAAAGACTTTGCCCAAGAGGCCCGGAGTTGGAGATAATGCAGCTTCGTCAGGAATGCCGCAAGGAACTGGTTCCTTGGGATACCGTGTCATTTTCTCACTCTGAAGACACGCTGAAAATGCATCATAACGATCCTTTCATAATTACTCTTCAGATTGACCATTGGCGAACTCGGCGAGTTCTAATAGACACTGGAGCCGCTGTCAGTGTCATGTTCAGCAGCTGCTATAAAGGGCTTAAAAGAGGAAGATATAAGCTGTATAGAAACCACGAGTCATTGATCAGTTTTTCAGGCGAAACAACTCAACCATTGGGGTCGGATCAGTTAACGGTTACAGTTGGAAACGGGCACCAGTCCACAAGAATTGTAGTTCCCTTCATAATTGTGGACTGCCCATCATCCTATAATGCCATACTTGGGAGAGATGCCCTTTGGGGCATGCAGAGTTTTATAGCGGGTCATATGCTGCTTATGAAAGTGCCTACACTCGAGGGCTGGGTTACAATCCGCAGAGACCGAGAGGCCGCTGTCAGATGCAACGCGATAACAACAGCTCAGACCCAGCACGAAATGTTTTCAGCGGGTTTTCCCCTATCCCCATTTGACAAACCTGATGACCCTAGGGATGACCCCGATTCCTTGCCCATCAGTAAAACAGCACAGAAGAAGAGCCAGAGTATCCCGCCAAGTTTCCCCGGCCAGCCCTAATTGAAGCAACAGAATGGATTCAGATTTCTGAGGAATACCCGGAAAGGAAGATTTGCATTGGCACAGGCCTTGACCCAGAGGTCAAAGCCCGGATAATCGAGCTTCTAACCCGGAAGCAGAAAGTGTTTGCATGGTCATATGCCGACATGCCCGAGATCTCTCCAGAGGTTATGACACATTCTCTCAATATTATCCCGGGTATTAAACCGGTACGACAGAAGCGTCGTGCATTTTGTGCAGAGAAATATAAAGCCATCCAGGCAGAAGTTAAGCGTCTTAAGGACATCGGGTTCATTGCAGATGCAACATACCCAGATTGGCTGGCCAATGTTGTGATAGTCAAGAAAGCAAATGGAAAGTGGAGGATGTGTGTCGACTGCACAGATTTGAATAAGGCCTGCCCAAAAGACAGTTTTCCACTTCCCAAGATTGATCAACTGGTAGATTCAACCGCGGGCCACCCGCAGCTGAGTTTTATAGATGCATACTCGGGGTTTAACCAAGTTCCGATGAACCCCGCGGATCAAGAGCATACATCTTTTACAACGGACAAAGGGATGTATTACTACAAGGTGATGCCTTTCGGACTCCGGAATGCAGGAGCCACTTTCCAACGCCTGGTAGTGGGCATGTTTGCTAACCAACTCGGGGATACTATGGAGGTTTATATAGATGATATGTTGGTGAAAAGCCGGGAGACAAGTAAACACCCGGATGACTTGGAGACCGTTATTGACATTGCTTTGAGCAGAGGAATGAGATTGAACCCGGAGAAGTGTGTTTTTGGCGTTTCAGGAGGCAAGTTTCTCGGGTTTATGGTTAGCGCTCGGGGGATTGAGGCAAACCCAGATAAGGTTCAAGCGGTTTTCGCTATAGAACCGCCAAAGACCAGAAATGAAGTCCAGAAGCTTACAGGTAGCCTGGTGGTCTTATCCCGGTTTATATCTAGGTTGACAGATAAGTGTGCCCCCTTCTTCAAAATTCTTAAGAGTCAACACCGGGAGCAGATTACATGACAGGAAGAGCACAATCAAGCTTTTGAAAAGTTGAAAGAATACTTGGCATCGGTTCCTTCCTTATCCAGACCTAACCCGGGGGAAATCCTCTATCTATATCTAGCGGTGTCTCAGACAGCTGTGAGTTGTGCCTTGGTGAGAAAGCCAGAGTCTGACGAACTGCCGGTCTATTACACGGGAAAAGGATTCACTGATCCCGAAACTCGGTATCCAGATATTGAGAAGCTTGCCTTGGCCTTGGTGGTAGCGGCAAGAAAGCTAAGACCCTATTTTCAAGCACATTCAATCCATGTGCTCACCAACCAACCACTACGGCAGGTTCTGCAAAAGCCGGAGACTTCAGGAAGACTGGTCAAGTGGGCAATTGAGTTGGGGGAGCATAACTTGCACTTTAAACCGCGCACGACAATTAAAGGGCAGACAGCAGCAGACTTTATTGCCGAGTTTATCCCAGCAGAATCCACAGTTGCTGAAACTCTCGCTACAGAAGGTGACCCGGAGAGATGGCAAATATTTGTAGATGGCTCAGTTAATCAGAAGCAGTGTGGAGCAGGAGTTGCATTGGTGGACCCGGAAGGGAACATGTTTGACTATGCTTTACGTTTTAACTTCAAAGCATCAAACAACACGGCTGAGTACGAAACCCTAATCAAGGGGCTTCAACTCGCTAAAGAAATGGGAGCCCGGCATCTCCACATACTGAGTGATTCCCAACTGGTGGTGCAGCAGGTTAACGGCGGATTTCAGGCAAAGGAAGCACATCTTTCCTCCTATCAAAAGTTAGCGGCTTTCTTGAGATTACTCAGATACCAAGGCAGCAGAATGTAAGAGCAGATACTCTGGCTAGGATTGCAACAGGGGAAGATCCCAATGCCGAGTTTAAAGGCCTACTAGTCGAGACATTGGAGAAACCAAGTATCTCACTCTCCTTTTCTGAGATTTTCGCAGTGGAAGCAAAGCCGCCACTATCTTGGATGGATGAGTTTATTAACTTCATCCAACACGGAACCCTACCTGAGGACCCGGTAGCAGCCAAACGACTACGGGTTCGAGCGGCACAGTATAGTATCCGTGATGGGAAACTGTATCGACGAGGGCATACTTTCCCTGATTTGAAGTGTATTACACCCGAGGAGGGAGACCGGGTTTTGTAGTCACTTCATAGCGGAGTATGTGGAAATCACTTTGGAGCCCGTAACCTGGCTTTCAAAACCCTCAGAATGGGATATTACTGGCCTTCCCTGGAACAGGATGCCAGAGTCGTGGTAGATTCCTGTCTTCAATGTCACCGGTTTGCAGCCTTTCCCCGGGCCCCATCAGTCCCGCTATCAGTCATAATTTCTCCATATCCATTTTGCATGTGGGGGATTGATTTCATTGGACCTCTACCCACAGCCCCGAGACAGTTCAAACACGCCATTGTCTCAGTGGATTATAATTCCAAGTGGATAGAAGCTCAACCCTTGGCTCGGATCATAACCGCAAATGTTAAGAAATTCCTCTGGAACAATGTCTTTTGCCGGTTTGGAATCCCAGAGACGTTTATCACAGATAACGGGACACAGTTTGACAATGACGAGTTCCGGGAGTTCTTACATTCCAATGGGACAAAGGTGCTATATGCCTCCCCTGCACACCCGCAGACTAATGGACAAACCGAAGCTGTTAACAAACTGATCAAGCAAGTTCTGAAGAAGAAGCTGGAGGACGCAAAGGGTTTATGGGCTAAGAAACTGCCAGAGGTTTTGTGGGCACTTAGAACAACTCCGACAGAAGCTAATGGGGAGAGCCCATTTTTTATGACCTTTGGCTCTGAGGCAGTAATCCCGGTAGAGATGGAAGTCCCTAGTGACCGGGTACAACTGTTCGACAGGGCAACCAATAATGAAGGCATTCACCTTAACTTGGACCTCCTGGAGGAACGCCGGGAGCGTGCACATCTCCGGAATATCAACAAGAAGCAAAAAGTGGCCAAACATTACAATTCCCGGGTTATCAAGCGCCCAATCAAACTCGGGGATTGGGTAATGAAGGAGGTTATCCCTAAGCCAACGGGGTTGAAAGCTCCATGGGATGGTCCATATGAAATTGTTGAAGTCGTGGGCCCGACCACGTTTTACATCAGGGGTACAGATGGAGTTACGCTTGCACGGCCATGGAACGCAGAACATCTACATCTCTTTCCCAAATAGGTACCAAGTTATCTATGAATGTCCAAATTTATTATGTTTTGATGTTATATATAAAGCCTTTCAGGCCCACATAATGCATAAAACCCTACCGGGTTATGTTTATCAAACAGTTTGTTGAGTGAATGCAGCCTTTAGCGGCCCTACTTGTATGCCTTAACCGATAATCTCCGGCAATCTCCATACGACGTGAAATATTGCAAGCCTTAACGGCCTTATTTCACTGTCAATCTCCGATAATCTCCGGCAATCTCCATACGACGTGAAGTATTGCAAGCCTTAACGGCCTTATTTCACTGTCAATCTCCGATAATCTCTGGCAATCTCCATACGACGTGAAATATTGCAAGCCTTAACGGCCTTAATTCACTGTCAATCTCCGATAATCTCCGGCAATCTCCATACGACGTGAAATATTGCAAGCCTTAACGGCCTTATTTCACTGTAAATCTCCGATAATCTCCGGCAATCTCCATTACGTGAAATATTGCAAGCCTTAACGGCCTTATTTCACTGTCAATCTCCGATAATCTCCGGCAATCTCCATGACGTGAAATATTGCAAGCCTTAACGGCCTTATTTCACTGTCAAGACTCGGCAATCTCCGGCAATCTCCATAAGACTTGAAATATTGCAAGCCTTTCACGGCCTTATTTCAGTCCTTGGAAGTCCTAACGGACCCGTAAAGCCCTAGCGGCCCTTAGAAGTCCTAACAGACAAATAAAGCCCTAGCGGCCCTTTGAAGTCCTAACGGACCCGTAAAGCTCTAGCGGCCCTTGGAAGTCCTAACGGACCCGTAAAGCCCTAGCGGCCCTATTTTCATTTTATAACGTTAACATGCCAAACTGGCACTATGTGTAAATTTTGTCAACACTTGCAGATTATGCAACAAATTACCGTGTTATTTGACAGGAAGAAATTATGCAAACAACTTGAATACTTTTATTCAAAAGTCAGTTACAAAGCAGAAAGCCGCTACAAAAATAAAGGCTAGTCTACAAAAGCAAAGACAAATCCTCCAAGAAGCTCCAGCTTATGGCGCTGCAGACCCACTACCCCCGCCAGTGCTCGACCCGCCACGTCCTCCCCGGGGTCGTATGATGAATTGTCCTCCACGGGGCAGTGGCCGGTTTTGCAGACCCCCGACAATACCGCCACGGGATGCACCTCTCCGGGCTGCTGAAGTAGGAACCGGGGGACTCCGAACTGGGTTTGTAGGAGCTCTGGGCTTTGCAGCCACAGCAGGATTCGACCGGGAGGCGCCTGCAACCTCATCGGGTCTGACATGACCTTGGTGACCATCATAACCCGCTTTGTCGAGCCAGCCTTGGCGAATCCCGGTGCTAACAATTTCGGCACGAGCCTCAGCCCTTGCTGTCCGAAGCTTCAAGTCAAACTCGGGGCTCGCCAGAAACTCGGAGATAGCAGAGTCCTTGGCCCGGGAAACCTCCTGAACCAAATCTCCTTTTTGCTGCTCCAGAGAAGTCACTTGTTGCTGCAGCGCCTGATTCTGTTCGGTCAGCTGAGCTATAGCGGCATCTTGAGAACACCGGTCCGCCCGGTGACCCTCGATGACCCTCTCAAGCTCTGAGTTTTTGGCCACCAACTCTACCACTTGGTCTTCTGCCTTGGCCAACTCCTTCCACGATGAGACCGCTGATGCGCTGGCCTCTTCCCGGAACCGAGCCAGGCATTCTTCTCTCGCCGTCACCTGGTCCCGGGCCGCCCGGAGGTCGTCCCTGAGCACTCTCTCCCTCTCGGGGATACCTTCATTGATTAGCCGATCAGTTGCCAAGTATGACATCCTGACCACCTACAAAAAAAGTTACCGGGTTAGTATCAAGAAACAGAAAAAAAAACCCCAAACACAAGTCACACGAGGAAAACACTTACTCGCATTAGCTTCTTCTGTGTCCTCCGGGCAGCAATTACCGAGTCTTCGTGCTCCAGGATGCAGGAGTCAGCGGCACAGTTCTTCATATCCGCTACCATCCTCTGGACGGGCACGTCCGCCATCCCTCCACTCGCTAACTCTTCCATAATCTCGTGGATGGCCCGGTGCTGCTTCCTCTCTTTCCTCTCATTCCTCTCCTTCCTCTCCTTCCTCCTCTTCCTCCTCTCGACCACGCAGAGCTGGATGCCTCCCGGGTGCGTTTGCGAGAGGCAACAGGTTCCACTTCTTGAACTTCGTCGCTCCCGTCACTCCCCTCAAGGTTCTCCTCACTCATCACCCTTTCAAAACCTCCAACCTCTTCACCCCCGTCGTCAGCCTCATCTTCAGTCAACTCCTCTTCACCCGGGAACACAGATGAGGGCACCGCGCTCATCACCGGTTCTTCAATCTCCTCTTCATCCGCAAAGGTGAATTGAGTCACCGGTTCTTCAGCTACCGGGTCTTCCGCCACCTCCGCGGGATTCCCATCAATCTCTTCCTCTTCCTCCTGATACACCTCCATACCGAGAACCTCAGCCAGGTACCCGGGGATCTCGTTGAAGTGCAAGGTATCAACGTAGAATTTTTGAAGATCCCCTTGCTCGGCTTCTGGGCGCAGGAAAACCGCTTTCATGGTCAGATCGATATCGTACAGTCGACCATCCGCTGCTTGCGTCCGGATCCCGGCCCATACAGCTTTATCTTCAAACCCGTCGTATATCCCCGGGTTCTTCCGCTTGGTAAACTCTATCGGAAGAAGAGCTGCAGAACAAACAGCCCGTTACACAAGAGCATACGACAACAAGAAAGCTCAAAGGAGA
The DNA here is from genome assembly GCA_951800085.1 of Comarum palustre. Classification (NCBI taxonomy): domain Eukaryota; kingdom Viridiplantae; phylum Streptophyta; class Magnoliopsida; order Rosales; family Rosaceae; genus Comarum; species Comarum palustre. Next base: position 6,824,032 of record OX637580.1, read on the forward strand.
CTGGACAAACCTGGGAGCTCCATCAACCGGCACCTGCTGTACACGTACAGCCTACAAAGCCGGTATGAACTCCGGTCATCTTGACCCCGGAATGCCCATAGCATCCTCCGGATCCTCTTTTCCATCACCGGCTCCAGAGGAATGTCGGGGACATCTGCAACAAAACAACATAATTATTACCCGGGATATCGAAAAGAAAGAAGAATCCGGAGAGAGAGGAACTTACTCATCAATGGTTGGAAGTCAACCGGTACTTGGAGCGTGTAACCCGGGTCTTGAAAGTTTCTTATTAAGAAACTTTTCTCCCTCCAGTTCCTGCTCACTGAGGATGGCAGGTCCTCGACGATCTTCTTAAAGGCTGCTTTGGACTTCAATTGGATAGTCCCGCTAAAACCTGCCTTCCGGGAATACTCGGCCCGGTACATGGCGTGCAACTCGTGGTATGTCGGCATCTGCTGCCTCAATACCTTGTACATGACGCACAACCCGAGAAGCTGCCTCCACGTGTTCCGGCCAATCTGCCCGATAGCGAAGTTGCTTACAGCTAAGAGGCACTGCACCTCTACTTTCAGCGGGAGTGACAGGCCGCACCGCAGCTGGTACTCATGGCACAGCGTCCACCCATCCCCGGGAGCGAAGAATTGGTCCTCGGGTTCCAAAGGGCGTATCTCAACAGACTCGGGGATCTTCCAGTTGCTCCTCAATTCCACGATCTCCTCCGCTGTCAGTGAATACCCGGGAGGGTCGATAGCGGTACCATCAGTGAAGGTTACAAAGTTGGACTCGGGGACGTGAGTGTCCATTGCTTTATTGGCCATCTGCAAAACCAAATAACACGGCGACATCAACAAAAACCCAGAAAACCCGGGGACCACAAGTTAAAATCCCACCCAGCATAACGCAGAAACCCAGAAAAACCTTCTTGGAAACCCAGAAACTGCACAAAAATCATCCCAAAACACACAAAAAGGAGGGGAGGAGAAGCCATACCTTAGTTGGGAAGGTTTGAAGGGGTTTTGAGGCAGATTTGAGTCTTGGATTCGAAAGAAACAGAGACAAGAGAGAGAGCGAAAGCAAAAAAGCTCGAAAAAGTTATCGGGTTTGGAGGTGAGACAAAACTGTCACTCTCACCCCCTATTTATACAGTTAAAGGCGTGCACTGAAGGGACGTTTCAGTTTTTCGAGAGAAACGACACGTGTCACGCATGCCGCGTCCTAAAACCGAAAAACTTTTCAGTTTCCCCCCACTACAACCCGGAGACGTCGTTTTAAATTCTCAAGGTGAAAAGTGTCTGCGGGTTACGCTTGCGTACGGACTTGGGGGACTGGGTACCCCGGGTTTGGTTGCTAACTTTGTAACCCGGTAAAGAAAAGATTATAAGTCCCCACCCAAGCGTACCCCTTGACTGAGGACTTGGGGGACTTGTTTATAGGTGGAACCTAATATTTCACCTTTAGTGGGTTACAATTCAAGAAAGAATCTCTAAATGTCTAGTTAATTATTAAATATGCATTATTTGTTGTGCTTGAGTTATTGTTTGTAGGGTGAAAGCCCAGTTAAATGTGAGAAGCCACTCTGGGTCCTTTGTCAGGGCCCATTTCGCCGTAAAGCTAAGCAAAAGCAAGGGAAACTGTTCCCACATTGGAAAAGGACAAGGCATGCTGCCTTTAATGCTACTATAAATACCAGTGCGGGCCTCCCGGTAAGGGGACGCGCAACTTCTCGACTATTCTTGAGTTTTCTGCTTAATTGACAGTGTCTGACTTAAGCATCGGAGTGGCTTCCCTCGGTAAACCCGGGGACGCCTCTTTGACGTGCTTGTTCTTTACACAGGAAAACTCGGAGTACAAGGAAGTTCGCTATTTCTGGAGCCGTGTGACCCGCTAAAGGGACCACGAGTTTACCCAGAAACAATTATCATTGAATATCGTTGTCGTGTGCGTATAAATATCGTTGTAATCTACCTCTATATAAATAGAATTTCTAACGAGTGAGTAAACCTCTCATTTGTCATTTTATTTCTACAATAAAAGAATTCCATAGTTATCTAGCAATTATCTATACTTTGGAAAACATAATAAAAAATTAAAAAAAAAACAAATACAGAACACGTTGATCTTAGGGGGACTTGAACCTTTCACCTTTTTAAAGGTAAGAGTTCCATAAGCATAGAAGATGGAGAAATTATCGTATTGAGAGTTTTGTCTCATATAAAACAATATTATTGAGTTAAGAAACCTTACCATCATGGAAAACATCCAGTTAGTTATGTATATTGAGCACCTACATTACATTTGTACCTAACAAGCAGGTGAGACAGGTTCCTCACTTTACCCCTAAACGGTTTACTACTGTCAGTGACGGAGTCAGAATTTGCATTTGGGTGGGTCACTAACAAAATTTGCATTTGGGTGGGTCACTAACAAAATATCAATGTTTTTATAAAGAAAAAAACTAACTTACTGAAAAGAACAAACATTTTCATACTAAAAAAGAAATACAAGGAAGAAATTAATAGAAGAAAGAAAAAAGGACAAAAAGGGCCAATTATGCATATGAGGGTTTGAACACAAGACCTTGTCTGTTGCTAACTAATCATATTTCCACCACACTAGGCTGCAAACAACAATCTATAGCTGACATTTTATATATTAGAAAAATATCCATGTAGTACAAAATTTGACATATTACTTCCCATTCTAACATTTTTTTCTTCAAAAGTTGACAATTTGAATTTTTTAAAAGAGAATTCGTGCCCATTAGGTCTAAACTATTAAGACACTCTTAAGCATCGATATTATTTTAATACCCTTATAGCCTGACCCCTTAAACATGCTTTAGAGAGAGAAAATGAAAGAAAGAGAAACATGTTATTGTCTGCAATAACATGTTTGATATCCAAAAAATTATATAATATTAATAAACTATAATGTCTAATATCACAAAAAATAAGACATAATAAATAATAAAATAAAAACGTATTCTGAAGAGAAAAAAATATTGACTATCATGTGAAAGAGAAACATGTGCACCCTCTCCATGTTCTAATATGAAATATATATATTTTTTGAATCTAAGATAATTAGTGGGCACTAGTTATGTTTATAGATTGTATTTAGAGGAAAGTTTTTGGGTCAAATGTTGAATGGGGCATGTGCCCCACAATTGTTACACATCCCTTTGCCCCTCCTCACTGTTGTGAGGGTTATTTTGAGTTAAATAATGATTAGGTCAAGATTAATTTAATAATTCGATTAATAAAAAATCTTGTATGTGATTCATAGAACAAAATGAGTTTGCATCGTGAAACATGGTATGAGAGCTGAAAACGAACCGTGGTGAGAGAATTGGTCTTGTTTTGAGGGTCGAGATTTTGAAAAAATGCTAGGTCTCAAGAACCAAAACTGGGTGAATTCTGGAGTCTACCCAGGGTGCCAATTACCTGGCCTGTCGGGATACTGTCCCCCCCACTTTCCGTTTGTATTCAATTTCAAAACGTTAAGTATTTTACGGTGGAAAGAAGGCTATTTTATTTTTACCAAACGTATCGGGTACCACGCCTATACACGATCGACCGGCTACCACGCCTAATTTATTTGATGCATCTTCTCTCTTTTTTGCGGAGCAGATCTTCCTCTTCCCATTGAAAGTATAGGTTCTGGGTGCGTAGTCCAAAATCGGAGCCGTCCGAGGTTCATCAACGAAACCTGGGTTATCCGAAATTGTTTGGCCAGCAGTCCTGGGTTTCAGATCTACAACGGTACAACCCTTGGTTCGGATCCTCGAAGTATAAACTGCTCTTCCTCTTCCCATTGAAAATACACGATCGACCGGGTACGACGCCTCTTTTATTTGATTCCTCTGCTCTCTTTTTTGGTCTGAATGATTCCTCTGCTCCGCGAAGTATAAACTGCTCTTCCTCTTCCCATTGAAATTATAGGTTCTGGGTGCGTAGTCCAAAATCGGAGTCGTCCGAGGTTCATCAACGAAACCTGGGTTATCCGAAATTGTTTGCCCAGCAGTCCTGGGTTTCAGATCTACAACGGTACAACCCTTGGTTCGGATCCGTTGCATCGAACAAGTGTTCCAATTATCAGATAACAGCTTCTCATCCATGGACAGACAGGTAACAGATTCGATACTAGTGTTGCTCATAATAGTGAGCAACGCAACATTCGATTCAATTGTAATTCTGATTAACGGAGAGAAAATTTGCACAGTTCAATTTGTAACTAGTTATGAAACATAATATTGTAGGATGCGGCGACGAAGAAGCGTGAGGCTGCGTATGCTATGAATTGTGAAAAATCAAAGAGAGCCCGTGAAACAAAAGGGGGAGTGGAAAGGTAGGAGTAAGTAGATTAAATGTTGTTATTTTTCCATTACATAATTAGTGACCATGTTCGATTGTTCTATCTAACAGTTTGATGGGAGCAGCACATTCCATTTCGAGAAACATAGACTTCTTATATAACGATAAGGTACCTGCATACCCTTGAAATGTTAAATTCATGATCTGTTTAAACATTATGTTTTTAATATTGTACTGACATTGAATGCAGGATTTGGGCGGCGAAGGGCGGTCATGCAGAGGAGTTTTCGATGTTGAGGAGAGGCATATTGAGAATAGGAAGAAAGCAATGGACAGTAACAGTGGATTTACAACTGGATGTGACCCGAAAGCGTTTAAAGCTGTAGTGTCCCGAATTTCGAATGAGAAGGTATTTGAGATTCAAGAGTTGGGATTTGGTCCTGTGCACCAGTTTCGATGCAGGGAGTTAAACTCTGCACTGTGCAAAATGTTGTTGGATAATTTTAATGTTGATAGATGTATGATCAAGATACACGGGAGAAACCTGACAATTACAGAGAAAGACTTTGGCCGGTTATTGGGATTGAGGTGTCACGGCACAGAAGTTACCCTACCAAAGAGGTTCAACCTGGATCATGAAATAGCCGAGTTACAGGGGATAATTTGGGGGGTTGATAAAGAGATGACTGTTGACAGATTGAGGAGGAATGTAGTGTTCACAGACGATCCGGACGACTTGTTTATGGTTAGTTTTGTATTATTTTCGCTGTGTATCATGTTTTGCCCCACCAGACCAGGCTATGTAGATCCAAGACTGTTATTATTGGTGAAGGACAGAAAGTGTATGAGGCGTTATAACTGGGGTCGGTTTGCGTTTTACAAACTGTTGGAGGAAGTTAAGCTGTACCAGAGCAACCAACCCGAGCATGTAGGGGGTTGCCTTGTCTTCCTACAGCTGTTCTATCTGACTGTTATCGGGGAAAGAATGTTTGTAATTCCAAAAAGCGTCCCTCCAGTAATGACATGGGGCAGGAAGGAATCGAATAGGGTGTACGAAATCATTGAGGCGAAAGGGGGATTTAATGCTACAAATGGTATATGGGTAACAAAGAGATTCTCAGGTATTAGATCGACCGAATTTTCAGGTTCCTGGGATTACAGCACGGGACTGAAAACAAATCTGAAGGGCGACATGCTTGCCATGAGGTCTCTCATCTCTTCTGCAGAAGAGAAAGTAGGAGTCTTAGAGACATCCGTTCATCGTATTGGTCCGGATATATCCAACCTGCTGGATGCAGTTACATTGTTACATGATTCATTGCTAAAGCTAAAGGGACGAGATGTCTCTGGCTTAGTCGATGATGTTTGCAGGGCAGTTAAGTCAATTGAATACGGCGATGTTCATCTAACGGGGGTCAGTGGGTCTGACGAAAACAAATGTAGAAGGGTAAGTTTTTTTATGTCACCATCTGAACTTAGGTATGTTATAGATATGTTTTTCAAATATATTGTGCGTGTTGTCCTTAATTTATGTATAACCCGTAACTTTTGTTATGTTTAACTATCTTGATCGGTGTTTGTGTTGTAGGAGGATGTGAATGCCTATATCGTTAAACCGGTTGGTCCTTACAGTGATCCCAAAGGGCCTGGGTCCTTTAGCGGCAGTGGGGAGGTTAGGAAACATTCCCAACGTAAGTTTGGTACTGTAGCCAAACTGTCCCCTCTAGACTTGAATATACTGAAGTTTTTATCTAGCCAGAAGGCTCGTGCTGAGGACAGTCTAGGAAGGTAATGGAAAATTGTTAAATAAAAAACCGCATTGAAAACGTGTAAATGTTGTTTTGTTCCGTGTATTGACTTATTGATTTTGTGATATTTGTTTTGTTGTATACAATCCCCGTAATCTATGTTTTAAAAGTGTCAATTTTTTTCCAAACAGTGTTGAAGTAGCGAGATTTGGGGAGTTTAGCGTCTCTCGTTGGGACCTTCAGTGCCTCAGTCCCACATGTACAATAAACAGCAAGGTTAGTTCATTACTTTTATTTGAAAACACCATAAAACTATGTTGATGTCATATTATTTGTTCATTTTAAAGTACCGAGTGATTATGAATTTAAAATACACGTAGGTGATCAACATCGTGGGGGAATATTGTTTTGTGAATCGCGATGATTGGTGGTTCCTCCGATCCCGACACTATTCTCTGTATGTAACATATTGTTCTACTGAGCTTAAATAATGGGTAGGGCTGTTTAAGATTTGACAGTGACAGGCTATTTGTCCTTCCTTACAGGACCGCGCAAAGGACTATTATGATTCCTATGCTGGAATGCAGTCGTATGTATCAGCCACCATTACCATGTGTAGGCTACACATATTTAATGGGCGTCTAAAAGCATGTAGAAAGGTTTGTTAGATTTTGGCGCTGGTATTTTATAGAGTAAACACATGCCACCCAGAACCTTACAATTAGTTAACACAGATATTCATCCCCATTCTTGACGACGTTTTGGATCACTGGTTTCTTGCTGTTTCCAACATCACTGAATATGAATGTGAGATATGGGACAGCATCCCTGACCTCCTAGCGCAGCAACGCCGCAAGAACCTGCTTAACAATGTTGTGAGTTCATCCAAAAATTTATTTGATTTCGTTGAAGGGAATATCCCAAATATTCATCTGACCTTTTGGTATTGTCATCTTTGATTGGGGCAGATGACTCTGCTGGGAGAAGTTTTTTCTTCTGAACTGCAACATTCGGATCTCGGTCCATCTGCATTTTCCTCGTACAGTGTCACGTATCCTGAGAGCATGAGGTCCATTCCTGACAAGTATGACTCTGGTATATTCACTATTAGACATCTCCAGTACTACCGAGAGCGGTGGTTCTCTGTGGTGAGTACCTATTTCGTGTAGATATTGAAATGTTATGTTGTCCTCGTTGAATTATGTGTACTGATTTTTTTTGCTGCTTGGTGTTGTGCGTAGTTCAATTCTGGTGATGAGAGGGTTAGGATCGCACTTGAGATTGTGAAGAATCCGATGAATGAGTGCTACAACATTGTTTTGGATTCCATGTACCGTGAAGATAATGAGATAAGGGAATGCGAGGAGGTACCTGCAACAACAGGGGACATAGTTGATGTTAAGGCGGACCTGGTTATATCCTCATTGGGCATGAAATTGAAGCCTCGTGTTCCACGCCGTTCGTGAAGAAGGGTTCTCCGTTCCACATTACTATGTGATAATGCAATAGTGTATCTGTAAACTTCATTGTTGATGACTGTAACGCTTTGATGTGTTTAGTAATAGGAATTGTGAAATTTCTTCTTAGCTAAACTATGTTTATTACTATTGTGAAATGAACAAGGGAATGCTGGTTGGTAATTGTAATATGTGATTGTGAGATCCTTTGTTGTGTCTTCGCTACGTACCTATAGGGTCCTTATCGTCGTATACTATCATGCTAGTTCTACTGTCCAACTCCGTCATATAGTATCATGCTAGTTCTCCTCCGAGTGTGATCTAGAAATTGAGAACCCCCTTTTCTGCAGTTTCAGATACGAGGGCTGCATAATTCCTTATCGGCTGCTTAAATACCGATGATCTGGACTTTGATTAGGTTTAAATTCAGTGAATCTTGGGCCTAATATTACCTGGGCCTACATGTAAATATAAGGAAGGTCCACGGTAGGCATATGTTGTGCCTAAAATATGAAATGACTGAAAGTGGACACCGGAATTTCCATCGTACATTAAAAGAGGAGATACAGATTGTCTAAAATTGCAGGTAATCACCAGATACCATCCACAACTCTTATTCATACATGACATTAAAGGTTCATACCCCTCATTAGATACGCAACGTCTTCAGCACTTCCCTTCATTACCACCATTCCATTCCGTTTATCAACAGTTGCTTTTACTTTTGATGACGAACCTGACGAACTTGACGCAGCTTCGCTGCCAACATCAACGCCAGTTCTCATGTTATAGTAAGCCACCGCCTCATCCGGAATATGAAATGGCCAACTTGGTGGTTTCACATGATTAGCATGAGGGCATGGTTTTGAAATAGCGTATATCGCATCATTTAGCTCATAATTCCCCTTGTACTTAGGCCCGTATACTCCTTCAATTTGAGCTTTGCATTCGTTTCATGTTTTGTAAACCCCTGGTTTCTTCCCAACCCATACGACATAGTATCCACCCATCCTCCTGTGTCGAACAAGCAAATTTTTTTAACGCATCGTGGATGCATAATGGCCAACATAAATTTGTCAAATACGATATAACCTTACCTTAAATGCTTTAAATGTCTCCCAAATGCTGGCTTACTCGGTTGATAACTCTGGCGAATCGATTATGCATTCAGTATCTCCTACTAAATGGGATTAGAAGTCTCCATGGATGTGTAGGAGGCTCCTGTATATAAATGTAGAATGGCTGGCGATGAAACCTTCAGCTCCCCCCAAACAAATATTTTTATAGTAAGGTAAATGTGATTGATCCATGTACTGTTCGCTTTACAGGCATGCATTATTGTCTCTTGTCTCACCTACCCATGCCAATGGAATCGATTCTTTTCACTGTAATAGTCGCATCAAATAAGGGAATTCATCCATGGGGTCCTTGATCCATGTGAGTCATGTAGCATTTTTTGGTAATAGTTGTGTAGGATATTGATCCATGTGACCGTCTCCCACCCCCCGACCCCCCAAAACACACACACCACCCTCCAGAAAAAACAAACGACACCACGAGATTAACTGTACATATATTCTTGTACAGGACGGATGTCAGCAGCTGTTGTAATTGAGTTGATGTGAGATTCTGCTACATGGCCCTCCCTCCTACATTACTATGCTCTTGAAGCATGCACCTGTCATTCCTATGTTGTCTACTCATACCCCTTATTCACCCGCTAAAATAATCTTAGTAAACTGAAAGTCGGAGATGGTAATTTTCTGGGTGAATTCTGGAGTCTACCCAGGGTGTCAATTACCTGGGCTGTCGGTATACTGTCCCCCTCACTTTCCGTTTGTATTCAATTTCAAAACGTTAAGTATTTTACGATGGAAATTTCATGACGATGAATACTTCTGTCGGCTAAAAAATTAGCAGGTTGAATACAAACGTACAACTTTGTAAACCAACTCTATATAGGAGTTAAAATCTCAAAAAACTCGTGAAATAAGATATGATCAGAATGGTGAAATACATGTATGGCTGAAAAATCGCCTGATTCGGGTAACATCTCAGTCCCGATAATAGCGGTCAACCTTATCTACCCTCAGTATTCCCTATGGGAGCCCTGTCGTCGGGAGGTAAATGTCTCATAATTTTTATATAGGCGGTCACGTCGCATCTATCTGAGAGTTTGATGTGTGGAAGGATCGATCAAACTTGGTCACGTAGAGGTATGTATGGGCATTTCCATGTCCCGAGTGACGATAGATTATCGTTGACCGGTCCGATCGAGCCCTCAACGTTACCGAATCCAGTTGAATTTTACACCATAGCCATGTTTCACTATAATGATCATATCAGACAGTCGAATTTCCATTTGTGAATTTTGATCATCGAAATCACAACGTGCCTACTAATGTTGTACGACTTATTTAAACAAACGTACAACTTTGTGAACCAACTCTATCTAGGAGTTAAAATCTCAAAAAACTCGTGAAATAAGATATGATCAGAATGGTGAAATACATGTATGGCTGAAAAATCGCCTGATTCGGGTAACATCTCAGTCCCGATAATAGCGGTCAACCTTATCTACCCTCAGTATTCCCTGTGGGAGCCCTGTCGTCGGGAGGTAAATGTCTCATAATTTTTATATGGGCGGTCACGTCGCATCTATCTGAGAGTTTGATGTGTGGAAGGATCGATCAAACTTGGTCACGTAGAGGTATGTATGGGCATTTCCATGTCCCGAGTGACGATAGATTATCGTTGACCGGTCCGATCGAGCCCTCAACGTTACCGAATCCAGTTGAATTTTACACCATAGCCATGTTTCACTATAATGATCATATCAGACGGTCGAATTTCCATTTGTGAATTTCCTTATTTACCCTCAGTATATAAAATATTCGGTTAATTCGGACCGGTTTTTATATTGTGTTTGGCTGTAGTGTCTGTGTGGGGTTGCAGGGGGTCACATTAACCCAGCTGTGACTTTTGGACTATTCTTGGCTTGGAAGGTGTCGTTGGTCCGACCTGTGATGTATATTGTGGCTCAGAGTTTGGGTGCCATAGCCGGAGTTGGGCTAGTCAATGCATTCCACATGTCTTACTACACTAACTATGGTGGAGGAGCCAATGAGCTTGTTGTTGGTTACAGAACCGGAGTAGGATTGGCTGCTGAGATTATTGGAACATTTGTGTTGCTTTACACTGTGTTCTCTGCCACTGACCCAAAGAGGAGTGCTAGAGATTCCCATGTCCCGGTACAAAGCTCTAACCTGGTTTGATGCTCAACTTGTTATCTGGTTTGATGCCAAACTTGTTACCTGGATTCTCATCTGGTTTGATGCTAAACTTGTGTGACTGTCCTGTATTTGTAGGTTTGGGCACCACTTCCAATTGGGTTTGCTGTGTTCATGGTTCACTTGGCCACCATCCCAATCACCGGCACTGGAATCAACCCCGCAAGAAGTCTTGGAGCTGTTGTAGCCATTGGGGGGATGGAGGTAGCCATTGAATTGTAGATATAGTCATGAGATAATTGGTGGAGGGGGGAATCTGTAAATAGGACATAGTGTGGAGAGTATTGCAGGAAGAGTTGACAAGTTCGAGGTTACCGGTAAGATATGTAACCAGACCAGTCTGGTCACGCAAACCGCCGGTTGGGTTGGATTGTTAGAACGAAAAGGCGGATGTGAGGGGAGGAGGGTACACTGAAATTGGTTAAATCTCGTCTTCAATCATGACTGTATTCGTATTGTGTGGATGGGAGCGAAGCGTTGTGGCGGGAAAAGCTCCAGTGTCTACAGTTGAACATGTTTAACATATTAATTAATATGATGCAGTTGGAAAACGTGTAGGAAGCGGGAAAAAACGCCTCTCCGGTCATTAGGTTAACTAGGTGTTAAGAGGAAGTATATAAGAGGCTAACACAACTTTAATTTTACATCTGAACCCAGGAGACACTGTCTCTCTGCATTTCAGACCTAGATGAAAACCGCATGCAACTTTCGCTGAAAAGGAAGGTTTTCACAGAGTTTTCAGCGGTTTCAATCACGGACGGTGGAGATTAGGATCGGGGATTACAGTCACAACTGAAGGCTGGTGTGCTTATAAGTGATAAATGTTGTTGTCCAATGGAAGGCTGTTTAGCTAATTACATACAATTTTATGCAGATGGAGCAGAGCAGCGGATCCGTGGATTATGGGGTGGATCGTAACCAGCAAGTGTACTGTCATAGGTAAAAAAATACATAATGTTTAGGAACATGTGAGGTTAAAAGTTTAATGTTCAACATATTGATGGATTCGTTGGTTATTGGTTGTGCAGGCCATCTTGTTCAGAAGCAAGCGTAGGAATGAGGAAGGTATTGTAAGCGGCTGAATATATTTACTTATAAATTTGTTTACTATATTGCTTATATTTTTTAATTTGTTTATTATATATATATATCTGCTGAATTTCCATGAATAATGTATTCTCATTGCTTGTGGGTGGCGCAGGAAGATGCATATCTGCAGACTCATAGCAGACCGTACGAGTTCTGCAAGACAGTGGAAGGTTTATCGCCAGAAAAGGTTGCTGCAGTGAATGAAATTGGATGGGGTCACATGCTAGATTTGAAGATTACAACGTTGTATGGACCGATATGGAACATGATGTATAGGGCAATTAACACTAAGAACAGGACGGTGGATATATGCGGTGTCCTTTTTAAGCTGGATAATCACCAGTTCACTCGCGTGATGGGAATAGCAGATGGCAGGGTTGAGGTTGAGGACGGAAGGACCCTTACTGAACGGGAAGAGTCGTTGGTAAAGAGCCGTTTGTGCGAGGAACAAGGGAACATATACATAAGCCGACTGGTGGAGATTGTACGTTACAGAGAGGAGGCTGACTACCTTTTCAAGATGGCATTTTGTCTGTACACACATACCACGGTGTTGTGTCCTGGGATAGAAGGCACTGTCAACAGAGGTTTGCTGGCAGCGTTACTTGACACTGATGACATCGGAAACAAAAAATGGGCGTCGTATGCAATCAATTGTCTACTGGAAGGAGTAACATCAGACGCACATAATGAAGATTGTTATGTGAGGGGAAGCATGGTGTTTTTGCAGCTGCTCTACTTGGATGTTGTCGGGGAGGAATTTAATGTTGTGGAGAGGGGGCTGCCTCCAATATCAGTATGGTACCCAGAAATAATGTACAAAGTTATAATTACGATTGTGCACCATGGTGGGTTCGATTGCCCACTAGTCATCATCAGCAGAGCAGCACGACAAAGTCGGCTGAACGATTTTGTGAACCGGGATAAGACAGTTGGGATAGGAATCGACCGGTCTGTGCATGAAGATCTGTATGAGTCACTGATACGCATGGATAGTATTGAAAAGCGAATTGCTGAAATGACTGATGAACATGCGGGACACAAACAGGGTGTGGATGAAATCAGAAAGCTGGTTCTGAGGTTGGTAGATATGTTCGAAACTCTGAGTGAGGATATTGTGCAAAGAGTTGTGCAAATCATGTTGGACGAAGGAAGGACATCCAGGAAGCGTAACAGAGAAGCCAATGACAAGCCGTGCACGGCAGAGACAACCTGCAAAACATCAGTTTTGGGTGTCATCAGATCACAACCAGGCTGTGGCAATATTTCCAGAATTGTTGGTTCTGATGTGGACGGAATGAAACCACATTCTGCAAGACAGCTATCAGTAAGTTGCTATGTATTTTCAACTTGTTATCTTGTTTGGCTTCATTGAAACTTCCAATTACGGCTATAAATAATAAGCATGGTATTCATTGTCGTTGGCATGCACTAACCCCTTTTTTTAACTTGTCTGCTTATTTTTCAGTTGGAAGGTGATAAAGGAATGGTGACACCAACAAAGGACTGCCAACCAATCTCCGCAAGTTCAAGTAGCCCAGTACGACCTCCTCCTAAAAGGAGGGCTGAAAGACTGTATGAGGGGGCATTTACTAAATCAGGAGTGTCAAGGGGAGCTGCAAGAGTCCTTTACAACACGTCATTGCTTAAGGAGGTGGCGTTCGATGATATTGTCACGTTTGGTCTGCATTCATTCAACAACCATGACCACGCCAAAGGTGGTCAAGAAAGCGTGCACTTCATTGCTGGACCGTTCACGCTGCAGTTTCCTCTGCTGGAGGAGGATCTTTAGTTGCTTAATTATATCTGCATGCCAGGGGCATCTGAATCGTATGAGTTTATGCTACTATATGTTCTTTATTGTGTGACTGTGTTGGGTTATGTTTCTATCACGTAATTTACAACCTACTGTGTACAGCACTATCGTCGCTGACATAGGTGGTGGCAGGTCAGTTATACCCCGCCTTCACATGCTGTCCCTGCTGCCGGACACAGACCTAGCCGACGATGTAAGTTTGGTACGGTTCAGTGACGCATATTTACTCACAAATGTGATTGTTAAGTCCAGTCTGTTAATGTAACATATGTGTGTTCATCTGCACTGCACAGGTGATAAACTTCTACTGTGAATTTCTGTCAAGGGATAGGTTGATAGAGATTTTCCTCCCCACGTAATTTTCGGTATGTAATATAATGTTACTTACATCTTGACGCACACAGACCACAGTTTGGCCAACTGAACATGTCAATTTTACATGCTGACAGGAGAATGCCATCAGAGATTTGGCTGAAAGGGAGACAACAATGGGGAGAATCATTTCCACGACTACCGTCTGCAACATGTATCGTTTTACTGGACGCATGGAGTATTGCGAAACAGTAAGTACCAGGTTTTAATTGTGCGGCAAGTAAAATGTTATTGAATTCTTAGTATTTTAACATCCAAATTCTGGGGATCAATTAACAGATCTTTGTTCCCATGCACTATGGAGACAAAACATGGAAACGTGGACAAGGGACCAGAAAAGGACACTGGTTGTTGTTGGTTGTACATCCGAAGATGCTAGTAGCAGAGGTATGGGATAGTGCACCTGGTTTCATCAGCAATATAGACCTTACAAGGATGGTTTACAGGACGGTAAATTACTCGACAATCTCCCTTGTGGTGTTAAGTAAATTACCTGGTTTCAACCTGATTTTTAATGTTCAATACACAGCTTGTACACCTAGATGAAGTGTTGTCAGTGGCCGGGTTCGCAAGTGGTGATTTCATCTTTGATCTAAAGAGTTGTCAGGTTATTGTGCCTCCTAATGTACCTGCACAGAAAGGAGTGGCCGAGTGTGGTATATACACAATCAAAAATATGCAGTTGTATGGAACTACATGGTGGAACGACGTATGACACTCCCTTTCACATCCCTTATAAATGTCTTAGACAACTCTGATATTAACAAGAGCAAACCCTGGTTTATTGACTATTATAATAACTTGTGTTTGCAGTACAAATATTAGTTCATTGACTCTTTTAATGACTTGTGTTTGCAGTACAACTCCCATGGCATGAGATTGTCCATGATGCTTGAGTGCTTGAAGGAACCGGCGAATGAGATATATTATCAAGTTCGTCAGAGAGCAGAGGCTATGCATAAAGGTACGGATCTGGCAAATGCGGATATTGATCCCCTCACCCCGATAGAGTTTTCAAATGCACCGGGGGAGCGCATTGAAACTGAAAACTACATTCAGGGACAAGTACAGGAGCCACGGTCAGAACACATTACGCCTTCCACCAATCCCAATGACGGCTACCAGTGGACTGATTGGAACTCAGTAATGGAGTAGGGGGTGAAACAAGGGCGGACTTTTGATTTGATGTTGGGACGTTTAGTAAGACAATCATATTTTATTCCCATCATTCTGGATGTTCAGCTCATTTGAGCACCGAGTGTTGTTACTTTTTGATAGCAAGGAGGTTGTGAAGGGAAACATGAACTTGCTGCGACACTTAGTCCTCATATGCAGTTGTATAGGGTTTTGTTCACAGGTCTTGGGGCTTCACTGTTTTTATGTACGAACTTGTGTAGCACCATGGGATATGTATGATGATATGTATGATGATTATGTACGTTCTTTATTGTTTGCTTGAAGAAAATTTTTGATAACATACTCAACCGAAACATACCTTGGCCTCGAGTACCTGAAGAAATGAGTCCTGCAGCAGCAGATCTTATTGATCAGTAAGAAAACATACGAGTTCTTTTTATCTTTTGTGATTGCTTCACTAGGAGTATCTACATGTTTAATTTGACAATTAGGCACTTTGTTCGTAGGTCATATGGTCTGTTGAACTGACATAATGTGGGAAATGTTTGTTTAGGTCGATGAGTGTGGAGGCATTGCAGAGTTTGAGTCTGGCTTGTCTATCAATTACTCTTTCAGTAATTTTTCATTTAAGGTATTTTCTTATCTTTTCTTTGATGATCATCTCTAAATTGACTAGTCAAGGTGCTGTGTTATATGAAGATGATATTTTTTGTTACTTTATATTTTGGTAAGCCATCTTACTTGTTCCGTGTGATTGTTGCTCTAGAATCTCTCGCAGCTTGCACCTCTGGGTTGTTTGTATACCTTGTACATATATGCTCAAAGAAATTATGGTTTTTCTTTTATTTCTATATAATCTGCAGTTAAGCAATCTGAGATTCCACGTTTGGATATAATGCTTGAAACTACTGATTCCACGCACATACTGGGGTCTTAACATTACTTGTTATTTGAAACGTATTTACTGCAACTCAAACATCTATAATGAAAAAGGAAAAAATAATGAAGCTCGCTATTAAAAAATGTCCAAATGACATTCATCAAGATTGGTCATCACAAGACATGAATTAACAGAACCTTCGCCAGTGAGAATAGGATTCCTTATCAACATGTGATATGAAATAATCATGGAACTGTGATAGTCATGATATTGTGTAAACCTTGCTGAGGGGATTCATATGAGGGTAAGACATAACAAGTTAAATAGAAAAACAATGGCTACTGAACGTGCTCTACTGGATGAGAACAATGATAGAAATAATAGTTTCTATCCAGTATAATTAAGAAGTCGGAGAAAATTTCCACCAACAGAGTACATATAAAGTCCACGCAGCCAATTGAATTGATGAACTGTTCTATGGATTTCGAGTCAAAAATACGAAGACAAATCATGTTTATCATTAAGAATTCTGATCAGAGGTCAAACTGGACATAACAATATCATAACAGAACAACAACAAGATTCATAAGGGAAAACCAAGCAATCACAATCAAAAACAGACAACGGGAAAGAATAAGAGCTATAAAGAAAATTATGTTTTCCCTACCTTAAATCTCTAATATCAGTAGCCACAATCCCCAAGAACAATCAATCAAAATAGCCAAACACAACACACACTCGACATCACAGCAAGCCAGCCACCTGGTGATGGGATTTACATATCAAGAACAAACTCTACAGTGTTTGGATCAATGCCACAAAAAACTAATAGCGTTTGGACAACGACGCTCACACTATTAAAACAAAATACATTCCAAACCAAGAGTCACCCTACAGATACAGTGCAACAACTATTGGGCAATTTTATAGCTCTCACTAACCTGGGAGTTTAAGGCAGGGATGTATACATCATCACGGCATTCAACCTCTTCAACTGGTTCGGTGACAAAAGCAATAGAGCCTGATAGTTGCGTGTCCCGGCCAGTGTTACACGTTTCAGACATAACCTCACCATCAGTCCTCCTACCAGATTTATCCACATTCCCGGATTTACCAACCTTCCCAGATTTATCGGCCTTACCGGACTCAGCAGCCTTGCCAGATTTCTCAGTGTTATAGGACTTGTCACCCTTGGAAGATTTTTTAGACTTCCTGGATTTACCGCTCTCCGCTTCTTTTACACCCTCTGTGGATTTGCCATCCATGTCTGCAGAAACCACTCGAAGGGGACATCTGCGTATGTTGTGACCAGGAATACCACACTTTCCACACTTGTTACCTTCCCCAACATTCACGTTCGCGTCGGCTGCCACATTGTTTCCGTGCATGCCCTTAGTTCTTACAATTACAGGGTCTTTTAAGACATTGTTTGGGACTTTTTCTGGCTCCTCGTTCACCACCTTTGGTTTTTTGCTAACCCGGTACTTCAGGGAAGTCTCCATCAGCCCACGTAATTCAACCATCCCTTTATCAAAACCATCGGCTGAATGAGACAGGTTGTGACAAACTTTCTTAGCTTCGGTCATAAGGGCCGAGTACCTCGTAAGTCTGCTTGATATTTCGTCACCAGATTTAGCCGTGGTTGGAACTACTTTCAATCTCCCACCCCCTTTAGTCCACCTCTCTAGAATCAGTGATTTGGGATATACACTCACATTCTGAATTTTCAAAACCGAGAAAATATGTGGACATGGTATCCCATCAGACTCGTACTGTAAGCACGAACATGAGTAAACTCCATCTACCGGCTTGTACATCACTGTCCAACTACGGTTTGGCCTCTCGTATTGGGACAAATAAAACATCACATCTTCTGACCAACCAAACTGAACACGACTGGTCACACTAAACCTCGACTCCAACAACATCTGGCCCTTTATAACCACAAATATATCATCCGTGAAGATATGGAATGCATCTTCCTCGAGTCTCTTAAGGTGGGAGTCATATTTTCTCTTGTGGTTTTTGGACTTGAAATTGTCTAGCAAAACACGGTTTCTCAAAAACACAACACCTTCATAAAATCTGGGTAGAAAGTCGGAGAATACAGTAAACCTTCCAATCCGGGTTTTGATTTTACCGTTAAAACCCTCACATCTTTGCGTGCTGCACATCCCCCCACAAAATTGACCCCTAAAAAATGCTTCCGCCCACCTGTCACGCTTCTCGTACAATGCTGTAATCCACTTATCGTTCTCCAACCCAAACTCCTGTACCATGTTGTCCCACACATCCTCCCATTCATCAATGGTATAAGAAGCATATATCATCTTCCCCAATTCTTTTGGCACCTCCTCATCCTTCACATTCTGCCCAATATTTCTACCAATGTGCCAAGAACATAGCCTGTGTCGTGTCCTAAGCATGAGTTTCTTCAAAACAGTACGTATGACTTCGTCCCCATCAGTTAAAACAGTGGCTGGATGCTTGTTATTCATGCTCTCAAGAAATTTCTGTATCACCCAAGTAAATGTTTCTTCTTTCTCATCAGAAACAATGGCACATGCAAACAAGATGCTGCCCCTATGGTTGTTCGAACCTACAAATAAAATCACTGGACAACAGTATATGTTTGTCTTGTATGTGCTGTCTATTATCAAAACATCACCAAAAGCTTTGTAGTCAACAAGGGACTCGGTATCCCTCCAAAATATATTAGCTAGCCTCCCTTTCCCATCAGGAGTATACCTACCAAAGAAATCCTCCTCTTCATTACCTTTCATTCGCAACCAGTTTATGGCAGCCTGCGCATCACCCATGCTATCATTCTCTTTTCTAAATTGATCCAACTTATTGTACAAGTCTTTCAACATGAATCCAACAAACTGAGGCCCCCCTGCTTGAACCGCTAGGAACTCATACGCAACGCTAGTGGAGACCTGCGCCTGTCGGAGAGCTAGAACAACAGCGATGTCATCCTCAGTCACTTCTCTAAAAGATGATAGAAATTGTCGCTCCACAGGTTCTGCAAGTCCATGATTGTGCTCGGTCACAAACTTTCAAACCATGTACAACATTGTGTTCTTATCCAACCTCAAAATAAAAACAGCTTCACATCCTGTTCTTGAATATTTAAATCCCCTCACAGCATTCTTTTTTTTTTCTTCCCCTTGTTCAAAGGACGCTCGTCTTCACTGTCTTCTTTTTCATTTCCCTCTTCTTCGTTATGCACCACATCCTCCTTGCTAGTCACTCTACCCTTTTCACAACCCTCTTTGGAACAACACCATCCCCTCCTGCACACATGCGCTACGCCATTAATTGTAACCTTGTCATTCTTATAAGATCTCATGCTAAACCCAACAACGAAGCTATAATACCCATAGAACTTCTTGGCTTCTTTAACATTGCGAAATGTGATGTCCTTAAAGTCTTCAAATGTCAGCGACCTCACATTCTTCCCCTTCAAAGCATAATACCATTCAGAGTTATACAGGTCGTCATCATCAATATGCTGAATAGTATCGATCGGGGGAAACTCAGGTTTCTCGCCATGCTTCGGTTTGATCACTGGATCTTCCAGCTTTTTCTTCCACTCCGCCTCTGAATCATCCTTCAAACCATCATCTTTACCCAAACATGGACTGTCGTAGTACTTTGCATCAGTGAAACGGAGACCGCACTTATCTGTCTCATCGATCTCGTCCCTCTCATCCATCACTGCCTCTGTCCACCAAAATACTACAGTCAGCAACCGAAAACTCTGTCTAAGAATTAAATGGATAAACTAACACCGGACAAAACACCAGACAAACTAACACTGCCGCAGAAATCACCGGACAAAACATCATAGTTGATGGTGAATTTCTATAATCTATCTGTTACTAACCTGGAAAACAACAGATCCAGTCGACCCGCAATCGGCAGTATGTCCGCCCACTCGATCCCTCTTTCGATCGATTAGATTCGCTGCCGGTTCAGAGACGAAACGAAAAACTCACTAGACTCACCTCTCCTAGTAGACTGAGCTCTGCCAGGAAAACAACAGATCCAGTATGTCCGCCAACAGATCGAGTATGTCCGCCCTCTAAACGACCCGCAATCGGCCAACTAGAATGAGCTCTGCAACTAGAATCAGCTCTCCTCAGCCTTCGACAAGAACACAGAACTTACCCACACCCCAAATACCTCGCCGTATTTAACTACCCAGATCTAACTGCGTATTCACCCGGTCTCTTAACGGAAGAGACAAACACCGTTTACATGTGTCCTCACCTAAACAACCCACGTGTCACAGACAGCCCAGGTAATTAGCACCCCAGGTAGATTTTAGACGTCTCCGGTTCTTCAATCTCCTCTTCATCCGCAAAGGTGAATTGAGTCACCGGTTCTTCAGCTACCGGGTCTTCCGCCACCTCCGCGGGATTCCCATCAATCTCTTCCTCTTCCTCCTGATACACCTCCGTACCGAGAACCTCAGCCAGGTATCCGGGGATCTCGTTGAAGTGCAAGGTATCAACGTAGAATTTTTGAAGATCCCCTTGCTCGGCTTCTGGGCGCAGAAAAACCGCTTTCATGGTCAGATCGATATCGTACAGTCGACCATCCGCTGCTTGCGTCCGGATCCCGGCCCATACAGCTTTATCTTCAAACCCGTCGTATATCCCCGGGTTCTTCCGCTTGGTAAACTCTATCGGAAGAAGAGCTGCAGAACAAACAGCCCGTTACACAAGAGCATATGACAACAGGAAAGCTCAAAGGAGACTGGACAAACCTGGGAGCTCCATCAACCGGCACCTGCTGTACACGTACAGCCTACAAAGCCGGTATGAACTCCGGTCATCTTGACCCCGGAATGCCCATAGCATCCTCCGGATCCTCTTTTCCATCACCGGCTCCAGAGGAATGTCGGGGACATCTGCAACAAAACAACATAATTATAACCCGGGATATCGAAAAGAAAGAAGAATCCGGAGAGAGTGGAACTTACTCATCAATGGTTGGAAGTCAACCGGTACTTGGAGCGTGTAACCCGGGTCTTGAAAGTTTCTTATTAAGAAACTTTTCTCCCTCCAGTTCCTGCTCACTGAGGATGGCAGGTCCTCGACGATCTTCTTAAAGGCTGCTTTGGACTTCAATTGGATAGTCCCGCTAAAACCTGCCTTCCGAGAATACTCGGCCCGGTACATGGCGTGCAACTCGTGGTATGTCGGCATCTGCTGCCTCAATACCTTGTACATGACGCACAACCCGAGAAGCTGCCTCCACGTGTTCGGGCCAATCTGCCCGATAGCGAAGTTGCTTACAGCTAAGAGGCACTGCACCTCTACTTTCAGCGGGAGTGACAAGCCGCACTGCAGCTGGTACTCGTGGCACAGCGTCCACCCATCCCCGGGAGCGAAGAATTGGTCCTCGGGTTCCAAAGGGCGTATCTCAACGGACTCGGGGATCTTCCAGTTGCTCCTCAATTCCACGATCTCCTCCGCTGTCAGTGAATACCCGGGAGGGTCGATAGCGGTACCATCAGTGAAGGTTACAAAGTTGGACTCGGGGACGTGAGTGTCCATTGCTTTATTGGCCATCTGCAAAACCAAATAACACGGGGACATCAACAAAACCCCAGAAAACCCGGGGACCACAAGTTAAAATCCCACCCAACATAACGCAGAAACCCAGAAAAACCTTCTTGGAAACCCAGAAACTGCACAAAAATCATCCCAAAACACACAAAAAGGAGGGGAGGAGAAGCCATACCTTAGTTGGGAAGGTTTGAAGGGGTTTTGAGGCAGATTTGAGTCTTGGATTCGAAAGAAACAGAGACAAGAGAGAGAGCGAAAGCAAAAAAGCTCGAAAAAGTTATCGGGTTTGGAGGTGAGACAAAACTGTCACTCTCACCCCCTATTTATACAGTTAAAGGCGTGCACTGAAGGGACGTTTCGGTTTTTCGAGAGAAACGACACGTGTCACGCATGCCGCGTCCTAAAACCGAAAAACTTTTCAGTTTCCCCCCACTACAACCCGGAGACGTCGTTTTAAATTCTCAAGGTGAAAAGTGTCTGCGGGTTACGCTTGCGTACCGACTTGGGGGACTGGGTACCCCGGGTTTGGTTGCTAACTTTGTAACCCGGTAAAGAAAAGATTATAAGTCCCCACCCAAGCGTACCCCTTGACTGAGGACTTGGGGGACTTGTTTATAGGTGGAACCTAATATTTCACCTTTACTGGGTTACAATTCAAGAAAGAATCTCTAAATGTCTAGTTAATTATTAAATATGCATTATTTGTTGTGCTTGAGTTATTGTTTGTAGGGTGAAAGCCCAGTTAAATGTGAGAAGCCACTCTGGGTCCTTTGTCAGGGCCCATTTCGCCGTAAAGCTAAGCAAAAGCAAGGGAAACTGTTCCCACATTGGAAAAGGACAAGGCATGCTGCCTTTAATGCTACTATAAATACCAGTGCGGGCCTCCCGGTAAGGGGACGCGCAACTTCTCGACTATTCTTGAGTTTTCTGCTTAATTGACAGTGTCTGACTTAAGCATCGGAGTGGCTTCCCTCGGTAAACCCGGGGACGCCTCTTTGACGTGTTTGTTCTTTACACAGGAAAACTCGGAGTACAAGGAAGTTTGCTATTTCTGGAGCCGTGTGACCCGCTAAAGGGACCACGAGTTTACCCGGAAACAATTATCATTGAATATCGTCGTCGTGTGCGTATAAATATCGTTGTAATCTACCTCTATATAAATAGAATTTCTAACGAGTGAGTAAACCTCTCATTTGTCATTTTATTTCTACAATAAAAGAATTCCATAGTTATCTAGCAATTATCTATACTTTGGAAAACATAATAAAAAATTAAAAAAAAACAAATACATAACACGTTGATCTTAGGGGGACTTGAACCTTTCACCTTTTTAAAGGTATGAGTTCCATAAGCATAGAAGATGGAGAAATTATCGTATTGAGAGTTTTGTCTCATATAAAACAATATTATTGAGTTAAGAAACCTTACCATCATGGAAAACATCCAGTTAGTTATGTATATTGAGCACCTACATTACATTTGTACCTAACAAGCAGGTGAGACAGGTTCCTCACTTTACCCCTAAACGGTTTACTACTGTCAGTGACGGAGTCAGAATTTGCATTTGGGTGGGTCACTAACAAAATATCAATGTTTTTATAAAGAAAAAAACTAACTTACTGAAAAGAACAAACATTTTCATACTAAAAAAGAAATACAAGGAAGAAATTAATAGAAGAAAGAAAAAAGGACAAAAAGGGCCAATTATGCATATGAGGGTTTGAACACAAGACCTTGTCTGTTGCTAACTAATCATATTTCCACCACACTAGGCTGCAAACAACAATCTATAGCTGACATTTTATATATTAGAAAAATATCCATGTAGTACAAAATTTGACATATTACTTCCCATTCTAACATTTTTTTCTTCAAAAGTTGACAATTTGAATTTTTTAAAAGAGAATTCGTGCCCATTAGGTCTAAACTATTAAGACACTCTTAAGCATCGATATTATTTTAATACCCTTATAGCCTGACCCCTTAAACATGCTTTAGAGAGAGAAAATGAAAGAAAGAGAAACATGTTATTGTCTGCAATAACATGTTTGATATCCAAAAAATTATATAATATTAATAAACTATAATGTCTAATATCACAAAAAATAAGACATAATAAATAATAAAATAAAAACGTATTCTGAAGAGAAAAAAATATTGACTATCATGTGAAAGAGAAACATGTGCACCCTCTCCATGTTCTAATATGAAATATATATTTTTTTTGAATCTAAGATAATTAGTGGGCACTAGTTATGTTTATAGATTGTATTTAGAGGAAAGTTTTTGGGTCAAATGTTGAATGGGGCATGTGCCCCACAATTGTTACACATCCCTTTGCCCCTCCTCACTGTTGTGAGGGTTATTTTGAGTTAAATAATGATTAGGTCAAGATTAATTTAATAATTCGATTAATAAAAAATCTTGTATGTGATTCATAGAACAAAATGAGTTTGCATCGTGAAACATGGTATGAGAGCTGAAAACGAACCGTGGTGAGAGAATTGGTCTTGTTTTGAGGGTCGAGATTTTGAAAAAATGCTAGGTCTCAAGAACCAAAACTGAGGGGAATGAGTAATAAGGGTTTATTTCTCGAGGAATGGAGCTTGAGTAATTATGGGGGGGGGAGGATTTTCTGGGTTTGTTCCCTCCTCTTTCCTTGGAACAAGTTTCAGAAGACGAGAGGGACGTCTTGAAACTTGCAATCCCCTAATTTGAGGTTGTTTTCACTGTTGACGGACCTGTTGGTTGTGGATGGTGGCAACCTCCATGTTGAGATGGAACTTCGCTGGAACAAGGCTTGAGGTCAACCGTAGATGGTCCGGGTGGGATGGGCTCCATATTTTTGGGCCTGTTTATCTGGGCTGGCTGCTAGTGGTTCATATGAGACCAGGTTCTCTTTTATGCTGCTAGTAATGATGTGTTACGCATTCACCCTGTTGACACTCCAAGCCTTCATCCTAATGGCAAGACTAAATTGTAATGATTAATTTTGACTTGTTTCAAGCAAGCAGACTATGAACCAGCTACGGATGGATGATATATCCTAAATGAGCGTCTTCGTTCTGGTAATGTATACATACTTTGATATCTCTTTGTACCTTGTTTTTCTATTTTCTATTTTGCTCACAATAAGTTAGAACGTTGTCTAAGTGTAATGGTATTCAAGAAGCCAATGTGGTTCTTGTATACTACAATTCTGGCCTTCGAATTGGAATATTAGATAATTCAGAATGTTCCTATTAACAAAACATTCAAATTATTGATCATTTTAATTGTCATTATCTATAAGCATGAAATGTTTCATTTCTCAAGAAAAGGATGAGAGAAAAGAGGAAAAGAAAAGAAAAAGTTTAATAAAAAAAGGAAAAATAGTATTGTCCATTGTCACGTGTCATAAAAGGAGGACGCCAGGTCACCATTATCTTATTCATGAATGAGAGGTTCTTGAAATCCATGCATGAACACCACGGAAAAACCTCTGCCCCTCAATAAACACATCCTATCCAATCTGCAGTCCACAGAAACCCCACAATTCTGCACCCTTCTGATCGATAGGTCAAACAGATCACAAAGTCAACAGTCAGCATGATCTGTCAATCTCGCTAGTAAAGAGTACCCCATATTGTACAGCCCACCACACCCTGTCACTTTGGAACCAGAAATTTAAAGAGCTTGGTTTTCCCAATCAGCCAGTACACTCGGTTTGAGTTGCTGACAAGCTTTGCTTTCATGGCCAAACCAGTTTCAATTGAAGTGTACAACCCAAATGGGAAGTACAGAGTTGTCAGCACAAAACCCATGCCTGGAACTCGCTGGATCAATCTCTTGATTGAACAAGACTGTAGAGTTGAAGTAAAATTCTCATTCTTGCTCAGTCTCTCTGATCTTTTAGGACTATTGGGTATGTGAATGTGACCATAAAGTGTTTAACTTTGTGTTTAGATATGCACCCAGAAGAAAACTATTCTGTCTGTTGAGGATATCATTTCTCTTATTGGTGACAAGTGTGATGGTGTAATTGGGCAGGTAATATTGGGTTCCTTGAAGTTTTGTTCTTTTTGGTATTTTGATTAGGGATGTTGGAGTGGTTGAGTTGTGTTTGTGGTTTTGGGCATTCAGTTGACAGAAGACTGGGGTGAGACTTTGTTCTCAGCTCTGAGCAGAGCTGGTGGTAAAGCTTTCAGTAACATGGCTGTTGGGTATAACAATGTTGATGTCAATGCTGCTAACAAGTATAGAGTTGCTGTTGGAAACACTCCTGTAAGTTTGAATCTTTCTTCTCTAGAATTGTTCTTTTGAAGTGAAAGATAAATAATCCAATTCAGTGATTTCCTGTCAATTTGTAGTTTTATACTTTTATGTGTTTTGATGGTGCGACTTGTTTTATACTTGTGTGTTTGTCTAGTGAAAGCTGGGTTTATTTCACATATCTTTATTTATGTGAAGTTACTGAATAAAACATGCTTTCTAATATAAATATTTGAATGTCATTGTCACTCACAAGTCATAACCAAGTGATGAGGCCAGTTTGATGATCCCAACTGTTTTAGTAATTTCATGACTCAATACTAGTTTTCATGTTGATGACTATGGTCAGAGACTATAATTATGGGAACAAATACCTATATGCATCAACTAATTCTTTATTATTTATCAGACATATTTAGCAATTATTCTTTGGAAAGAAATTGAGAAGAATTTATTGCTGATATCGTTAGGGAGTACTTACAGAAACTACAGCAGAGCTAGCAGCTTCACTCTCAGTATCAGCTGCTAGGAGAATAGTGGAAGCAGATGAGTTTATGAGGGCGGGTCTATATGATGGATGGCTCCCCAATCTGTATGCCTATCATGTTTACTAGTATTATCAATTCTTTGCTTGTACTTATCTGATACATAAATTATGCGTTTCATGTGTCTCCCACTGTTGATTTGTTTCCTTTACAATGGCAGGTTTGTAGGAAACTTGCTGAAAGGGCAGACTGTTGGTGTGATTGGAGCAGGTCGTATAGGGTCTGCATATGCCAGAATGATGGTAACTTCTTTGGTCCAACATCTTGAATCTCTGGCTAGATAGATATGATCCTGGTTGCATGATATTTATGTTAGATTAAAATACACTGACCTATTTGAAGTTGGAAGTATTGAGGTGATCATTAA
The DNA here is from genome assembly GCA_951800085.1 of Comarum palustre. Taxonomy (NCBI): domain Eukaryota; kingdom Viridiplantae; phylum Streptophyta; class Magnoliopsida; order Rosales; family Rosaceae; genus Comarum; species Comarum palustre. Next base: position 6,850,876 of record OX637580.1, read on the forward strand.
TTATATGTAGTTGGTTTTTTCAGAACCGCATAACTGATAATCTGAGAATTTCTAGGAAACTATTGGTACCCATCCATGCTCCACTGCATTTAACATGCAATCTTCTTCTACAATGCTTTCATTGTTGAACTTAATGTTGGACAAATGACTTGGATTATTTTGACTGCATGATGGATAAATCTACTCAAATGCACACTGCATATGTACAGTTCCGATCACAGTACTATTTGATCATCCATAATAACGTACTCTACCATATGGGTTTCCTTTCTTTTCAGATACTTTTTAGGTTCTCATTAATGATCCTACTCACTGGTCCATTCCATATCAGTCCGCTTTATTTAGTATGCTCATGGGATTTTGTGTTGATCTCAACAGGTTGAAGGTTTCAAGATGAACCTAATTTACTATGATCTCTACCAGGCTACACGACTAGAAAAGTTTGTTACAGGCATGTCCCAGTCACCTTATTGCATAAATCATGCTCGTACTGTTTGCTGATACATGTTTGTTACCTGTTCCAGCTTATGGTCAGTTCCTAAAAGCCAATGGCGAAACTCCTGTGACTTGGAAAAGAGCAGCAAGCATGGATGAGGTGCTCCGAGAAGCAGATGTGGTATGGCACAAGTGCACACGCGCGCGTGCACACACACACAAACCCTTTGTGTTTCACTTTTTTGCTCACTTTCTTTGGGGTTTTTACTTTATGGTTATTGATTCTCATACTAGATAAGCCTTCACCCAATTCTCGATAAAACTACTTATCATCTGATCAACAAAGAAAGATTAGCAACGATGAAGAAGGTAGAGTTTCAATTTCTTTGTTTTATTTCTATCTCTCATGTGAATATTTACACAAGTGAATAGTTTAATGTGTATATATGTTGAGTAATATGCAATATATGTCAACAGGAAGCAGTCCTGATCAACTGTAGCAGAGGGCCTGTGGTTGATGAGGTCGCTCTTGTGGAACATCTGAAACATAATCCCATGTTTCGAGTTGGTCTTGACGTCTTTGAGGTACGTAGAACTCACATGGTTGGTTGAGTTCTGTTATTATTGCAAACATCATCTCTAACATCTGAGTGGTTCGCCAATGTTGTTTCAGGATGAGCCCTACATGAAACCTGGGCTTGCCGACATGAAGAATGCTATCGTAGTTCCTCACATTGCTTCAGCTTCCAAGGTATTATGGATCTGCATTGTTCAAAGTTTGAATGGTTAAGACTTTTATTTTCTTTCTTTCAATCAAGCTATTAAACCGAATGTAAATGTTTCCGGATGCTCCCTTGTTTATGTAGTGGACTCGAGAAGGAATGGCATCATTGGCAGCTCTTAACGTCCTGGTATGTCACTAATTTGACTATTACAGAATGAATAAAAGAAAATCAAGACTAACATCAATCTGAAATAGCTTACATCATTTAAAGATGTGCAGAAAACAATTTACTTTAGCACCAAAGTACTAACAACATTTACAATGCTATGGTTTAGGGGAAAATCAAAGGATATCCAGTTTGGTCTGATCCGAACCGGGTAGAACCATTCCTGAACGAGAATGCTCCACCACCGGCTGCCAGTCCTAGCATTGTTAACGCCAAGGCATTAGGTAATATCATCTATAAAACTATGAATGACAGTATGACACACACCAGGTCAATTTTCTTTGCTGAAAAATCTTTCACTGCAGGATTACCAGTTTCAAGGCTCTGAACACTGATGTAGAGGGCCATATTTGGAGCCTTCCTGGTGCAAATGGAGTGATTGTTATGATGGAAACCAGGCTCTAGGTACTGCATTTATCTGAAGTTCTAACAAACGTTGTATATTTGAAAGATGAAAATGTATCTACTATGTTGTCTTATAATACTGGTTTCAGAATCCTGTAATCATATAAGAGGATGTTTATATGTTTCAATATATCTGCTCAGTTTGGCTAGAGAAGTTGGCATCAGCTGGTTGCTTATAGTTGAGGGTTTCAAGATTGATGCAACTTTGGTTAGGCAGCAAGTTCTTTTAAATTTAGTTCACTTTTCTTGATTTTCATTTCTAATGCTGGATTGATTTTCATCAGCTGGTGTTTTGCCTTCTCCGGAAAGTCCAAGGTAATGGGGGTAAAGAAATCTGAAAGACCTTTTTCTCGATAGGAATCTGAAATACATTTTGGTACACGATTATTGTATTATATCTTATCCATATATTACACAATGAACTTCAATGTACAATCAATGTCCAAAACACAAGTCCCTCAAACTCGAATAACCTATTTCATAACACTGCATAATTCCTGACACTAGGACAATGATCATATGTATGATCATTATTCATACTACTGATCATACTACATTCTCTGGTAGTGATGGTTTCTTGGATGGCATCTCATATTTGGATGGCTCTATTGAAGGGCTGTGTGGATATCCTAGTTTTAGCACAATCTTCACTTACCAAGTACTACTTACAGTACTAGCTACATGATTTGCGAATGAAATTTTACAGAAAAATTAATTTTTAAATCACCATCATCCCTTGTGATGATTTCCAAATCTCCCTCCATGCTCATCATCCTCTCCATTTTTGATTACCAATTGTTTCATTCTATGTAGATAATATATGTATATTAGGTGTAGGTTGATCATCACTGTTTTCTTCAATGTCAATAGGATCTTTAGAAACTAATGTATATATGCTATATATCTGCATGAGTACATTCTATAAAAGTTTTGGGACAATTGTTTCTGTCCTGGTTCAGTTGGAGGTTATGATTTATCATCTTCTCTACCTCCCAAAGTTGGCTTAGTTATGGGGCCAAGAAGAAACACATCAGTACATCAGTGATCGACACCTACCTTTCATAAAAGTTATTGCTTCAAGATTATGCACGATAACCGTTCAGTCCAAGGCTATGAAGTAAACAAGCTGTACTAGTCAGAAAGGAAACAGTGAGAATTCTTTTCTTCAGCAAAGATGGAAGCATTTGTTAATGTCTGTTTATCTAGGAGGCAGAAAGAGCTTGGTTACAGAAACTTCCATATAAGATGGATACAAACCATTAGCCACCAATATGTATCATCGGCCTATTTGCTGTCTTCGCAATGTCAAACATTCCAGCATGCGAAGCCTTCTTCCTCTTCACCTAAAGCATACACAAGTGATAGAATACATTTAGGAGGGCTGAAAGCTGAATTGTATTAGAACATGATACATAATACAACACTAGACAGGAATATGTTTGAGGCAATAGGCATAATTCAAAATTAAATTTGTTGTACCGCTGAACTAATTATCTCTGCTAGTTCATGATCATCAGCACCCTGCCTAAGGGGATCTCTTAAGCTGACCTGCATAGTTAACATGTACAGTATAATTAGCATAGCAACAAGTTACATAGAATCCTATTGCAGATATAATGCAAAAAAAACTCGAAGGAAATTCCACTCATTAAGAAAGAAGACGATTCACAAAAGCCAAGTCTACCACCACCTACAAGATTGTTGCATTGACTACGAGCTTCACCACCTCATTATTTTTCTGTCTTCAAAAGATAGGGTCTCATACAGCAGAGGTCCCATGGAGAACTACTAGTCAGTCTAGTGACCTCTAAATGCCGGAAATATAATTGAGTTGAACGACACATCTATCATGATAAAGTTATGGACACATCCACAAAGTCGAAAGTCTTACAATTCATGACCTTTCGAACACAACTAATACCTATTCATATTGGTTTAACCCCACATTTTCCTCCATAAGTTATATGAATATAAGCCTATACGGGTGTCAGATGGGCAGGTAAAGACTGGGCATAGTTTCTGGTGACTAGTATGGGATCTAAATAAATAATTGAAGACAAATGGTTCTGTGTAATAACTGCCACCATTATGTATTCACTACCCAGAGTCAAATACATACAAAACTCATTAAATATGCACCCCAAGTAATTGTTAGTCGACCCTTAAGGCTGCTTAACTTTCAGTTTGATAACGATATAACTGTTGCTAACTCCACAAAGTGTAATTGCTGGCTCCCACTATGAACCAGATTAATTTCTCGGTTTATTAGATCAATAAAGGAAAGTGCACAGGGCTTTACAGAATAACAATGACAGGATAGATAAAAGATCACATTATTCTGTATCTTCTTATGCTGTAAGAAGAGAAAGGAGAAAAGAGTGGCACTAGATACTGTCTGATTGCCAATCATGAAGACTGATCCAGACATGAGTTCTCTTAATCAACATGACTGATAGATTATCTGGAGAAGAGAATTAGTCTCTTTACAAGGCTTCTTTAATATCCTAAAAGGCCTCAGAATTTGGAGGTTATAGCTATCAAGGTAATAGATCAAAGCCTAATAAAAAATTGGAAGCTTCTAATACCAGAATACCAACCCGCATCATCTGTATGATAAAAGGTACTCATGGTTGAAGAAATCATCCTAATAAATAAAAAAACTAGCTCTTCAAAATAGTATAATATTTCTATGAGACAGGATACATACTTACTCTACTTATAACTAACACAACCCACAATGCTTCTGTAAGAATAATTCAGGATTTGAACTTGAACTCTGCTCAATTCATTCACATATGTAAGGTTACTTGATTATTGTGGATTACACAGTTGTCCAAGACATCTATACTAGGGTTTCTGGGTTTTTAGGCAATGACTATTGTGTTGTTTAATGTATGTCTCTTTTTTTCCTCAACTAGTCCTCCCAATAGAGGTTCTCTCCCCTCTCTCTGATATATAAGTTCACAATGAACGTACAACATTGCAAGAAAGTGTATCAACACCAGTAAAGTCCTCTTAAAATTATTGTCTTACTATAGAAACATGATTTTCATTCGTTAAATTCATAACATGTTATGTCTCGATTGATGTTTCGAATCAAAACTAACGAACATGTTATATAATGAACAGCCATGAAACCAAAGAAAGACTAGGAATTCGAATAATAGACTTGGATCTACAAGTGATTATAAGTAACGGAAAATCTAATTCACAATTATGCTAATACAGTAAAGTGAACAATAGCCAGCAAAAGAACTTCCTTGAGAGAAAGTTCTGGTCTGGTCCTGTAACAAAAGTGCACTATCCCAAATTTGCCACTTGACTTTTCACAAAAAGAATAAATTCAAAGTTATCCAATAGTTGGGTGATTTCCAGAAAAAAAAATGCAACAGGAAGTAAGCATGTCTAAATAGTTGGTGGCAGCAAAAGCCAAATTGGAAATCACAGCAAAGATCACAACATTACAACACTTGGCAAATGTTAATAGCAGGAAATAAGTACAGATGCATATGACTGACCTCTGAAGGACCAAACAAGCAAACTTTGAAGTTCCCATCTGCTAAGAGTCGCAATCTATTGCAACCAGCACAAAAATGCTCAGTCATAGATGTAATAAAAGAAACTGTACCAACATAATCATCTATCCTGAAATTCTTGGCAGTATCAGTTGGGTGATCCTGAAGTCTTTTCAGGCCTGTAAATTTTGTTACCTGTTCACAAAAATAACAATTAAATTAAGGAACGCACAACAGTACAGGTAACATTCAGGAATTCAATGAGTAGGATTATCCGTCAGAATTCTACCTTACCACTCTATCCAACATTTCCGCGTAGGGTACAAGTTTCTTAACATTCCATACATTTCCATCAAAAGGCATGAACTCAATGAATCGAATATTAATTGGCTTTTCACGTGTCAGCTCTACAAAATCGCAAATCTCATCATCGTTGAACCCGCGCATTACAACACAATTCACCTGCATAAAAGAGCACAGCAAACATATATAGATGCACACATTGAGTGTAGGAATCCTACTTGACATCAGCAAAAGCAGACACAACCAGCAATATCAAGCATAAACCCATCACATAAAAATTCAAGTAAAACATACCAAAACAAGTTTGAGAAACAAAGAAACACCTTAACAGGATTATAACCGAGGTCAATGGCAGCATTAATGGAGTCCATAACCCTTTCATGCCCTTTACGCCTTGTCAGAAACTCAAACTTGGCAGGGACCAGAGTGTCTAAACTAATATTGACAGCACTAAGGCCGCATTCTTTCAACTTGGGAAGCTTCCTTGCAAGAGTAATGCCGTTAGTAGTGACAGCCAGTGTCTTCAGTCCCTTCAAACTAGACAAATGCAAGCAGATGTCCTCGATATCTTTCCTCACGGTCGGCTCCCCTCCAGTCAAACGAATCTTATCGACACCGGAGCTCACAAAGAGACTCGCCAACCGAAGGAGCTCACTGTGTGAAAGAATGTTAGAGTTTGGAGTGAGGCTGACACCCTCGGCTGGCATACAGTATTGACATCGCAGGTTGCAACGCTCTGTCAAGGAGATCCTCAAGTACGTGTGCTGTCTTCCCAAGGAATCAATCAACATATTCGAAACAGGGTTGTGTTCCTCTGCCAACTTGGCACAACAAGTAGTGGTTCCATAAGGGGAGAACTGAAAAAACATTCAAAGTTGAAAATGAGCTGGACCCAATTCATAAAAGATAAAGGTAGAGCGAGCGAGAGAGAGAGATACCAGGAGGGAATGGAGATTTGCAAAGCGTGCACGCAATTGGGGAAGATGACGCTTCATCATCATCATCATATTCTTCTTCAGAAGGAAGAGTTGGGTATATTTATGTTGGATTGGTTTTGGGTGTGGAACCAAAGCAGAGCAGAAGTTGCCTTTTATAAGAGTCGAAAGGCCGCCGAATTTGTGGTATGAGATGACCGATCACGACTCTAGACTACAATTTGGATCCTCTCTTGCAACTTCTTATAAAATGAGTTAAATTCAGAAATATCAATCCCTTTCTTTTAAGACAAATATCATCTCTTATCCTGTTTTAACATTGTAGTTAGATTTTCATAAAGTTTTAAAGATTTTTATGGATTTTAAAAGTTTAGGGATATTCAATTAAAATTTGTAACAGAAGATTTAAAATCCATAAAAGTGTGTGGGTATTCAATTAGGATTTTTAATTAAAAATTTTAAATTCATGAAAGTATGGAGGTATTTAATAAATACACAAATTGTTAAAGATTTATTAAATGGTGGATTTGTACGGATTGTCAAGTGTAAATTGTGAAGTGAACAATCTAACCCCCTAGACATAAGATTTCTGTGGATTTATACGTTTTATCTTTTATTATTTTATTCATTTCTCTCTCTCCCTCCCTCTCTCATTGCCACTATCATTTTTCTTCTTTTTTATACATGATTTTAGATCTTTTTTACTACAATATTCATTTACTTGATTTTTGTACGTGCTTTATATATTATACACAACTTTTTTGTCTTATTTTTTTGCTTCATACTCTATTATAACATGTATTTCAACTCTCTCACTTTCTCCCTCTCCCCTTGTCACTACTATTCTTCTTTCTTTTTTATACATATTTTTTGATCTTATTATTTTTACTACAATATTCATTCACTTGGTTTTTATACGTGCCTTATATATTCTACACAATTTTTTTGTCTTGTTTTTGATTTGTTAACATGTATTCAACTCTTTCAATCTACTTAATATGTGTAACATAGACTATCAACACTTTTGTTAGAATTTTGAACTTTGTTTTATTGCAGTAGAAATTAGATAAATATAATCATTATCTTTAGTCGTCACATACAACTTAAGTACAAATAAACATATTTTTTTTTCTCACCGTGTTTTGACACGGGTCTATGAATTTCAAAATGATATCTTATGAATAAAAATCTTTTATTCTCTCTCCATAATATGTCTCTGAATGTGTGGTACACATGTAGAGCTTACATTAAGAATTTTTTATGTTATTACTTTTTTTATCCACTTATATTACATGTTTATGTAATAAGTGATGAATCCTAAAATGTTTGTTTAATTCTACGAGAATCCATGCAAATTTATCATTTGTTTTCAAGAATTTAAAAAAGTTTAGGTTTTAAAATCTATATGAATCTAATGAATTTTATAAATCTATATAAATCTAAGAACTCTTTATAAATCCATCACTTAAAAAAAGTATATAGAAATCTAAAGTCAATACACCCTCCTTAAATGTTCTGTTGTTATGGCTAATAAACTTGAACAGAATGTTACAAGTTCTTTTAGGGTAATAATAGTGGTCAACATCCTCTTGTCTGGTCCCAGGTTTGCGTCATGGAGGTCTTGGTAGCTAGGGGTGGCCATCTAGGACCGAAAATCAGAAAAAACCAAATCTGAAACCGTTTAAATCGAATTAGAAAAAAATTGGACCGAAAAAAATCAGATCAAACTATATCATTTTGGTCCGTTTTCGGTTTCAATCCCTTACAAACTGAATCAGACCTTTCAAATCGAAATCAACAGTCAACTCTAATACAAAAAAATGTATATATATATATATATAAGTGTTGATCAGTGATCTACGTATTTTACGCTTGATTATTAATGTCTTTCTCTCTACATTTAGCTTTGTTTTATGCTTAGTAAATATGTTTTAACTTATTTTATGTTTTTAGGTAGAAATAAAGGAGGAAACAATAAAGGAGGCGATTTGGAGCAAAGTGCGTGCTAAGGGAGACGTTCCTAAATTCCGAAGAATAACAGATGGTGATGTAATGGCTGACAAACGGACCTTCAATTACATACTTATGGCTGAAATTAATTGCATTCATGTCAATCATCTCCTATATAAAGAGAGCTTTGGAGGAAGAAGAGATCATCACAAATCAAAGAGCCGAACCCCTGCCCTAGAGTCCTCTCAAGCCTCTCCAAAACGTCATAGTCTCCAAGGAAGCCGCACATCTTCACAAACCGCCTCCACCATCCTTCAAGGACCGAATACATAGCTTGGCAATCCCAAGGTGTCTTCATCCTCCATCCATTGAAGGAGCATCAAGCACGGATTAGTATAGGGCAATTCCCTTACTCTAAAAGTGTAACCATGTCTTCTTCTCTTTATTCTTCTTCCTTGTGTAAATTTACGATTACTATGGATTGGTTTCTTGAAGTCTTTTGGTTAAATAATTTTAATTAGTTTTGTATGACTTGTTTGGTGTTCTTCGAAATTGGTTACTCATGTTTATTTGTTCCTAACGCTTAATTTGAATGTAGGGCAATTCCCGGTTTAGATTATGATGTGTTGAATATCGGGCAATTCCTGAGTTCGGCACTTAATTTTGAGATATGCATATAAAGCGTAGCTAATGACTTAGAGACCAAATAGGTTGCATGAAATTGGTTAGGTTATTAAAGGATAGGTAACTTGATGAGTTGATCTTGTAAATATTAGATATAGATTGATTTTCGACAACTATGCATGCTTAGGGTTTTTAGGGTTCTTGATTGTTTGCTTGTCTATGAGTGAAGCATGTTAGAATTCTAAGGTTCCTATTTGTGTATGGTTGCCACGTTTTGTTCTTATATTTCGTAGGAAATTAGTTAAACAAACCAACTTTGCACCCCCATTTAAACCTAGCATAGTTATGCATGCACCCTCAATCCCCGGTTAAGAACGATCCCTACTTATCAATGCTACATCTACAAAGAAGGGTTTTAATTGTTTTCGTGTTTGATTGAGTGTTTAAATTAAGTACTTGAAAAGGTGTGAATCAATTTTGGCGCCGTTGCCGGGGATTGTGAATAAATTTTGTGTGATTATGCTCGTAAATATGTTTATAGTTTCTGTTTTTCGGAACTATGCACTGCCCGGTTTTGTGCAAATTATTTGACATAGCTAGAGGACTCACAAAAATCTGAAATTTTGCAGGAATGTTTGGTTATGTGTCTAGTTTGTGCCTGAAAAATTTCAGCCCAGTCGACCGAGCCAATAATTCTTAAAAAAAAATTTCGACAAGCTGCTGTGTTCATGTTTGGCAGAATCTGGAATTGCATGTGTTCTTTGTAAAGTTGTGAAATTTTTGTGCATAAATACTTGTAAATCTTAGAGATAACTAACATTGTTCATATTGTTGTTTTTACAGCCATGTAACGTTAAAGGAAGCTTGGATTTGCATTGAGTACATGAGCTTGGTTGATTAAGTCGCACTCATTGTTGAATAGATGGCGTTTCTTTTCCATGTTTATCTCCTTAACCCCTCGTGATGTATGGATTTCATCACCATACACCATAACCTAAGTGAAGTTATGGACATGAGGTTGAGGGCGGAGTCTACATTGGACTATGAGGGAGTTGTACATTTTCGAAAGATTGGTTGAATGTCGGACATGGTGTCTAGAAACGGGTTATGACTGGTGACAGGATTTGGATCTAAGAAAGACTTGCAACATTGGAGTATATACGAAAGACTCGGTTGGTGGATGAATTCTTATCTTTGAGTAAGAAATTCTCAACGCAATGGTGTCTAGAAGGTGACGGTTTCTATGACAGGTTTTGGATCCGAGATCTCAAATCGGTCCTACCTCTCGTGGTCTCTCTCGCTAACTGGCCATTCCGTTGAGTTTGCCCAAAGAAGATAAGGACTAAAATCTACTTTCCATAGTCGGTTAGCCTCGGGTTGCATTATTGAAATTAGTCCTGCCTCTCGCATTACATCTATCCCCAACTGGCCATGTTTATCGATTGAACCAAGACCATTCGATTGAAAGTGTACACTTTATCGCGCGGGTCGCACGTCCTTTGAACGACCTAAAGATCAAGCGAATATACTCTCTTCAAATCTAAAGCGCAACTCAACAAACCATACATGTACCTAAACCAACGGAATTGTGTTGTTGTGTCAAATGTGTAAAGGACTTAAACATTTGCATTTGTAGCTTGCATAACCCTCTGGCGGCTTTGTGATGTGTGGATTTCGTCACCACACACCCTAACCTAAGTGAAGTTAGGGGCATAAGGCCAAACGAGTGGTCACGTTGCATCATGTAATTAGCAAGTAACTCTTGTGTTTTCTACAGGTTTTCTAACGTTTTCTCTTATGCATTCACTCCATCTTTCACTTAGGTTCTTGCTTGATGCACTTTGAATGAAAGTTTGAATGAATTCTTGCATGAGTTTCGTGGATTATGAGTGCTTGCATCTTTTGAGTGACAATTTTGTATATATGACGTTTTACATAACTTTAACATTGTATATTTAACCAACCCCTGCAGGATACATGTACAAATGTACATAACTTGTTCTTAGTAACTTGCATTCATTTTAGGATAAACTTAGAGCTCTTGCATTTCATATTAGTGTCTTAGCCGTAGCTAGTGTGTGTACAATGTGTCTTAAACGTAGCCTAGTGTCTTTGTATGATTTTGGTGTGTTTTTGCTTACTTTTAATTTGCGTGACTTGTTTTTGAGTATTTTTGTAAAGTTTCCAACGTTTTGATCAAAGTATCATGCATTCCTTGTGTATTCTTTTTATACTAACACTTGAACTTGGTTGAATTTCAGGTTGTGAATGACCAAACCGGCTCCACGTGAAATTCAACTCCGTAACCGCACAGTGATCATTCCTCCTAGCACAGTGGAAGACTTGGACCGACCTATTGTTGAGGACGAAGTTGACTCACCAAGATCCCATCATTCCGAGCAAGATCAAGAAGAGGAATCTAGGATGAATAACAACAACAACAATGTGCTTCTTAACAATGGTGGAGGCAACAACGTTGTGAGGAGAACTCTTCGCCAACAAACCTGCTCAACGGATTGGAGTGATGGCCCCTCATGCATTCGATTTCCTGAACCTCAAGAGGACAAGCAGGATATTGAGCTCAAGAGTGGATTTCTCCATCGCCTTCCAATCTTTCAAGGGATGGCGCATGAAGATCCGAACATGCATTTGAGGCAGTTTCAGTTTGTTTGCTCGAGTATGAAGCCCACTGATGCGGATGATGAGCTTTTGAAATTGAAAGCGTTTCCATTCACTCTGAAGGAGAGAGCTCAGACTTGGCTCATGGAGCTCCCACCGAATCACATTACTACATGGAAGCAACTTGCAGATGCTTTCTTGAGCAAGTACTTTCCGGCCTCAAAGATCACTGTTTTGAGGAAAAAGATCACTGGAATCACACAAGCAACAGATGAGTCATTTGGGCAGTACTATGATCGCTTCAAAGTTCTCTGCGCCACATGCCCTTCCCATGGTTTCTCTGAGACGAACCTTATGAACTACTTCTATGATGGACTCAAACCGATTGATCGAGAGCTTCTAGATGCTGCTGCAAATGGAGCCTTCATGGATTTAGATGAAGAACGTGCCCGTGCACTCTTGGAGAACCGAGCTAACAATGATGCTCAATATGGGATGGCTCCAAGGAAGACTGTTGCCGAAATGAGCTCAGCAAAAGTCGCTGCAGATGACAAGTATGACAAACTTTCTGACTTGATGGAGCAGATGATGAAGCTTGAAGTGAAACGTCAGAAAATCTCTCTTGGACAATTATGTGGTGTCTGCCATTCTCAAGGGCACTTAGGTGATCAATGTCCTACCTTGGCCGAGCAACCACATGAAGAACAAGTCAATGCCATAGGAGGATATCAAGGAGGCCAACGCTACAACAATTACAACAACTTTGGAAACCGTGATCATCCTGGTTTCAGGTGGAGCAGCAATGAGGGATGTCTTAACCCTCCAGCACCTCATCAACAACAATACCAACGTCCCCAACAATATCAAGCAAGGCCACCAATGGCCCCAACGTCACAAGTGCCCTTACCCCCTCCGGTTCAGACTTTCACAAATCCGGATTATGATAAGATGATTGCTCAACTGTCTGCCTCAACTCAAGTACTTTTGGATGGACAAAAAGAAACAAAGGCAACGTTGGATGCACATGGTCAAGACATCAATGAAATCAAGAAGCAAATGGGCCAACTTGTGGACTTTATGGGACATATTCGAACAACTGGACAGCTTCCATCTCAACCAACGCCACCTACTAGGAATGTGAGTGCGGTTACTACAAGGAGTGGGAAGGTTTTGGAGCTGCCAAAGCAGAAGGCAACGTCATCACCAGATGAAGTCGTTGTGGAAGAAATTTTTGAAGAAGATCCAGCTACTGAAGAGCTCAAAAGGAAGAAGAAAGTGGCGCCACTTTTGCCACTACCAACACCAACACCGACGCACCCTACCCCAATGAAAGGTATTGATTCTACCCCTTCAAGTTTAGTTAATACTAATGCATCGTTTGCTCGTGCACCATTTCCACACAGGTTATCCAAATCAAAGAAAGATGATCAATACGAGGAAATTCTGGACATCTTTCGGAAGGTGCAAGTGAATCTGCCCTTGATCGAGTGCATAAAGCAAGTACCTATCTATGCCAAGTTTTTGAAAGAGCTATGCACCCAAAGGAGGCAAACGAGAGCGAAGGAGGTTGTGAAGGTGAATGCAACAGTTTCTGCAGTGTTGCAACGACGGCTACCCCCTAAATTGAAGGACCCTAGGAGTTTTTCTGTTCCCTGCGTGATTGGTGACAAGAGATTTGAAGATGTCATGCTCGACTTGGGTGCATCCATCAACGTGATGCCCTACAATCTTTATGCCTCCATGGAGCTTGGCGAGCTTAAGCAAGACAATGTCATCATTCAACTAGCCGATCGTTCTCACAAGTATCCAAGAGGGTACGTTGAAGATGTTCTTGTGCAAGTCAACAATTTGATATTCCCTGCAGACTTTTACATTGTTGACATGGAGGAGAGTCCGTTGAATACTACGCCACTTTTGCTTGGACGTCCCTTCATGAGAACCGCAAGAACAAAGATAGATGTGTTTGAAGGCAAGTTTTCCATGGAGATTGATGGGGAGAAGATCGAGTTCAACATCCTTGATGCTATGAAGGTTCCCATTGCTACTGTCAACTCATGCATTTCGTTGGATTTAGTCGAAGATATGGCACAGCAGCATTTGGATGTACTTAGAGAGGATGAGCTTGACACTGTCCTTCAAAATGGAATTGGGCTGACCTACACTAGAGATGATGCCCTAGTTGACGTTTTGATTGACGTCTTGGAGCCCAGACTTAGAGAAATGGCGTTGGCACTTAATGAAGCAGCCTTTGTGACGTCTAGACCTCCACCAATTCCCTTGGTCTATGGCGAAAACAAGCTTGTTCCTTCCATCATTCGAGCACCAGAATTAGACCTCAAAGTATTACCGGATCATTTGAAGTATGCTTACTTGGGTGACAATGAGACATTACCGGTTATCATCTCATCAACATTGGAGGAAGAACAAGAGGACAAGCTAGTTCGAATGCTTCAACAGTACAAGCCCGCCATTGGTTGGACACTCGCGGATATCAAAGGTATCAATCCGGCCACTTGTGTTCATCGTATTCTGCTTGAAGATGGCGCCAAGCCAACACGTGAAGCTCAAAGGAGACTCCATCCACCAATGATGGAGGTTGTGAAGAAGGAAGTCATCAAACTCTTGGATTGTGGGGTCATTTATCCGATTCCAGACAGCCGATGGGTCTCACCTGTGCAAGTTGTTCCTAAGAAGTCTGGAATCACTGTTGTGAAGAATGCAGAGAATGAGTTAGTGCCTCAACGCACTATCACTGGACACAGAGTTTGCATTGACTATAGGAAGCTCAACGCCAGCACTCGAAAGGATCACTTTCCTTTGCCATTCATTGATCAGATGCTTGAGAGATTGGCTGGTCATTCATACTACTGCTTCCTTGATGGATATTCAGGTTACAACCAAATTAGCATTGCTAAGGAGGATCAAGAGAAAACAACGTTCACATGCCCTTTTGGAACATTTGCTTATCGACGCATGCCATTTGGACTTTGTAATGCCCCAGGTACGTTTCAACGTTGCATGCTTTCTATCTTTTGTGATTACATTGAGAAAAAAATTGAAGTATTCATGGATGACTTTAGTGTTTTTGGGAAAGATTTCGATACATGCTTGGGAAATTTAGAACTAATCTTGCAGAGATGCGTTGAAACGAACTTAGTACTCAATTGGGAGAAATGCCATTTCATGGTAACTCAAGGGATTGTTCTTGGACATATTGTGTCGAAAAAAGGGTTAGAGGTTGATAAATCAAAAGTAGATCTTGTGAAACACTTACCCTCTCCAACTTCGGTTAGAGAGATTCGTTCTTTTCTTTGACATGCAGGATTCTACAGGAGGTTCATCAAGGATTTTTCCCACATCTCACGTCCCTTGTGCAAGTTGCTTTAGAAAGACACTCCCTTTGTGTTTGATGATGAGTGTGACGTTGCATTCAAGAAGCTCAAGGCGTTGCTCACATGTGCTCCTATTCTTCAAGCACCAGATTGGTCCTTACCTTTTGAGCTCATGTGTGATGCTTCAGACTATGCCGTTGGAGCTGTTTTGGGACAAAGGAGGGACAAGAAGCCTTATGCCATCTACTATGCTTCTAAGACACTTGATGAGGCTCAAGCCAACTACACTACAACCGAGAATGAGATGTTGGCAGTAGTGTTTGCATTGGACAAGTTCCGGTCCTATTTACTTCAGAGTAAGGTTATAATTTACACTGATCATGCTGCTTTGAAGTATTTGATGCAGAAAAAGGATGCAAAGCCAAGGCTCATACGTTGGATACTACTTCTACAAGAGTTTGATGTGGAAATCAAGGACAAGAAAGGAGTAGAGAATGTGGTAGCCGACCACCTCTCTAGGATTGAGAGAGAGAGATCCAACGTTGCAATTGAGGAGCATTTTCCGGATGAACAACTCTTCGGACTTCAGGTAAGTGCCTCTGAAACTCCATGGTACGCAGATATTGTTAACTACTTAGTTACTGGAGAGTTTCCACCATCAATGCATAAGACCCAACGTGCAAGCTTAGGAGTAATGCTAGGACTTTTATTTGGGATGAACCTTACTTATGGAAACAATGTGCTGATTTAGTGATTAGAAGGTGTGTTACGGATAATGAGTTTGCATCTATTCTTGAGTTTTGTCATAGTGGTGCCTGTGGAGGTCACTTTGGTTCGAAAAAGACTGCCCTAAAAGTGTTAGATTGTGGTTTCTTTTGGCCTAACTTATTTCGTGATTCTAATGATTTTTGTGCTAAGTGTGATAGGTGCCAACGATCCGGCAATCTTGGATCTCGAGATCAGATGCCACAAGTGTTCATACTAAATGTCGAAATTTTTGATGTTTGGGGCATTGATTTTATGGGACCTTTTCCTCCATCTAACGGTTTTACATACATCTTACTCGCTATTGATTATGTTTCGAAATGGGTGGAAGCAAAAGCCACCCGTACTAATGATTCGCGAGTTGTTGCAGATTTCCTCAAGACGAACATATTTTCTAGGTTTGGAATGCCACGCGTTCTAATCAGCGATGGAGGAAGTCACTTTTGCAACAAGACAGTGGAAGCGTTGATGAGAAAGTATGGGGTCAAGCACAAAGTTTCTACACCTTATCATCCACAAACAAATGGCATGGCGGAGGTATCAAATCGAGAAATCAAGAAGATCTTGGAGCGAACTATCAAACCAAACCGCAAAGACTGGAGCCAGTGTTTGGATGATGCTTTGTGGGCATATAGAACAGCGTACAAGACCCCTATAGGCATGTCACCCTATAGACTTGTTTATGGGAAGTCTTGTCATCTTCCGGTGGAGCTAGAACACAAAGCTTGGTGGGCGGTGAAGAAGTTCAACATGGACAAGGATGAAGCTGGATTACATCGAAAGTTGCAGCTATGTGAGTTAGAAGAAATCCGGAATGATGCGTTTGACAATGCTTGGATCTACAAGGAGAAGACAAAGGTGTTTCATGACAAGATGATCCGAAAGAAGGAGTTTGAGATTGGTCAACAAGTTCTCTTATTCAACTCTCGACTCAAGTTTTTTCCGGGCAAGCTACGCTCAAGATGGATCGGACCTTTCATTGTTATTGAAGTATTCTCACATGGAGCTGTTTTGATCAAAAGTCCAATAACCGGCAATGAGTTCAAAGTCAATGGCCATCGTTTGAAGC
Source organism: Comarum palustre (assembly GCA_951800085.1). Taxonomy (NCBI): domain Eukaryota; kingdom Viridiplantae; phylum Streptophyta; class Magnoliopsida; order Rosales; family Rosaceae; genus Comarum; species Comarum palustre. Next base: position 6,867,778 of record OX637580.1, read on the forward strand.
CATATTATGCAAATTTCAAAGAGGAACTCGTTGAAGATGTGAAGCTTAAGGAGCCGCCAACTTCAACCACATGAAGGATGCATCACGTCTAGGCTGGAAGACGTTAAACAACAAGCGCTTATTGGGAGACAACCCAATGGAGGAGTCTTCAACAGATTTGCATTCTCTTCCCTTTCTCTTTTAAATTTTCGTAAATTTTCTTTCATTAATTAGAAATTTTCGTGAGTCTCTCTTCTATGCTTAAATTCTATGACTTTACTTTGGCACATTGAGGACAATGTAGAGTTTAAGTGTGGGGGAATTAGGGGTTTACAACTTTGTTGAGTCATAAAATTAAAAAAAAAACATCGGGCGGACAATGGAACTTTCCGACGGATGATGCCCTAAATTTCGAGTCTTTTTGTGTAACTTAGTGTTTTTAAAGAGTCTTAGGATGCCCTTAGTTAGTCGATGATGAAAATGGACCGAAAGAACATACCTATGGCGTTGGAAATCATTAAGAAGGAATTCAACTGCTAATTGAGACATCTTTGAGTGTTATGACATGTAGTAGATATGGTTTGTAAAACTTGGTACAGAATTTCGCATGTTAGAATAAGTTTTGAATCATATGAGCCTTAAAGTGAGATTTTGAGCCTAAACACTTCCTTTGAGAGTAAAAATTTGTGCATTATAAATATTAGGTCTCAAAATCATTCATAAACTCACTTGCCATAGATCTTAATGAACTAAAGAATACTAGAACTTACTCATGTCAATTTGCAAAGCTTATAGTTGATACATACTCTGATTTTGGATATGATTAAAGGCATTTAGGATTTTCCACCACTTTGCCAAACAACCTTGTATCTCATTTTGTGCGCACGAGTTGCGACATCCCTAGATGAACCCATTTGAGCCTACATTTAGCCTTTCTTTCATTGCCATATGAATCTAAACACTTAAACTTAGTGTAGATTATCCATACCCTTGTTCTAAAGACTTGGTGGGATTTTTGAAGCTAAAACAAAGAAGATGGCGTGAGAATCATGTAAGGGAATATATATATGAGGATAGACTTGTTCAAACAGCTTGTTAAAATAGAAATTGCAGAAAATAAAGAAAGAAAAGAAAAGAAAGATCAAAAGCTCTCCGGCAATAGGTTTTAAATGTACATTGTTTGAATTAATGTCCCCCATACTTGTGGATTTAGAGTTTGTTTTGAATTGAAGGCCCAAAAGTCAAGGAATTTAGCCTTTGTCATGTTCACAAAGCTCAAGGGAAAGTTTAGAATGAACGTAGGGCCCAACATGATGAAATCCGGCCCTTGTACTTCAAAGACATACATGGTGACGTTTTGGTGGTATGAGAGTTTAAAATTGATCAAGTTTTGGTGCTTTGGCTAAGTCTTTAGAATGTTCTTAAACACCACATATCTAAACTTCAAATGCCTTAACCTGAGCCCTATTACAACCCTTTAAAAGTCCTTTTTGATCCTTAAGATGAGTAGCCTTCAATCTGTGGAGTAAGTTGCATGAGTAAGCATATGGTTTTGGTTCATTTGAGCAAGTAATTCATTCCATTCATTGATTTAAACACTTTGAGTGAAACCTTTGCATGAGTGGAAGTACGATGAGAGCATCCATGTGAGTTTATTTGAACTTCATTCGAAGCATGCACAGACTTAAACTCACCATTGTTTTCTCTATGTCTTACTTGTTCATAACATGATTATGTCTCTATTATCTAGTGAATTCAAAGATCATTCATACTAGACACATTGTGATTCCATCGCCATATACATAAAGAAATTTCTGAGACAAATTTTGACTAAGGGGTTAGTGTTGTTTTACTTAGTATCTCTTACGTTTTCAAACATGATAACATGAAAATTTGCGGCTTTGAAACGTTGAGACCTCTAAGTGTTTTGTACATATAAAGTGTGACGTTTTTCCCATTGTTATTTTTCCTTTATTTGTTTTTCTTTGTTTTTGAGTCCTTGTTTTGTTTTGTATTTGCTAGGGACTAGCAAAGTCCAGTGTGGGGGAATTTGATCTACGTATTTTACGCTTGATTATTAATGTCTTTCTCTCTACATTTAGCTTTGTTTTATGCTTAGTAAATATGTTTTAACTTATTTTATGTTTTTAGGTAGAAATAAAGGAGGAAACAATAAAGGAGGCGATTTGGAGCAAAGTGCGTGCTAAGGGAGACGTTCCTAAATTCCGAAGAAGAACGGATGGTGATGTAATGGCTGACAAACGGACCTTCAATTACATACTTATGGCTGAAATTAATTGCATTCATGCCAATCATCTCCTATATAAAGAGAGCTTTGGAGGAAGAAGAGATCATCACAAATCAAAGAGCCGAACCCCTGCCCTAGAGTCCTCTCAAGCCTCTCCAAAACGTCATAGTCTCCAAGGAAGCCGCACATCTTCACAAACCGCCTCCACCATCCTTCAAGGACCGAATACATAGCTTGGCAATCCCAAGGTGTCTTCATCCTCCATCCATTGAAGGAGCATCAAGCACGGATTAGTATAGGGCAATTCCCTTACTCTAAAAGTGTAACCATGTCTTCTTCTCTTTATTCTTCTTCCTTGTGTAAATTTACGATTACTATGGATTGGTTTCTTGAAGTCTTTTGGTTAAATAATTTTAATTAGTTTTGTATGACTTGTTTGGTGTTCTTCGAAATTGGTTACTCATGTTTATTTGTTCCTAACGCTTAATTTGAATGCAGGGCAATTCCCGGTTTAGATTATGATGTGTTGAATATCGGGCAATTCCCGAGTTCGGCACTTAATTTTGAGATATGCATGTAAAGCGTAGCTAATGACTTAGAGACCAAATAGGTTGCATGAAATTGGTTAGGTTATTAAAGGATAGGTAACTTGATGAGTTGATCTTGTAAATATTAGATATAGATTGATTTTCGACAACTATGCATGCTTAGGGTTTTTAGGGTTCTTGATTGTTTGCTTGTCTATGAGTGAAGCATGTTAGAATTCTAAGGTTCCTATTTGTGTATGGTTTCCACGTTTTGTTCTTATATTTCGTAGGAAATTAGTTAAACAAACCAACTTTGCACCCCCATTTAAACCTAGCATAGTTATGCATGCACCCTCAATCCCCGGTTAAGAACGATCCCTACTTATCAATGCTACATCTACAAAGAAGGGTTTTAATTGTTTTCGTGTTTGATTGAGTGTTTAAATTAAGTACTTGAAAAGATGTGAATCAATCAGGAGTGGAGGTCTGTTTCTTAGCTAAGGAACAGATTTCATTTTTTGACTCACTTCTTGATCATATTTTCTCATCTTAACTATTCAGATTCTAGGTATATATATATATATATATATATCATCTATACCAAATTTTAGCCAAATTGATAACCATTAAGGCGTTCAAATCAATAAAACTATCCGAGCTGTTTATCTTGAACTGTAACTCTAAATACAATTTTGAACACCTTAACGATTATCAATTTGGTAGAAAATTTGTAGAGATAATCTACACATATATTCATAGAATCTAAACGGTTACGATGAGAAAATATGTTCAAAAAGTGAGTCAAATAATGAAATCTGTTCCTTAGCTAAGGAAGTAAGGAACAGACCTCCGCTCCTGAAACGGTTTGTATATATATATATATATATATATGATACTTTTAAGAGTATAATTTGTTGAATAGGTTATAAGTATATATATATATATATATATATATATGTGATACTTTTAAGAGTATAATTTGTTGAATAGGTTATAAGTAAGTGTGTAACTTATTTGGGAACCAACCATACAGAGGAAGTAAAATTTTCAAAAATCTTGTGAAATAGGATATGTTCGTTATAGTAAATATGACTACGGTAGAAAATTCACTTTAAACCGACAATATTTAGGTCCTGATCAAAACGGTCAACCCTATTTACGCTTACTTTTCTTTATGAGGAGCCATATCCTCGGGAGGTAAACGTTACAAATTTTTACATAGGTGGTTACATCTCATTTATGTAAGAGTTGACCAAACTAGGTCACTAAGGGATAGATAATAGCGTTTTCGCGTGTTAAGTGACGTTAAATTAGGGTTGACCGCTCCGATCGAGTCTCCAACTTTACCGAATTGAATTTTCTACCACACTCATATTTAACTATAACGAACACATCATACAGTCCAATTTTTATTTTTGAGAATTTTAGCCATTGAAATCATAATGTGTGTCACATCCCGGTCCTTCAATTATTTTACGGTTGGTTACTTTTACCTTTTTACCATTTAAAGTAACTGTTTGACCGTATAATGACCGTAATGTCGAATTTTAGTAAAGTCGAGAATTTGGGAAAACTTTCTTCATGAAAGTTGTAGAGGACGTTGATACGAGTTCGTGGACATGTAGCATGCTTAAATCGAAGTTCATATAAGGAAGTTATAAGGGTCCGAAGTCAGAAACATATGAGTAATTTCTCAAAAATGGCTATGGCTATAAATAGCCCAAAAATCAGAATTTCGGGCAGAAAATCTGTCGGAGCTTCTTGGTGTCGTTGCCGCCGATCCAGGACACCTCAGGCTGCCGCAGAAAATCTTAAAGGAGCGCCTCTGAGTCTACTTCAATTCTAGGTAAGCTTTTCGACCTATCTCTTCATGGTTTAGGAGAAATTTCAACTTGATTACCATGTGTACAGTAGGAGTTCTAGATAGGATTTCTCCCTCCTTAGGTCACCAATTTGTGAGTTCTTTATATGGTTAGAATGAGTTTTAGGAGTACTACTCACCCCTAAACTTTATATCGAAGATTTGAAGTTTAAAAACAAATTTCGGGTTTTTACATTTTTGTTCAATTGACCTAGTTAGAAGCTGATTTGGCCTTTGAGTTGAACTAGAAAGTTGTTCAAAATGATGAGGCGAAGCTACTGTTAAAATTTGGTAGCGATCGGAGGTCGCTGAAATTTTGGCCGAAATTTCTGCCGGCGGTGGTGCTACCACTTTTTGGACAGTTTTTCATGCCCATTAAATATTATAAAATGAGAGGAGTCTATGGTTTAAATTTGGTAATTTTTGGAGGAGTTTTGGTTAGGTTTTGGAATTTTTCAAGTTTAATATTATCAGCGGATAATAAAATATTATTCCGGCCATCGGTTATTACCGGTTAAGGTTTAAGAAATACTTTAAGGACTACTAAGCTACTTTTGAAGGTTGGGAATTTTTGTTGATTAAATTTGAGAGTTTTGGCCGAGGGTAGCGTTATTGCCAATTTAAAATAATTATTCGTTTGACAATTAAGATTTACTATTATTCGTTGAACATGAGATGAACAATTATCGCTTTAGAAGCGATCCAGATTTCTTCAAGCTAAGGCCTAAGCCTGTGAGTGGAATTTTGTTTTGAATTATTGCATGTCGTGCTTTTTTATGCTAAACATGATTTTTTATTAATTTAATGAGCCGGTGGGGCCAGGAAGGTGGGTTGCTCCCCTTCCGTAAGCCCCTACGTTATGTCGGCTGAAATCAGTGTTATATTGATTAAATTTGGAATGCATTGTTTTATGGCTATAGTTTTGAGGACAGTCAGGGAATTGTGCCTTATGCATGAGATGCATGTTTTAATTTACGGGGGATGAGTCATATAATAATTACTTTTCGTATTTGCTTGTTTTCATCACCATGAAGGATAGTCATATATATATATATATATATATATATAAAGATGCTAGCTAGCCATACGGCCCCCTCACTTTAGAAGTGGAGCAGGACAATAGTAGCCCTAGAGAGTTCCGACTCTAGCCTGAGAGGCTCATTGTCATGGTGGAATCTCTCCACCATGAAGGGTCGTCATATTACTTAGTAGCCTTAAACGTTCCGACTCTAGTCTGGGAGACTCTCCGTCATGGTGAAACCACTTCTCCTATTTTTAATTTTGATTTTTAAGCCAATGAGATTGGCAAGTGATGATTTGTTTTTCGAAATAATTATTTGAAATTCTTTCCCTACGAGACGTGCACATGGATTTTCTGAAAAATCAAAGGGAGAGCATATATCGATAATTTTCTCGTGCTTGGATATTATTCTTGTCCACTCACTCTAACGTCTTGTTTTTAAATGTTTTTCCCTGGGCCCTTCGTTTTCAAATGCCCAGTGTTGCAGGGTTTTTGAGAGGAGCTCGTGCGTACAGAAGACGAGACATAGCCAACTAATCCGCTGACGCTAGCAATTTTTTATTTAGGTATCTCACTTATGTAGATTTGCTCTGATTACTCCAACTTAGTTTAGTTTAATTTTTTTGTGTGAAGCGTAGTTGTGGTTTGGGTAGCAGGATGGCTCCAGGAGTTGGAGGTTGATTTTAATTTTTTCATGAAAGTGCTGAGTTTGTTTATAGAAAAGGTTGTCCATTTCAAGGGGGTTTCGGTAAGAAGTTCACTTGAGGTGGTCCCCGTAGAATTTACCTCGGGTTAAAAGGGTTAACCCGGGGTGGGTCCTTACAACGTGTCTACAAATGTGGTATAAAGTATATGCAAATGTACAAATTTGTGTATCAACTACACAGAGGAAGCAAAATATGATGTGTTTCTTATAATAAAATATGACTATAGTAGAAAAATTATTTTAAACAGATAATGTTTGGGTCCTGATCATAGCAGTCAACCTCATCTACCATTATTATTCCCAAGGGGGAGCCCTATCGTCGAGAGGTAAATGTCCTAAAATATTTATATGGGTAGTTACGTCTCATCTACGTGAGAGTTTTTTGTGTGGAATATTCGACAAAACTACTTCATATAGAGGTAGATATGAGCGTTATCATGGGATACGTGACGATTGATTATGGTTGACCGTTTTGATCGAGTCTTTAACGGCTTCGGATCTAGTTGACTTTTATACCATATACATGTATCATCATAATGATCATATCATATGTTCGAATTTTTTGTTTGTGAATTTCAGTCATCAGAATCGCAATGTGCCTACTACTGTTGTATAATTGTTTAGTAGGTTGTAAACAAATTTACAAATTTGTGAACTAACTCTATATAGGAAGCAATTTTTTTTTAAAATCTATTAAAATAAGATATGATCGAAATTGTGAAATACGTCTATGGTTAAAAAATCACATAATTCGGGCAATGTCTCAGTGCCAATAATAGCTGTCAACCCTATTTACTATTATTATTCCATATGGGGGTACTACCGTCGAGAGGTAAATGTCCCAAAATTTTTATACAGAAGGTTATGTCCCATCTACGTGAGAGTTTGTTGTGTGGAATGTTCGACAAAACTACGTCATACAGAGGTAGATATGAGTGTTTCCGTGTGATAAGTGACAATGAATTAGAGTTGACCATTTCAATCGAGCCATTTACGTTGTTGGATCCAGTTGAATTTTTTATCAGACATATTTCGTCATAATGATCATATCAGGCGGTCGAATTTTTGTTTGTAAATTTTAGCCATTAGATTTACAATGTGTCTACTAATTTTGTATGACTTGTTTAGTAGGTTTTAAGCAAATAAACAACTTTGTGAACCAACTCAACATAGAAGAAAAATTATCAAAAATCTTGTGAAATAAAATATGATCGGAATGATGAAATACTGTTATAGTTCAAAATCATGTAATTTAGGTAACGTCTTAGTGCCGATAGTAGTGGACAATCATATTTATCATTATTATTCTATATCGAGAGCCCTATTGTCGTGTGGGCGATTGCATCTCATCTACATGGTAGTTTGTTGAGTAAGGTTCAACCAAACTACAACATATAGATGCAGATATGAGCATTTCTGTGAGATAAATGACGATAGATTATGGTTGACCGTTTCGATCGAGCTCTCAATGTTGTCCGATGGTTGAATTTTTTACCATAGACATATTTCATCATAATAATCATATCAGACGGTCGAATTTTCGTTTGTGAATTTTAGTCATTGAAATCACAATGTACCTACTAGTGTTGTATAACTTGTTTAGTAGGTTGTAAACAAAATATACAACTTTATGAACCATAGCCATTTTTCACTATTATGATCATGAGAAGAAAAATGATCAAAATTATAAAAAAAACCAAGAAAAAACTGAACTATATGTGTGGTTTGGTTTGCGGTTTGGTATTTAAAAAAGTAGAAAACCCGACCGGACTAAAGTATAACATTGGTTTGGTTTGCGGTTTGGGGTATAAACCGGACCAAATTGGACCAGAGCCAGCCCTACGTCTTGGACTTTGGAGTATAAATCAGACCAAAGTACAGCTGACCCTACGCTACTTGACAGCCTACCTACACCGTCCAAAACTCCAGCACCATCTCTGAATTCACTGCAACCTAGATCGGCTCCAGTAGCAACCCAGATCGGCCCTTCCAAGTCGGCGACAGTGACCCTGCCTTCTTTTCCACCGACAGTGACCACGTCGGCGATGTCAGGACCCACCCCGAGTTAAATCCCTTTAAGCCGAAGTAAATCCTGCGGGGACCACCTCAAGGGAACTTTTTACCGAAACCCCCTTGAAATGGCCAACCCTTCCTACGTACCAACTCAGCACTTCCATGAGTATCTAACAACAATCCCTAACTCAAGAAAGCATCCTGCTCCCTAACCTACTTAATTAGCTAAACTGGGTTAGTCAGAGCAGTCTACTAAGAAGATTACCCTAAGGAAATGCGGCAGCAACAGAATGATCGACTATGCCTCGACTCTTGTACGCGCACGACCTCCGCTCTAGAACCCTGCACCACTGGGCATTTGAAAACGAAGGGCCCAGGGGAGAAACATTGAAAAACTGTTAGAGTGAGTGGACGAAAATCAAATATAAAAACTCTTCTTCCTTTAATGCTCTCCCAACAATTTATTGATTTAAATATCATTTATGCATGCCCACAAAATACTAAATTTCCCACAAATGCATGATAAGGTAAACAATAAAGAATATGGGAAGAGAAAAGTTCACAAAAAATAGTAAGTCTGACTTCTCAAACTAGGGTCGGAGCTAAGAGCTCTAGTAGCGCCATCACGCTATGCTAGCTATATAAAATAATAACGGACAACCCTTATAATATTAACCTGACTTCTCAGGCTTGTCTGTCCTCCCAGACCAGGGTCGGAGCTAAGAGCTCTAGATAAAATGATAACGGACAACCCTTATAATATTAACCTGACTTCTCAGGCTTGTCTGTCCTCTCAGACCAGGGTCGGAGCTAAGAGCTCTAGATAAAATGATAACGGACAACCCTCATAGTGCACTACGTAATTTGCCTGACTTCTCAAGCTAGGGTCGGAGCTAAGAGCTCTAGATAAAATGATAACGGACAACCCTCATAGTGCACTACGTAATTTGCCTGACTTCTCAAGCTAGGGTCGGAGCTAAGAGCTCTAGTAGCGCCATCACGCTACTCTAGCTAGCATATTCATTGGTCAACCCTTATAATAAAATTCATAACAATAATTTACTCAAATTCTCTTTCCAAATAAATCTCTTCCCAAAACAAATAAGTAAAACAATTCCTTGTCATATGTGAATAAATCCAATTTTCCAATGAAGTCTCGGGTTCAATTCCATTCGAAGGACGGGCCATCCCCGTCTATAACCATTTTCAGAAAGAAATAGAAAATTGGAGTAATAATGGTAAATACGTTCAAGCATAAAAATCAATACCTCAAACATAATAAAGAAAATCTTTAACCGAGGTTCCCGCTAAACTTTATCCAAATAACACCTCCAAGAACCCGAGAAAAAATATAATTCTCGAAAACAATCATAAAAACCATGCAATTAAATCAATAATTAAGGCATGCATTCATTTAAAATAATATGTCCACTCACAGTACTATTGCGACATTCTTCCCGCTCGGAAAGCTCCTCGAGCGAAACCCTCGAACTAACCACGTAGTCGAGCCCGTCTCACGTTCAACCAGAGACTGTACAAACAACCCAATACATTAGTCATTTCATCGTTGACTTGGTCTTTTCCTAGTTTGAACAGGAAATCACATCTAACCACGTGTTGACCAAGTTCCTTTCTTTTTAACAACTTTTCAACAAATAGATTCGTTTCTGATTACCCAATCGTAACACCGACTTTCTCTAATAATTCACTTTAGGTTCACCCATAATAATTTGTAGAATTACTATGGACACCCATTCAACCACTTCACCAATACCTTAGGAGTCCTTAAAATAATACTTAAACCTTAACCGGCATTAATCGATGATCGGAATAATATTTAATTATCCGCCAATAATACTAAAATAGAAAATTCCAAAACCTAACCAAAACTCCTCCAAAAATTACCAAATTTTAACCATAGACTCCTCACAATATGTACTAATTAATGGGCATAAAAAACTGCCCAAAAAGTGGCGGCTCCGCCGCCGACGGCGGCCTCCGGCAGAAATTCCGGCCAAAATTCCGGCGACCTCCGATCGCCACCAAATTTTACCAGTAGCTTCGTCTCATCATTTGGGACAACTTTCTAGTTCAACTCGAAGGCTAATTCGGCCTCTAACTAGGTCAAAAACTCGATGAACAGTAGACCCCGAAAATTTACACTTCAAAACTTCAAATCCTCAATTCTTCCTACACACTTCGAATCAAGCTACCAAATTCTAGGGGATTGTAGTACTCCTAAAACCCATCCTAAACATATAAAGAACTCAACAAATGGTGATCTAGGGAGGGAGAAATCAGATCAAGAACAAACACTATACACTTGAAGAACAAACCGGAATTTCTCCCGATTTACGGCGAGTTAGGTCGGAAAACTTACCTAGGAATGAAGTAGACTCGGAGGCCGAACTTTTGGAACCGGTGTGGAGGCCTGGGGTGGCCGGACGGCGGCGCGGTGGCGGCCGAAAGCTGCGGCAGCGTTTCCGTCGGGGAAGAGGAGAGAGAAGCCGGGTGAAAAATCTGATTTTTCACCCCGGTAACTCCTATATATAGCCGTTTTACCGCATAGTAACTTTATACTTTTGTTCATAACTTTCTCATACGAACTCCGATTTGAGCGTGTTACGTGTCCACGAACTCGTAACGACGCCCTCTACAACTTTCAAGAAGGAAGTTTTCCCAAATTCTTGACTTACCAAAAAGTCAACTTTACCATCATTGTACGGTTAAACTGTTACTTTAAATGGTAAAAGACCAAAGTAACCAACCATCTCTGAATTCACTGCAACCTAGATCGGCTCCAGTAGCAACCCAGATCGGCCCTTCCAAGTCGGCGACAGTGACCCTACCTTCTTTTCCACCGACAGTGACCACGTCGGCGACCTCCTGCATAGCGCACCTCCTTAACGATCACGGTCTCTATCTCTGATGACCCAGTCTTGGGCACAACCACCGCACACCAGCGAACCCAGTCCCGTCGACCCAGATGGCTAGATCCAACCCGACCAAAAAAGGATTTTACCCTCTCTGGTAAATCAATAGTTTTTATGAAGGTAAATTCACAAAATTACTATATGGTGAATTTATAATTATTGTTTACTATCTACAGATTTACAATTTACTATTTCATGAAATTAAATAGTAAAACAGAAAAGTAATTACTGTTTCAATTTTTATATTTTACAATAACACTATTTATTAGTTATTATAAATGGTAAAATATAATGAGTATATGTGATTAAATGTAACTAATCATGTACAATCTTATTGTTTTGGCATGTGATATACTCATTGTTGTGTGACGATCACATGTTCATCGTGGTGGCAACTCGATCAAAACGTCAACTGCAAGAGCAAAATGCCAAAATGCATCAGCATGCAGTTTATTTAGCGAACTATCAAGTATGATTTAAATTAACGTTATCATTTTCCGTTAAATTTGGTTCATGATATTACGTATGTTACATGAGGAAATAATTATGCGAATATTGTGACATATTATGATGTTATATGTTATGCATATTTTTTTTAAATGATTGTCTCATTAGCATGACATATAAATTGTGTTACTATGATAAAGCAAATTTATAACATCAAAATGACAAATTTGTGATGAAGTATTTTCACAAAGCATCAAAAAACAATGTGACCACTATAAATCTTGGTCCTTATATATGATTCATATATCTTGGAATATTTACGTGGATGTCTGTATGACTGCTTGGAAAGAAATGATAATGAAATTTCATGATCTTATAAAGTAACACTACCAGGATAAGTATCATAGCCGACGAAAAATTTTCGTCGGCCAGTTCATCAGATTCGTCGGCTAAGAAGTCGTCGGTCATAACTCGTCGGTTAAAGTTATAGCCGACGAAATAAAATCCGTCGTCAGCTAAGTTTAACACTTAGCCGACGACATAATATAAAAAAATTCGTCGGCCAAAGTCCGACTTTAGCCGACGAAATATCAATATTTCGTCGGTTTATACGTATGACTTTGGCCGAAGAAATATTAATATTTCGTCGGCCAATTTAAAATACTTAGCCGACGAATGAACTATATTTCGTCGGCTAAAGTGGTACTATAGACGACGAAATTACTAAAAAACTTCGTCGGCTATAGTCCCACTTTTAGCCGACGAAATTACTACGAATGTTTAGTAATTTCGTCGGCTAAAGTACATTTTATAATTATTTAGTAAGTTCATGTACAATTTATATGTTTTATCTTGTGAAACGAAAAACCGACCGTCAGATATCATCATTATGTTGAAACATGTGTGAGGGTAAATTTTCAGCATCATCGGACAAACTTAAGGGCTCGATCCGCACGGTCAATCCCTTTAGTCAAACCCCTAAACACAAACAAACGGTGATTTGGCCGTCTAAATTACGTATTCTGTCCAGACCTTCAACTACAAATAGTTTCATATCGAGGAGACGCAACTAGTGGTATGAAATTTATAAGAAAAATAATCGTCGGAGATAGGGCGTCCTCTATGGTGAACGAATAGAAAAAATGCAATGATCGCAAGTATTGGCACCGAAACTTATCGGAATTACGTGAAATTTCAACCATAGACATATTTCATCGTTCCGGTCATATCTTATCTCACGAATTTTTTTTGTTTGAAGCATCTACGTATAGTTTGTTTTTAAAACGGAACATTTACTTAACACGATAAATTAGTTATACAACATTAGTAGACATATTTTGATTGTGACAATCCATCTTGTGAAACGAAAAACCGACCGTCAGATATCATCATTATGTTGAAACATGTGTGAGGGTAAATTTTCAGCATCATCGGACAAACTTAAGGGCTTGATCCGCATGGTCAATCCCGTTAGTCAAACCCCTAAACACAAACAAACGGTGATTTGGCCGCCTAAATTACGTATTCTGTCCGGACCTTCAACTACAAATAGTTTCATATCGAGGAGACGCAACTAGCGGTATAAATTTTTATTTTATTCATTTAACTTTAGCCGACGAATAATTAGGGTATTCGTCGGCTATATTATAGGGTTTAGGGGTTAGGGTTTACAGTTAAGCCGACGGATAATTAGGTTATTCGTCGGCTAAGAAGGTTTTAGCCGACGAAATACAACACATCTAGTCGGCTAAGATACTTTTAGCCGACGAAATATGTTGTATTTCGTCGGCTAAAACTGTCAAATAGAAAAAAAAAACAGGTGGTTTAACCGTAGCCATACCAATTTCCTGCATATATAACCAACATTAAGATACATTATGAATTAAACGGCTTGTACCATATAAAACACATCAAATTGTATTACAAATTCAAATAACTAAGAAGGCTCGTAATCAGAATCATCCGATGAGTCTTCTTCGGTGTCAGAATTAATTTCTGGCAATCTATGCATTTCTACATCACAAGAGTCGTCGTCTGTTTCTTGATTTGGATCCACATCAATAAGCCGAGCGTCTAAATCATGAATTCGAACTGAACGACCCGCTTTAAAATTATTAAGGCGAATTGTAGAGGAGTCAGGAATACCTATTCGAACAACTCCTTTAGCATATCTTTTGTCTCATTTTGGAAGCGAAATCCAACTCTTATCCATATCCTGAGAAGATAACATAATATATATGTATAAACGCTAATTAATTAAATTTATGAATCATTCAATATATATTATATCTGGAGTTAACGTACAATTAATTAATATATATATATATATACATGCATATATATAATAATTACTAATTAATATAATCAAATTAATATATATATATACACATATATATAACAACAACTTCATATATATTATCAAACCCAAATCGATCAACTCAATCACACTCAAAATACAATATAATCAACTCTAATTAAAACTCAAAATAATTGCATAACGAAAATAAAACTCTTAAATCAACTTAAAAATAAGATATATACACATATACGTACCTATATATAGCGCCACAAACTAATTTCGGACAGATTTCGACAACTCCCAACAATTTCGCCAACCCCAAAACTTTTTCTCCCGTTTTTTCTTTCACATCAGCTACTGTCTAGATCTGAAAATATAAAGACTTTTAGCCGACGAAATTATATATATCGTCGGCTAAAGTTTTAAAATTTCGTCGGCTATAGTTCACAGACTATAGCCGACGAAAAAAACTATTTTAGCCGACGACACAACATTTCGTCGGCTAAAAGTCCACTTTTTTTCGTCGGCCTGTTAATTTTTTTTTCGTCGGCTATGATACTTATTCTGATAGTGTAAAGTAAATGATTAAACCGAAAGTTTTATTATGATCATGAAAATTCACAATTAAAATAACGAATCTCTTTCTTGATATATTTTACTTGTCGTGGATGTCTATTTTGACCACAAAACGAACACATCTTCTTCTTGCTCTATCTTTTAAATTGATGAACTATCAAAGTCGGATATTAGGACACTGGACTCTACAGAACTTGAGTACTAGATCCTCTCTCTATTAAGCCAACCATGGCTTGAGCATGATAAAAATAATTATGCAAACAGCTTTACGCACGTAGCTGAAAATGACAATGTAATGTCTTCTAGGATAACGTTTTTTCCTAAAATTAATATGCTCAGTAAAAAAAATCTCAAAGAAAAGGGCAATTATCACATATACATGGGAACATGTGAGAACAATATATCACATGTATGAGGGTCTATGCGACATGACATGAGCACAAGGAGTTGAAAACGTATCTTTAAACGTCAGGATTGAAAAGGATTATCAATCCTTAGATGCTTACCATATGGAAGAAGATAGATATAATGTGAGAATGTTTTAGAATTAGGTTAAAATTAATCTGAAATTCCAAGATACTTTATGTACGAGTCATTATGCCCTCACTTAATTAGACCACTATTTTAGTCTTAAAATTTATGTGCATGTATAATGTTTTACTGAACTAGATGAGACTTTGATATGATTATCGTTGGCTTATTAAATTTTGAAATATATTATGAAACATTAATTTTATTCGATTTGATCTATGGTTTGAAATAACACTATGAAAATGCAAAAAAATGCATATAACCAATAAAAAAGTTATAAAATGATAAGCATATCATTACCTAAAATCTATATACTCTAAAGGATATGAGCTATATCTTTCACATACTCCCATATACTTTAAGGAATATATAGAGGAGAACCTAGTGCTTAATAAGAAAAATGAGGCATCAATCTATCAAAAGAGGGTGGCGAAGTTACATAATAGTTTACCTACTAAATGGTTTGAGAAAAAGAAATTATAGACTCAATGTAAATTAAACATTCCATTGATAACAATCAAACTGAAAAATAACTAAAAATCTAAACTATGACGCTGCTAGCTAGAGAGAGGTCCAAACCAGTCAAACACTATCCTTAATATATTACTGCTAAAACCATCCGGCCGTAATAAACTATCTTATTTTATTGACCAAAATAGAGAATATCAACTATAATTTTGTCATTCCTTTTTTTGCTTGAGAATGTATTTTGTAATTCCTTTGAATTAATAGAGATTTGGAAAAGAAATTTATATAAAAAAACATTACACATGAATGTAAAAGGACAATATTTTATATTTAATTAAACAAAAAAACATTATTATCATTTGTAGAATTTTATTAGGAGTGTCATTATACTATTATATTATGTATTTCTATAGAAGGTCTAATTAATAAAACCATTTTTATTGACAGGAGAGGGATCAATTGCCTACTCTAGTCCCCTCTCTCTATGCCCATGTATTAAGGGTCGTAATTTTTCACACTTGAAGATTTTAACGTTCTACATATAAATATGAAAGGTACTGATCCTATTCAAAAAAAAAATGAAAGGTACTGGTGTAGTAATTTTCATACTTCCGGGTTCGGTGACCGGAGTCTGACGACTGACGACTAGAGTCTATAAGTTTCCAATCAAGTCTTTTCTCTCTTCAACTTTCTTTTTCTATTCATGTTTAAGAAATGAAGGGTAAAATGATTAAAATAATATAATTTATTGGAGTTTTAATGAAAATTTGTTTATTTAGACACAGATAAGGAATAAGCTTCAAAAAAATTGTGATTGAAATAGGCAATTAGAGGGCCAAATTACTAGGGCATTTATTGATAAGAAAATTGGTGCTTAGAACTTGGAACTATAAATACTGGTATCATATAGAAGATGAGCAACTAAGCAAGTCCGCAACTCATTTCTAGGCTTCATTCGCATCAGTCTCTTCGCCGTTGCTATCTCCAGAGGTTCCATCGTCTTCCAGCTCTCGGAGCCGAAGCCTAATCTCGTCTTCTGCAATTGGTACGAATTTCTAATCTGAATCGACTCTGATCATCTTCGTGAATCTCATGCGACAATTCCTTTTCCTCTCCTCGATTTTTGGCGGGAAAATTCGGTTTTCAATCCATGACTGTGTTAGGGTTTCCGCGCAGGAGTGAGCGATGGAGAACCTTCACGGCAACTCGCGAGTTCCGAAATTGAGCCCGCATCACTTGATCAAACGAGGAAGCTTCGAGAAGGAGGACGCGATCGACTCGCCGCTCCTCAGGTACCTCCGAGGAGGCTCTCAGTCTCCGGTCAACGGCTTCAATCAGCGGCGCCACCTGCTCTCGCCGGTCGAGAATCTGATGGCGGCGGCGGCGAGGTCCCCACCGGTGAGCGCGGTGCCGAGGGAGGAGGTTCTGGTGATGGACGGCGTTTTGGTCGCCACTGAAGGAAAGAGGAGGTCTGGCGGCTCTTCTGGTTCGCCTTCATCTGCTTCTTCGGATTCTTCTGGGAAGAGTCTCTACAAAGGCCAGGTCTTGATCTCTTTCTCTCTCTCTCTCTGCTTCATCCATTCCAGTTTAGCAATTATTTGTTTAGCTATCATTGAATACTCACCAAGTATTGAATCGGCATTGAATTACTGTCAATTCGATATAGGTGAGAAGTGACTAGTATTTTTCTTTCATGTTCTGTTGAGTGTTATTGTTTTTTGGATGGAATCTAACATATGGCTTAGGTACAGAATCTAACATATGCTTAGGTACTTTAGGTGCTAGACTTTTCTGATTGCAAGATGCAATGTTGATGCATTGTTGTTTAGGGACTTGAATCAAATGTGGTTAGGCATCTCCTATCTGTTTGTTGCGTGAAAATATTTTGCTGCTGCTTTTCGATTTATTCGCCTCTTTAAGCTGATAACTCCGTTAACAACTAGAGTTGATCGAACTGAATTGTTTGCTTGATTATTCGGAAGTCCAAAAGCAGGAAATGTTGTTACTTAATGCCTTTAAAGAGCACATATTCTAGCAAATAGTAGTTGCAGCGTTAACAAGTCCTTTAGATTTCAAATGCAGCTATTGTCAGTTGAAATGATATCCCATTGTAGCTTTGTGTGACTGAAATGAATTTATGAGAAACTACATTAGTTTTTGCCACTCGTTTAGTAACATGTTAGGATGTGGATAGGTTCAGATAGATCCAATGATCAGTAAAACCTCACCAAAGAAGAACATGTTTACTTCCTGCCTCTAAATGCCATAACATCTACGTAAACAAGATCTCAACATTTAAATAAGCCTTGAGATTTCAGATGATGCTATTGTTAGTCTATAGAATGGTCCGTTAAGAGCTTGTTCTGACCTTTCTGACTAATCTATGAGAAACAATGTCATTTTTACCACTTGATTGTATGCATGTGAAGAAGAGGAGTAGTTACCGATAGGTAAGCAGTGTTTCTGTTGGACCTTTACTTCCAAATTTTCATTAGTGTTATAAAATTCTTTGCTCTGGTTCTTAAGCTTTTACTTGGGGAACTCAATGAAAACTCTAAACTTTACCAAAACAGTATTGTTTGCTTGATTATACAGTACTAGAGAGCAGACAATGTTCTGTTAGACTGCCTCAAAAGTGCATGGAAGGCATGTATATAAGATTGATGTACTAACTATTCTTTGAAATATCTAACATTGTTGTGGTTAATCAAATTATGGTTCACTAAAAGGTTGTTTTGACATGTGAAATGTATGAGAAAGACTCATTAGTGAGAAGTAGGTGGTTGGCGTTGAAAAGTTCAAGTAAGAGACTTGTCCACATCAAGTATAGTTAGTTTCTGGTTGCACACTGATTATCCTGGGGTGCATTTAAACTCCAACTTGGAAGAGCTGTTTTGTTTCTGCGTTACAAAAGTATGGACAAAGATATAGTTCAGTAGAGATGAAATGTGTCACCTTAAGATGCGGCAGTACTGTAAAACTATAAATTGTATTTAGGATTAGGTTGCGTGATTTAGAAAATGGTTCTGAACCTTTATCATCATATCATAGCTGACCGCTCCATAGTCCATACACCCATTACAATATGTCCTTGGGATTGATCACGTTGGCCTGAAAAAAACTAATAGAAAGTGAAAGCTGTTACTGCAGAAGTAATTTCTACTTATGTGCTATCTGTCCATGAGTTGACTGTTGGTGCTCTATAAGTTATATGATGAGCTAATTCTAGAAGTGATAAGGAAGTTAAGGACAGTTGACCTGTTTTCACTGATGGTCAACAACAGCTTATGTGTCATCTGTCCATGAGTTGACGGTTGGTGCTCGATGTAGAAGTTTTACAACTAGAACTGATATGGAAGTTAAGGACAGTTGACGTGTTTTCGCTGATTCTATCCATGAACATCATCATCACAGGACTACTGATTCTAATTAGTCATCAGGAGGTTAAATTGTGATTGTTAGTCAATGATTGTATTTTAGTAGCCAGTGCAGTTGTAAAACAATATTTATAGTTAAGGTTCTTTACACGTAATGCTCTCTATAAATCTCCCGAGTGTTTTTACACAACTGAATATCTCGATCCCACATTTCTTTGAGAAACAGGGTTGGTGTGCCATGGTGCCTTCGATGATTTTCTGAGTGTTTGTTTTAATACATTGGTTATGCATATCCACCCAATCTCACTGGTGTCTTGGGATGACTTGTTCAGTGGTGCTGGTTGAAGTTATATGTTAAACTTATAGTGCAAATTGTCATTTATGGTGAGGACTTGACAAAACTTAAATTTTCTTGCAGTTTTGTCTTGACAGATTGTCTATGTTTTTGCAGTTAGTACTTGGAAAAGAAAATATGCGTCCAATTCGTTTTCCTGGCAAGAACAAATCTGAGGTAAGCAGTCACACTGCATTAGTTAGCTGCCTAATTTGTTATACTCAATTCCTGAAATTACCCTTGTTTCTTCTGGTTTTGTTTGTCTTGGCATAGTTGTGCAAGTCTACACCAAGATCAGGATCATGTATACCCAGCCCGAAGTCCCGCCTTGTCTATCAGATCATGGCATCAGCTGTTACTGAAGCAGCAGCAGCCTTGTCTCCAAAACTGAATAGCACCAGCAAGACTCAGCATAGCACCAGCAAGATTCTGCATAGCACCAGCATGACCCCCATTACTGTTATCTGCTGTGGAAACTGGTCACCCCAAGATGATGGCATCGAGGTTGTCTTGCCTTCTTCAACTGAAAAACCACCATCAAAGGCAGATGTAGATGAGTTCATCACTGTTTCTCTCCATGGTCCTACTACAAGAAAGAGATTGCCACTGTTTGCTGAAATTTGCCCAGAATAGTGATCTGATTTGCACAGACAACTTCCACTTCACCAAAAGGTAATTGTATATTCGTCCTGTTTGTCTTTTGGATTACATACTCATTGTCCCTAGTTGCTGCTCATTTCTAGCGCATTGACGGGGATTACATTGAGCAAGATTGTTGCCAACTATACTTGTAGAGAGGGCCTTGTTGATTGTTGGTTACCGTAGTACTACTTGATCACCAATTATGGTGTATATGTAATATCTGGATACTAAAATGTGGTTAACCACTTCACGTAGCATAATCCGCAAACAAATGAAATCTGTAATATCTGAAATATTTTGCGTGTTTGTCACTGACCAAAGGATTGACAAAAATTAGAGGGCAGAAATTAGAGGGCTACAACATATTCTCTTCCCTGCTTTTCTCATCCTTCTGTTGTGAATCATCCGTGATTTCAAGTATCAAAAATGCTGGAGAAGCCATTAAGGAACTTCTGCAGTTTATGGAACAACGGAAACGGGATCAGTGTGTGAAGCATATCTTTGGAACAACGAAATTGGATAACACAGTATGGAGTGATTGCTCATGGACACGTTCGTTTTCTGCAAATGGCATAAAGCAAAGCCTTGAACCTGGTTCTAGAGTTTTCAGCCCTTCCTTATCCCATTGAGAGTCAACCGGCAGTAACCCTCCGTCCCACCCACCTCCGTCTCAATCCCCTCTGTGATGCTTTTGTTGGCTATGTCCAGATATCACACCCTTCTGTGGTGTTTGTGCTGGATATGTCCAGATCTAGAGGGCTTGTCTCTTTTTTATTAGTTGCACTATTATGTTCTTGTCAATTTCTTCCCAAAGTTTTCAGATCTGATTGCATCCCCCATCCCTCCCACCCAATATCTCATCCCAATTGTCCTCCCTCTTCCACCGACTTCCATGGAGGTTCTCATGGCTGCCTCTAAAGTGAAAATCACTTACCTAGAGGAGTATGGGTGCTCACGCTTGGGTGTTTCACCCCATTCACCGCTGTAATTTATCTTGTAATGGACTAGTTTGGCTCTCATTAGGTTTTTCCCTTTGGGCTTATCAATGAAGTACTTGTAATTTGTTCCAAAAAAATGGACGCTGATGTGACTTTGGCTATGGTATTTGACATAATAGTCCTCAAAGTTTTACTTCAACAAACATTTTTACGACTGACGGTTGTTATATGGTGCAGTTACATAAATGTCTTTCAACTTTTAATTGTGTGGACGATATGTTGCCACGTAGCTGGTCCCCATCTTGGAGTACCGTACTGCTGGTGTATTCTAGCGCTATCCTCTAAAATAAGCAAATTCACAGATAGTTAAAATAAAAAAGACTAACTGAAACTCAAGAAAATCGACATTTCGACTTGTGCAACCAGAAGATCTTGTTGCACGAGTCTACATATCAATCAAAATTTGTTTGTTGTTGCATAAGTGAGGTTATCGTCGTCACCATCTTAATTTGCTTGAAAATGCAAGATTTATCGGGGTGTATTCAATTAAAAATCTGTTGGATTATTTTGCATTTCAAAACTCATTTAAAATCTGGTGGCATTTAATATGGTTTATAGATTCTCTTGTTGTAGTTTGCATTCAATTATTTGTATCTGCAACAATTAAATAGTCTGACACATAGCTTGCACTTGTTGAAAATGTATTTCATCTAAATCTAGCTAAACAAATACATTAGAATCTGCTTAAATCCATATGAAGTTAAACACAATATGTAGATTTACAAGAAATTCCTAAAGCACTGTCAGTAGCGCAAAAGAAAAAAAGAGATTGCTCCGTTTGAGCTGGGAAAACTGAAACTTAGGGTTTCATGCAAGAGGGCGACAGCGATCTAGGTCTCCATTTGTGTGGGGTGATCAAGCGGTGTCTCGGTGCCGTGTTCTTACAAGAGGCCAGAGCGTTTTGTGATTTGGTTTGGCCAGAGGGTTCTCATGGTCTGCGTCTCCAAGCGGTTTTGTGGAGGTACGGAAGAATAGAGGTCGATCTCTCAACGAAGGCAACAAAGATTTTCGGTCTCTTGTTTGATATTTGGAGGTGTAAGGAAGTGCGGTGGAGCAGTGACGTCTCTTCGCTAATCCGAGACAAAGTTTTATGTCTCCTACAGATCTGATTTGAGTTTGTTTGGGGAAAGGGTATAGTGGAGGCGTCTACTAGCTGCGCTTGAAACAGTGACGACCGGTAGGGGTGCTAATGGTGCCCAAGGTGGCTAAGCCACTAGATTGAGTCGGCGACGGCAGGAGGATCCTCCGGTGAACCCGAATTTTGTTCGATTTGAATAGGGAAAGGGAGATCAGGTTGTACCTAAGACTTAGTCTAATAGGCTGCACTTGCAGCTTGTTGGGTCGAGCCTTTGGGCCTGTCTTTCCTTCCTTTTTTCAATTGGTTTTTGGGTTTGAGTCAGGTTGAAGGATGATGTTACAAATCCCTACATAATCATATTGAAATATTCTACCCCTTTTTTGATGGAAAGGTACACCAGGATAGTCTTAGGACTCGATTCATTGAACTGGGGTACTTTGATTTGATTACGTAGGTCATTGTTTTTCTAGGCCATAATAAAGTCATCTTGTGGACATCATTTTTTGAGTCAGTATTTCCTTGTAGCTTTTCTTCAAGTTAGCTTTGCATTTTTCCTAAAAAAACTGTGGATTTACAAAATCTAGAAGAATTCACAGATTATAAGAAATTAAACAGAATCATTTAAAATCTAGATTGAATACACCTCCTCTTAGAAGAAAAGTAAACCTCGTGATGGCAAAAATGATGCGGGCACGGTTCATCAACCGATCCAATTTTTTTTTTCTTTTAATAAAAAATTTCACCGGTTTGAAAAATAGACGGTGATAATTGACACGCTCCCACACTCCATAGTCCACACTCTGATTTTGAAAGAAACAGAGAGAGTGGGAAATGGGAAATGTATATAAAAGATTAAGAAACTTGAGAAAAGATTGACAAGAAGTTCAAAATGCTCTTTCAAGCACAAAAGGGGAGGGGTACATCTTCTTCACATGTCAAGAGTGTTTCTTCTTCTCATGCTTGTTTGATTTGCGAGTCTACTTACCACTCTACTCAAAATTCTCATTTGCCCTCCCAATTTTCAGAGTTTATGGAAGAGCAAGCTAGAGCCATTAGTTCTTTTCAAGGGCCTCTAAGAAATGCTTAATATTATAATATATACAATCCGGGTTGGAGGAACCAGTCTAATTTCTCATTGAGAGAGGGTGGAGGGCCATTAATGCACACCAAAGTGGTTCTAATTCATAGAGGGAATCAAGGTCCTCATGCTTCATCATTTAGTCCCAATGGCCATGAAAACTCACAATTTGGGGCAAAATATAATTTTGAGCAGCAAGCACCTATTTACAATTCTCAAGGCCAAGGGACATCTTTTGGTGCTACAAATGCGTATGGACGAGTTTACCTTCGAATGAGGAGCTCTGATACCATTTTCACACCGAATGCTCCCCTGGGCTTTCAAAATAGGCAAGCACCACCGTAATCAAAGAACTCTCATGTGTATGATATCTTAGCCGCCTTAACTCAAAGTCAAGTGAAAACTGATCAAACTATTAATATCCTTGCTCAAGGTCAAAGTTCACTTGTACAAAGTGTGGGGAAGCTTGAGGTTCAAATGAGTCAATTAGATAAGAAACTTGGTGGACGTCCACAAGGAGCCCTACCTTCACAACCGAAGCCTAATCCAAGAGGCAAAGTGCATGAGTGCAATGTCATTCAAGTTTCTCAAGTTCCACTCAAGGTACCCTTTCTGTTTCTTCTTGTCTAACACACAAATCTCCTTTATTGTCTTGATTTGGCTCTTTTTCTTCTCGCTTAATGGGGTTCGACACTCACATGTACCTCAACAAGTGTGGAAATTGCAAACACTTGACAAAGAGAGGGAGAATTAGAAACCAATGACTCTTGGTTGCGGTCAGGGGCTTGATTCAATGAGCCAAAAATTCTCTCTTTTTGCTTCATTTTCCTTGACAAAGTTAATAGAGAGCACACTCTTCACTACTTCCGGTGGGTAAATAGGTTCCAACCTCTTGAGTATCACCTTTTCATTCAATACCTTCATTTTGATAGTGCCCTTTTGAACATTAATTTTAATTTCCGTGGTTTCATAAAAGGTCTACCAAAAATGAGAGGTATGCCATTGGTACTATGAGGTTCATCATCCATATCTAATACCACCAAATCCGTCGATAGGTAAAACTTGTCAACTTTGGTCAAGACATCTTCAACAACACTCATAGCTCTAATAATGCTCCTGTCTACAAGTTGTAAGAAGATAGTAGTGGATTTAATAGGTTCAAGGTCAAGTTTCCAGAAAGTCTCAAAAGAAATAGTGTTGACACTTGACCCAAGGTCCATCAAAGCTCTATCAAAAGTTTTTTCACCAATATTACAAGAGATGTTGAAGCTTCCCGGATCCTTTAGTTTTGGAGGAACTCTTCTTTATATAATGGCACTAACCTCCTCACAAACTTCAAACCACTCATCATTCTTTATTTTCCTCTTGTGGGTGCACAACTCCTTTAAAAATCTTGCATACACCGACATTTGTTGAATGATCTCAATCAAAGGTACATTGACATTAGCCTTCTTTAATAAATCATGCACTTCTGACATCAATCCAACTTTCTTCTTTTTACTACTCTTCACATTCTCTTTTTGTGGCACATTAGGGTAAGGGAGTTGAGTCTTCGAAGTAGTCGATCAAATCAAGAGGTGGATCAAAGGTGAGACTCCCGGTGGTGCCTCTAACGGTAGTGACAGTCCAACTAGGGTTCTTAACCATCAAAGCCTCACCTAGTGATAAATTGACCGTACCGTTACTATCCCTAGAACTACCATGAATATGTAGATCTTTCCCCTTATTTTTTCCCCCTTTTTCAATAGAAATAGATAAATCACACTCATGAGAAGTGGGTTTACTGTCTACAAAAACCTCCCTAGAGGTGTTACCGGTCGTAGATGGGTCCCTAGCCTTCATGGCCTCACCATCTAATTTAAAGACCGAGACATCCTCATTCCTAGAAGTATTCTTTCTCAAAATGGCTCTTTCCTTGCCATTATGAACCATTCCATACTTGCTCGCATCATTTTTAAAAGACAAGAAACCATAGTCTCTTTCAAGAATAGCTCCTCCGGAAGGTACTTTTTCTTCTAGGACTTGGCGCAGACTGAGCCTGACCTACTTTTTTTAGGGCCCGGGCCCAGACCGGTAACACTCTAATCAGGCTGGTCTTTGTATCAAAAAATATCAGGCCCGGAGATACCCGGCACAATAAAAGCCCCGACCGATTTTGCTGGGTTTCGGTCCTGCAGACTCACAATCACAGATCTCAATTTCTCACATTCTCAGAGTCACAGACCTGCAAATACAATCTCAAATTTTAATCTTATTAATTGAACAAAGTAACAGATATATGTATCACATTATGTACAATGAGAAAATGGGAAGCATTATAACTTAATTGATTTAATACAACAACAATCAAATCAAAGATATGAAGATATGTGGAGGCGGTGGGCTCACTGAAGAGTCTCAAGAATTAAATTAGAAAATATGTTTGCATACCCACAAGTTGCTTGTAACATCAAATCGAAGAGATGGAAGTTGATGCCTTACCGGAGGCAGTGGGTGACTGAGGAAGAGAGACGCGTAGGCCGACATCGAGAGGAAGAAAAGAAAGGCGCGCAAGCTGTAGTCGAGACTCGAGAGGTGCAGGCGGCATGTGTCATCGAGAGGTGTGACTATGATTGGACACTTATCTCTGTCTATCAAAGAAGACAAAGAAGAGGGAAGAGAAAGAGATGGAAGAGAAGACGGTAAAGAACTAACTCGAGGAAGTCTGCAAGTTGGTATAGTGAGATGATGTTTGACTTAGGTTTGTTAAAGTTTTAGTAATCGTGTGTGGTTGAGCCTATATTACTAGTATAGGACTGATAAAATTATCCAATTATTGAGTGACACATGTGTGTCAGGCTTTCGGGCTGAAAATGTTTATCAAAATTAGAGCTCGGGACCGGCCCGAATATAGTTAGGCCCGGCCTGAAATGACAGCAAAAAAGTGAAAGCCGGTGAAAAAGTCCTGCCAGAACCGATCGGGTCGGCCGGTCCGGTTCGGTCTTTTTTCGCTTTCAGGTTTTATGCCCACCCCTATTTTCTTCCCCTCCGGCTTCCTTATCCACCCCTTATTTCTTCCTTTTGTATTCAAATTCACAACTTCCAATCCAATTCTCGGGGTACATTTTCTTTCCCCCGTTCTCATTCTCCTTTTAAATAAAAGTATGATGTTTATGCACATTATCATTACCGACGTGGCCACGGTGTACAATTTCTACCCCTCCGGCCCCATATGAATGCATATCAACATCATTATCAAATAAATGATTCACACAAATATTATTAAGTGAAGGGGTGTAAGCATGATTATCATATACCTTCCCGGAATGTAGAGTGGTAATGTCATTACACTCATGCACTTTGCCTCTTGGATTAGGCTCCGGTTGTGAAGGTAGGGCTTGTCACATTCAGGTCTTTAAATTATTTTACGGTTGGTTACTTTTACCTTTTTCCCATTTAAAGTAACCGTTTGACCGTATAATGACCATAAAGTTGACTTTTTGTAAAATCAAGAATTTGGGAAAACTTTCTTCATGAAAGTTGTAGAGAACGTTGATACGAGTTCTTGGACATGTAGCATGCTCAAATCGGAGTTCGTATGAATAAGTTATAAGGGTCTGAAATCAGAGGCATATGGATAATTTCGTAAAAATAGCTATAAATAGCCCAAAAATCAGAAATTCAGGCAAAAAATCTGTCGGAGCTTCTTGGCGTCGCCGCCGATCTAGACCACCTCAGGCCGCAGCACTGGTCCTAAAAGGAGCGCATCTGAGTCTACTTCAATTCTAAGTAAGCTTTTCTACCTATCACCCTTTGGTTTAAGAGAAATTTCAATTTGATTACCGAGTGTACAGTAGGAGATCTAGATCGGATTTCTCCCTCCTCAAGCCACCAATTTGTGAGTTCTATATATAGTTAGAATGAGTTTTAGGAGTACTACTCACTCTTAGTTTGGTGAATTGATTTAGAGTGTGGAGAGATAATCGAATTTTTGAAGTTTTTAAAAATATTTCGGGTTTTTACTTTTTCCTTCGATTGACCTAGTTAGAGGCCGATTTGGCCTTCGCGTTGAACTAGAAAGTTGTTCCAAATGATGAGGCGAAGCTATTGTTAAAATTTGGTGGCGATCGGTGTGTTGATAACAAATATCGGGTATTGTTAATAATAATAATAATAATAATAGGTTGATAGGTGTGTTGATAACAAATATCGGGTATTGTTAATAACATCTCCATAATAATAATATTCATAATAATAATAATATAAAGAAAACTGAATCAGCACTAAAACTAAATAACTATGTTGATGAGTGTATTTTAACCGATTAATAATTGTATCGATTGTTCAGAGTTTATATTCATTTATATCACTTTTCAAAATATTAATTTTGACGATGCATCTGAATGTTAGCATGCGAGTTTATGGTTCGATTTTTCAGGGTTTATATTCATTTATATCAATTATTTAAAATATTAATTTTGACTCTATATATTAAACGGAGTGGGGTGGGTTACTATTCACATGAATAGTAAGGGGAGAATAGTGAAAAGACGAATCTACCTCCCTTTTTTTCTTTTTACAATCAAATAATCCATACATGAAATGATAGATTTGCCCTCAGTTTTAATATTTTACAATTTTACCACTCATTTTAAAAAATAACAATATTAATTATAATAATAATAATAGGTTGATAGCAAATGCCGGGTGTTGTTAATAACATCTCCATAATAATAATATTCATAATAATATTAATAATATAAAGGAAATTGAATCTGTGTTAAAATTAAATAATTATGTTGAGTGTATTTTAACCGATTAATAATTGTATCAATTGTTCAGAGTTTATATTCATTTATATCACTTTTTTAAAATATTAATTTTGACGATGCATCTGAATGTTGACATGAGAGTTTAGGGTTTGATTTTTCAGGGTTTATATTCATTTATATCAATTATTTAAAATATTAATTTTGACGATGCATATGAATGCTGATATGTGGGTTTAGTGTTTAGGACAACAATTAATTTCCTTATTGATTAACTTTATCAGTTCAGCTTATGACATGAACTGATGTGTGTTCCTTACTTGCAATTCTAGATATATATTTTGGTTGTTAATATAAATTTGGTATTAAAGTCATCTCAATGAATTGTGTAATTTTTATTAGAGTTTCAGATAATTGTTACATAATATTGCTCGAACTACAAAATTCACGTGTATAGTGTATCGATTTGTTATTCAAATTATATGTATCTCAATGTAAATATATAATTAATATGATTAGTAAGTCTTAAGTTTGTGATACATTATCTACTGAGAGTTATATGCAGTGATCGACATAGAAACCAAATATTTTGCAGACGTGAACAAAGTCTTTTTTCACGTGCGAATCAAGTGTTTGAAGGCTAGTGTTTATGAAGAGAATGTCACTAGCTAGCTACTAGCCAGTGACTAGTGGCGGCAGACCAAACATTACAGATGAACAGAAGCATGCTGCATGTAATTGAATACGAGAAAAACTGAAACACCAGCTAGTAATTGAAACGACCAGTTACTATTTCTTAGCGGTTTGTCATATAATAAGTATCAGAAGAAGAATATATGTCCGGCGCCGGCCAATTCCGGGTCCTGCGTGCCGCCCAATCCGCCGGAGAAAGACGAGGCAAGAGTCGGAAGACCTCCGATGAGAGAAGAGTTCGAGTTTCTACTGCACCCACGTGTCGGCTCCGCCTAGCCCTCATAGGGCCCACTTAATTTTCTTAGGTTTCACCTATCACATTTGAGTCGGTTCAGACTTCAGACCCACTTTCCTTGTGTCGAAAATTTGAAATCCATTATGTTTGAAATAATAAATCATTAATTAAATAAATAAATAATAAAAAAACGAAACGAAGAAGATAAGTTTCCAGAATCTAACGGATATATTGGCACCAAGCTAAACATAAGTCGGTCTAGATTAAGGAATTAGTCTCACATAATCCGAATGGGAAAAGGAAAGTCTCCGATCGAAGCCTATATAAGAGTGGCATCACTCCCAGTATCCCACTCACAAACTTCAGATCCCACAGAGATCAACCATGGCTCTTCTGCAACGACGCTGCAACCTGCCCTCTTTGTCCTTACCCATCAAACGCTGCCGCCCAGTTCTCTCTCTCAAAACCATCCCTCGCCCCGCCGTAGACGCCACCCCCACCACCTTCGTCACCACCACCACCTTCATCTCCGACTCCACCGCCACACCCATCTTGGCCTCCGACCTCGAACGCCTCCAAGTCTTGGGCCAAGGCAGCGGTGGCGTCGTTTACAAGGTCCTCCACAAACCCACTTCCACCGCCTACGCTCTCAAACGACTCTCCCCCGAAAACAACACCAGACTTGAGAGCGAACTCGACGTCCTCCGCCGCACAACCGACTCTACCCACGTCGTGCACTGCCACGCCATCATTAAGGAACCCTTGGGAGACGTGTTGGTCCTCATGGAGTACATGGACTCCGGCTCTCTTCAAACCCTTCTCAAGTCCCAAGGTCCTTTTTCAGAAGAAAAACTTGCACCCATCGCAAGGCAAGTTCTCCAAGGCCTTGACTACCTTCACACCACTCAAAAGGTTGTTCACGGCGATATCAAGCCCGGTAATCTTTTAATGAACAACAAGAAGGAGGTCAAGATCGCCGACTTTGGGTGCAGTTCCGAAGAGTCTTGTAGCTCGTCGATTAGGGGGACTTGTGCTTATATGAGTCCGGAGGGGCATAACCCGGAGATGTATGGTGGATCATCTTGCAATGGGTATGCTAAGGATATTTGGAGTTTTGGGGTGACGATAATGGAGCTATACATGGGTGACTTCCCTTTGCTTCTCAAAGGTCAGCGCAAAGATCAGAACGCCCTTGAGTGGATGGTGACCATCTGTTTCGGAGAGGTACCATGCTTGCCGGAGGGTGCGTCGGAAGACTTCAAAAACTTTGTTGAGTGTTGCCTGCACAAGGACGCCTCCAAAAGGTGGACAGCGGCTCAACTCTTGAAACACCCCTTTGTCTGCAAGGTTCAAACCGAGGAGTGCAAACCTAGCTTGGAGAACAAGAAACGCAAACGAGATGAAGATAAAGATAGTGATGAGCAAAGTGAGAGATCTCAAAAAGCAACCAAGCTAGATAGTCAGTTAGCACTTAATGTATTACGATTTTCTCTGTAAAGATTGAGAAAATTGACTATTTGTAAATGTAAATATCAAACTCCTGATTTGAACATGAAAGCTAAAATGGTTTACAGTATTGCTCTGATATTGAACAAATTTGATGTTTCATGTGTTGATGAACTATGAAGTAAACGTGCAACAAATCAGAAATTATATTGTTTTGATATGCAGTTTAATTGTTCAACTAGATGCTGAGTAAGAGATGTCAAAAATAAATCAAGGTTGAACTATCTATCTAGTCAATCATCAATGAATTTTCTTTATTCTCAAAAAAAATTGAACTATGTTAGTTAAAAGTTCATGAGTTATTATAATACAAGTATCAATGACATAATGATGCACAATAGCATAATTTGTGCAATTTCAATCTCAGTGCAATCCAAACCTGTTAAACCGAAAGGGAAAATTGCAAGGATGAGCGACCAGAGAGATCTGAAAACTAAAAGTTGTACTATGATAATAGTACATATTACATGGTCATTTTGATGTTTGAAGCCTCCACTTGTTACATAGCGCTACTTAATTGAAAACCTAAGATACTGACATCATGTTGATGAAGAGAAACTACCAGAGACATAGAAAGGTACTATTACAATATCAAAAAGCTACTATGACCATATCAATAGAACACAAAATATAGCTATACATATATGAAGTATCAGACAGATTTATGGGCCAATTACATTATGGTTAAGTACAGTTAAGTACACAGTTAAGCATCATCACCACATTATGGTTACTTTGCAAAATAGACAGCGAGTTTTAAGATTGCAAGTGAGGGCATTAAGAGCAAACTAACTGTAATCCAAAATTTGGTAGATGAACTAACACTACTAGATTATTACTCTTGGCTGACAAAATCGAAATTGTTCCGTCGGTTAAAAAATCTTAGTCGACGGAAATAGGTTCGTCGGCAAGGAAAACTCATCTGTTGACTTATACGCAGTTCTTAGTCGACGAAACAAGCTCGTCGGAAAGTTCTGTCGACTAAAATTTTCTTACTTGACGGATCTATGTTCCTGCTCATTTTCGTCGGCTAAGAGATTCTTAACTGATGGAACATTTTATATTCCTTCGGCTAAGAGGAAAAATAGAGTAGTAAGTCATCCATAAGTTTTTTCTTTTAAACTGTACATATGAAGCAAAATTTTCAAAAACCTCGTTAAATAGCATGTGATCAGAATGGTGAAATACGGCTATGGTTAAAAAATCACGTAATTCAGGTAATGTCTCAGTGCCGATAATAGCGGTCAACCGTATTTACCATTATTATTCCCTATGGGAAGCCTTATCATTAAGGACTAAATTTCCCAAAATTTATATGGACGGTTGCATCTCATCTAAGTGAAAGTTTTTTTTTGTGGAAGATTCGACAAAAATATGTCATGTAGAGGTAGATATGAGTATTTCCGTCATTCCGTATGATTAATGACGATGACTTAAGGTTAACCGTTCCGATTGAGCCATTAACGTTGTCGGATAAAGTTGAATTTTATACCATAGCCATATTTTACTATAATGATCATATTAGACGGTCAAATTTTCGTTTGTGAATTGTGTTCATCGGAATCACAAAGTGCCTACTAATGTTGTATAACTTGTTTAGTAGATTTTAAACAAATGCACAACTTTGTGAACCAACTCTACATAGGAAACAAAATTTTCAAAACCTCTTGAAATAAGATGTAATCAGCATGGTGGAATACAACTATGGATAAAAAATCACGTAATTCGGGTAACGTCTCAGTGTCGATAATAGCGGTCACCCATATTTACCATTATTATTTTCTATGGGGAGCCTTATCGTCTAGGGCTAAATTTTCCAAAATTTTAATATGGGCGGTTGCGTCTCATCTACGTGAGAATTTTTTATGTGGAAGGTTCGATCAAAATTGGTCATGTAGAGGTAGATATGTGTGTTTCTGTATGATAAATGACGATGAATTATGCTTGACCGTTCCGATCCAGCCATTAACCTTGTCGGATCAAGTTGAATTTTATACCATAGCCATATTTTACTATAATGATCATATCAAACTGTCAAATTTTCGTTTGTGAATTTTGGTCATTGGGATGACAACGTGCCTATTAATGTTGTATAACTTGTTTAGTAGGTTTTAAGCAAATGCACAACTTTGTGAACCAACCCTACATAGGAAGAAAAATTTTCAAAAACCACTTGAAATAAGATGTGATCAGAATGGTGAAATACAACTATAAATGAAAAATCACATAATTCGAGTAACATCTCAATGACGATAATAGCGGACAACTGTATTTACCATTATTATTCCATAGGGGAGCCTTATCATCGAATGCTAAATGTCCCAAAAATTTTATATGGGCGGTTGCATCTTATCTACATGAGAGTTTGTTGTGTGGAAAATTCGACCAAAATAGGTCATGTAGAGGTAGATATGAGCGTTTCCGTGTGATAAATCGTAAATGACGATAGATTAGGATTGACCATTCCATTCGAGCCCTTAACTTTGTCGGATCTAGTTGAATTTTATACCATAGCCATGTTTTACTAGTATGATCATATCAGATAGTCGAATTTTCGTTTGTGAATTTTAGTCATCGTAATTATAACGTCGACCATAATTTATTTTTTACTACTTAGACGACAAAAAAGTGCATTCTATTGCCTAAGTTTTAAAAATAATTATTTATCACTTAGACGACAGAACATTATATTCCGTCACCTAAGTTCTAAACAAAAATTATTTATCACTTAGATAAAGGAAAATTGTATTTCGTCGCCTAAGTTCTACAAACATATTATTTGTCACTTAGACGATGAAACAATTATATTTTGTTGCCTAAGTGCTAAAAATTTTAGAACCATTTCTCCCCGTAAAATTAAAAAAAAATTCAAACCAAAATTCAAAAATTTCTTCTTTAAAATTTCATCTCCTCTCTTCTCTTCTCTCCGGTAGTGTGTGGTGGTGGTGGTGGTGATGCTGATGGTGTGGTGATGGTGTGTGGTGGTGTGTGGGGTCGTGGTGGTGATGCTGGTGGTGATGGTGTGTGGTGATGTTGTGTGATGGTGGTGGTGGTGGTGATGGGTTCGGGATGGCCGACGGTGGATTATTAGAGATTGATGACCGTTTTTTTAAAAAATTTTTAGGCTTAGAGACAAAATATTCCGTCTCCTAAGAATTACTGGGCTGACGAAATATTCTATCGGCTAAGAATTACTTAGGAGACAGAATATTTTGAA
This sequence comes from Comarum palustre, assembly GCA_951800085.1. Taxonomy (NCBI): domain Eukaryota; kingdom Viridiplantae; phylum Streptophyta; class Magnoliopsida; order Rosales; family Rosaceae; genus Comarum; species Comarum palustre. Next base: position 6,901,293 of record OX637580.1, read on the forward strand.
TTTCGTCGACTAAGAGGATTATTAATAATTTTTATTTTAAAATAATTCTATCGGCTAGGATCTTAGCAGACTAAACTGTTTTGTCTGTAAGGATCTTTGCCGACAGAAGTATATCGACGAACCTTCCACTACCAGGACAACTATTTTAACCGACGAAATTTTTTCGTCGGCTAAGTAAAAAATTTTGTCGGCTAAAGTATTAGCCAATGAAACGTCGTCATCAAAGAAGTCATCGGGAAAAAACCGTCGGCTAAGACTTTAGCCGACGAAAGTAGTATTCATCTTTGGCTAAAAAGTCATTGGGAAAAAGCCGTCGGCTAAGACTTTAGCCGACGGTAGTACTATTCATCGTTGGCTAAAGTCATTTATTTAGCCAACGAAGAAATTTTTCATCGCTTAAAGTCTGGACTTTAGACGACGAATTTTTGGATCTTAGCGTCGGCTATGGTTATTTATTTTTATTTGTTTATTTAACTTTAGCCGACTAATTTTAATAAAATTCGTTGGCTATAGTTATTTATTTTATTAATTAATTTTAGCCAACGAATTTTAATAAAATTCGTCGGCTATAGTTATTTATTTTATTTTTTATTTATTCATTTAACTTTAGCCGACGAATTTTATTAAAATTCGTCGGCTATAGTTATTTTATTTTATTTATTTATTTAAATTTAGCCGACAAATTTTAATAAATTTCGTTTTTTATTTTTTCGCCGGTGGTGGTGTCTGGAGGAGGATGAGTTGTGGTGGAGGAGGAGGAGGCTAGGCCGAAGAAAGAGGAAGAGGAGGAGGAGGAGGAGGAGAAGGGTAGGAGAGAGAGAGGGAGAGGAGGAGAAGGAGGAGGAGGAGAAGGAGAGTAGAGGAGAATAGAGGAGAAGATAGGAGGATGAGGAGATGCCACCGGAGGAGTCAAAGTGGAGGAAGAGGAGGAGGAAGAAGAAGAGAGATGAAGTGGAGGAGGAGAAGAATAATGAAAGATATAGAAAATATTCAAAATTTTTGTCTGGAATCTTAAAAATTTTGAACTTTAGAGGACGAAATTAGGGTATTTCGTCGGATAAAGTTCAAAATTTTATTTGGAGATTTTGAAAATTTGAGGGTACTTTAGTCGACGAAAGTATATATTTTGTCGGCTAAAGTGTCTTATATTTAAACTTATATTTTATTTATTTAACTTTAGCTGACGAATTTTTATAAAGTTCGTCGACTAAAACCCTAAACCCTAAACCTTCACCGATGAATACCCTAATATTTCATTGGCTATGCTATAATAAATAAAATAAAAATTTTAAAATACCACTAGTTGTGTTTGGGATTTGACTTACGGGACTGACCTTCTAGATGAAGCCCATAACGTTGTAGGATCTAGATGAATTTTTTTTCATACACATATTTCAACATAATGATGGTATCTGAAGGTCGAATTTTTATTTGTGAATTTTGATGATCGGAATCACAACATACCTACTAATGTTGTATAACTTGTTTACCAAGTGTTAACTACATGTTCTGTTTCAAAAACAAACTATATGTAGAAGCTTCAAATGACAAAAAAGTCATGAAATAAGATATGACCGGAATGGTGAAATACATCCATTGTTGAAAAATCACGTAATTCTGTAAAGTCTCGGTGCCGATAGTTGCGGTCAATGCAATTTTCCATTCTTTCTCCCTAGAGGTAGCCCTATCTCTGATGGTTATTTTTTCATAAAATTTTTATGTCACTGGTTGTGTCTCATCAATTTGAAACTATTTTCAGTTGAAGGTCTGGACAAAATACGTAATTTAGACAATCAAATGACCGTTTCCGTGCTCTAAGGGGTTTGACTTATGGGATTGACCGTAAGGATCAAACCCTTAACATTGTCGGATCAAGTTGAATTTTTTCCTATATAGACATATTTCGACATAATGATCATATCAAATGATTGGATTTTTGTTTCTCAAGTTTGATCCTAGGAATCATAGATGCCTACTAATGTTGTATAACTGTTTACTAAGTTTTAAGTAAATGTTTCGTTTCAAAAACAAACTCTGCGTAGAAACTTCAAACTCAAAAAAGTTGTGAAATAAGATATGACCAGAATGGTGAAATACGTCTACGGTTGAAAAATCACATAATTCGGGTAAAGTCTTGATACCAATAGTTGCGGTCAACTTAATTTACCATTCTTTCTCCCTATGGGTATCCCTATTTTTAGGGCTTATTTTTCAGTAAATTTTTATACCAATGGTTGCGTCTCATCGATTTGAAACTATTTTGTGTTGAAGGTTCGGCCAAAATACATAATTTAGAGGGTCAAATAACCGTTTTCATGTGTTTAGGGGTTTGACTTACAGGATTGACCGTCTGGATCAAGCCCTTAACATTGTCAGATTAAGTTGAATTTTTTCCCATACATGTATTTTATCATGATGGTCATATCAGTCGGTCGGATTTTCTTTTGTGAATTTTAATCATCAGGATCACAACATGCCTACTAATGTTGTGTAACTTGTTTATCAAGTTTTAAGTAAATGATCTATTTCAAAAACAAACTCTATGTAAAACCTTCAAACTCTAAAAAATTATGAAATAAGATATGACCGGAATGGTGAGATACGACTACGGTTGAAAAATCACGTAATTCGAGTCAAGTATCGGTGCCGATAATATCGGTCACTTAATATTGTTTCACTATACTGGGAACATCCTACGGTCAATTTTACTAATATTTTATCCTAGATGTAGTTAGTTTATAAAGATGTACCCTACATGTAACTCGCTAAACAAGATAGACTATATTAGTAGGCACGTTATTGTTCTTATAACTGAATTTTCATGAAAAACGAATTCAACCGTCTGATATGATGAGTATACTTGAATATGGTTATGAAGAAAATTTAATTTATTTTCGATAACGTTGAGGTCTCGATCGAGACGGTCAACCATAAATTTACGTAACTTATTACATGAAAATTCTCTAACCTATCCTCTTGTGGCTTATTTTGGTCATTTCTTCAACCTACACATTCGCTCTCACATATATGTGGTGTAGTAGCCCATATAAAAGCTTAAGAAAAATCATCTCTTGATGATAGGGATCAACACAAGCATAAAGCTCTCAAAGGATTGATCCTCTTGATCAGATCCAAAAATTATCATAAATATTTGAATTTTATACTGTAGTTGTATTTTACTATATCGATTACATTGTATTGCCTTTTAAATATAGTTGAATTATAAAGAAGTATACTTACTAGTGATACCATTTCTATTCCAACCATTAAGATCAAGTTGAGTTTTAAGCTTTGCCGATCGTTTTATTTCCATTAAAAATAAATTTTCAAAATTGTAAAAATATTTTACCTTGATAAACAAAAAATGAACAATAACAAACTGATAACCCTAGTTTGACGCAATTACCCCTATACAAACACTATGAAGACCATATTATCTAGAATGGGTAAAGAAGCAAAACCACAATTAAGAGAAATAGTCATTTTTTCATGCCGTCGTCTAGCTCAAATCTTGACAATCAAATATTTGCAGGAGGAAGTCCATGGTCCTCCTCTTTCAAGTTCCGAAGTAATTTTACATGGAAGTACAATTTTGATATTCGGAGGCAAAGAACCAAGATCGTAGATCCAAACTCACTTATAAAGTTCCATCCAACCGGATTTCGGTTGGTGTAGCTGTCGAGGTACACCAATGTTGAAGTAGCAAGCATCGCGGTAAAGAGAGAGTTGGGTTGCAGCAAAACTTAATTGACTTGAGGATGGCATGAGGCCCGAGATGGGTGGCATCGTGGGGGCCAGCTTGGCCTGCCGTCGACAAGTACGACATCGGAGCCGAGGTATAGGAGCGCTGAGTAGTTGAGACCGGATAGAGGTTGAGATCAGCCTCGCCATGTCTAATTGGAGTTCCTCGGAGACGTGGTGGTGGCGTTGGTCTTTTCCGGCGAGAAGAAGTCGGAGACCCAATGGTTGTGGGAGTGAAGCTCCCTAGACAGCGATTCTTTTCGATAGGGAGTTGTGGATCAAAACAGAGTTTTTGGTCCTCCCTAGTTTTACTTTTACCCCTTTTTACCTTCCACTACAAAAACACGTTGACGGAGGTTTTTGAAGTTAGTCAACACACAGTCAAACATTGAAATGTGTGACTTTCAAAGACCTTTTTCTTGTGTCGGCTAAAGTATTTTGGCAGTTAAGTTAAATTTTTGTCGGTGGAATTTAAGCCGACAAAAAAAACTTCGTCGGTAAAATAAATTTTTTTGTCGGCTATAGTGGAAATTTAGCCGACGAACAAAAATTTGTTGGCTAAAGCAATTTTTTTGTCGGTTATAGTCTGTGAACTTTAGTCGACGAAATTTGAAAAGTTTAGCCAACAAAATTAGGGTATTTCATTGGCTAAAGTACGTTTTAGTTACAAAATTGCATTACGGATATTTCGGTGTCCGATTGATTATTGTGATACCAATCTGGAAGCGGAGCGGGCGTACGAGTCAAACATATGGCTAATGCCATAATAAATGAGCTTTTTTGGCCATCCGAGTTCGTTTAAGGCTTCAAAATGATGATTTTCTAAACACTTAACACACGAAAACACCCATATCTACATCTATATAGGTATTTTGGTCGAACCTTTAACACAACAAACTCTCACCATGATGAGACGCAACTGTCCATCTAAAAATTTTGAGACATTTACCCCTCGATGATAGGGCTCCCCATATGGATAAATAATGGTAAATAGTAGGCATGTTGTGATTTCGGTCATCAAAATTCACAACCAAAAATACGACCGTCAGATATCATCAATATGTTGAAATATGTCTATGGTAAAAAATTCAACTTTATCTGATAAATTTAATGTGAGACCCCGATTAATTTTATTAATTTTTCGACACATCTAGGGTTTATTTACGACTTCTTTTCGGTACGTCGAGAATGCACTCTAATATTTTAATGTTAGAGCGAACGTCGCCACTTACGTACGGGTATTTACGGAATGTTTTTCCGACACTCTACGTATTTGTCCAGTTTTACGGACGTGACTTGACTATTTATTTTCAATGTGTGTTTTACAGAAAACGTTTTCGAGTTTCCGTTATTTTAAAAGTCGGAAGAGATCGTAGCCGTTGGATTCGTTCGACGAATCGTGGCCGTTAAAAGGTTTTATAAAAACCTTTCTTTCTCTCTCTTCCTTGTCTTCTTTCCTTTTTCTCCCCCCTTCCTTTTTCTTTACCTTTCCTCTTTCCCTTTCTTCTCTCTTCTCCTTCTTTCCTTTTCTGCTCGACCTCCCTCTCTCTTCGAGCAGAAGCAGTCCATCCCAGCTGCTCAACCACCAGGCACGCATGCTGCCTCACCGCCGCCACCGTCGAGGTCGCACAGCCCCGACGACCTAACCCTGACCCATAGCTACGCCAGCGCCGCCGCAAGCGCCGCCCAGTCGAAGAAGACCTGAGTCGAACCAGCCCACAGGAGGAGCAAGGAAGCTGCCAGGCGCCACCAGGAGTTGCCCAGGAGCGAGGAGGAAGGAGGAGCCAAGCGGAGCTCCGCCGGAGGAGGTCTGTCGGAAAAACCCAGAAAAACACTTCATGGGTAAATTCTCCACATTTTCTCTTGATTTTTAGCTTGAAGTGTTGTTGGGATAGTGTAGAAGCTGTTTTTGCAGGTGTTGGGGACTGGTTTGGCCGGAAAAGCTTCGTTTTCCGGCGAACTAGTCGACCGGTAAACAGAGGGGTAAAAACCCTGGTTTTCACAACAGTAGATTTACATTTTTACAGGTTTACCATGAGGTAAATTGACCAAAATGCCCCTGTCAGTTTTCAATATTACAACCTGCCATTTTCACTATTTATCGGTTGACTTTTATAGCTGAAGAAATTAGGATAATTCGTCAGCTAAGGCTAAATAAATAAAATAAATAAATAAATATAGCCGATCGACGAAATTATGGTAATTCGTCGTCTAAAGTTAAATAAATAAATTAAATAAATAACTATAGCCGATGAAATTTATTAAAATTTGTCGGCTAAAGTTAATTTAAAATTTTTAGCTGGGATTTTGAAAATTTTAAAAAATTTTCGACTAAATTTTTGAACTTTAGCCGACGAAGTTAGTGTATTTCGTCGGCTAAAATTCAAAATTTTCTATAACTTCCATTTTTCTTCTCCTCCTCCTCCGGCGGCAACAACTCCTCATCCCCTTCCTTCTCCTGGGTCTTCCTCATCCTCTAGATCCTTCTCCTTCTCCTCCTCCTATAACTCCTCCTCCTCCCCTCCTCTCACCTCCTCCTAGCCTCCTCTTCCTCCTCTTATCCACCTTTTCTCCTCCTCTTCTTCTCCTCCTCCTCCTCCTCCAACACCCGTGTAAAAACGAAAAAGAACAAAAAAAATAAATCAAAAATACAAGAAATAAAAAAAGAGAAAAATAAAATAATTATATTCGAAGAATTTTATTAAAATTCGTCAGCTAAAGATAAATAAATAAATAAAATAAATAATTATAGCCGACGTCGGCTATAGTTAAATAAATAAAAAATAAAATAAAAAAATTAACTATTGCCGACTAATTTTATTAAAATTCGTCGGTTAAAGTTAAATAAATAAAAATAAATTACATAAATTACTATAACTGACGAAATTTAATAAAATTTTGTCGGCTATAGTCCAAAAATTCTTCGGCTAAAATCCAGGCTTTAAGAGACGAAATTTTTTTTCATCGGCTAAATAAAATGAATTTAGCCGACGATGAACAGTAATTTCGTCGGCTAAAGTTTTGGCCGACGACTTTTTTCCGATGACTTTTTAGCAGACGAAATTTTGTACTTAATCAACGAAATTTTTTTGTCGGCTAATAAACTACTGATCCTGGTAGTGTTTGCTTCTGCCACATCATTCAGTGAAATCACACTCGGTGGGTGAAAGAATTTTCACGAAAAAAAGTACTTATTCACTGTCACTAACATATATAACCAAACCTCTTTTGTTGGGTAGAGAATATATCCTCGTTCACTCTTACCACTTACCAGTTTTGTTGACATGAAAGAAGTGCCTAGCTAGTCTCTAACCTTAGTTTTGCATCATAAGTTCATAACATATCAAACCTATTGCGCTACTGCTTTCTTCTATTTAATTGATTTCTTGGATTTTTTTTTCTATTTTGGGGCTAGTTTGCGTTACACTGAAGGAACTGTAACATTTTTTTCAATTCCAACACCGTAACAGTTTTTATACATTTGTAGCATTCACAACTTCTTCTTACCTGGAGGTTACAAGGATTAATATATCTCTTCCCCTTTTCCTATGGACAGAGTGAAATACTGAATCTCACCCAAAAAAGGAGGAAAAGAAAAAAGAAAAAGGAATTACATGAAGGTTTGATTGATCCCAATGGGGGATCTAGGAACAGTCATGGGGATGCTGCGTCCCCGACCTCAAAAGCCAACAAAAAAAATCTAGGTTTGCATTTTTTAGCCTACAAGTTAAATCTCTTCTCAATAACCTATTTTAAATCTATTTATTTAGTGTCTAGCCTAATAATTAGTAATCCGACTCAAATGTAATTACAATATGACATGATTTCTATATATTCTACCATGTAATGAGATCTGGACATGAATGAATATTGAATTTTATCTTATTTTTTTCATTTTCTTTGTTAAGAACTCAACAATGTACACTCTTCTACAATGAGCCTATCTTGATTTTAGGTGTCTAATTTACTTCTTTCTCTACATTTTACTTTCTCAGTTCATGTAGATATCCTTTACTCTGTCTTCTAAGTCCTCTAGTTATCTTTCATTCTGTAAACTAATTTTTTAGTATTTACCTTCTTAAATATCAAAAATTGTCCTTAAATACAACTTCTATAACTTTCTTCTTCATCAAGTTATGAATTTGAAGAGTAAATGTTATTATGTCTCCACTTTGCTAGGTGGTTATCTTCTTCTTCTTGACTTTTTTTTGTTGGTTTAGAAGTTTAAACATCCTCGAGATTGAAATCTTGGATCCGTCACTGATTGATCCTACCTCATATTAACAAACCCATGTTTTGATGATCATGCATGATAACGACGGTTATGTTGTAGCTTCGTCAATCCAATCTGTCCTTGCATCCCATCCCTTGCGTACTGGTTCCACATCAACTGCTCTTCCATCAACAGCTTCTGCTTCTTCTCCAAATCCGACATTTGCACGTATGCCGGTGGCGGCACCACCATCGATGCTGCAAACGGATCTACCTGCGTTGCTGCAACAACAATAGAATTGTCCCCATTCTCCTGTGCTGGTGGCGCAGGCAATGCTAGCATGGCCGGCCTTCCTGCAGACCCCAACGCAACGCTACTTGCACTGCCGCTGGTTCCATAACCGGGGCCAGCCATCGCTGACGTTACCTGAGCTTGTTGGTACATTCCATCCAGCAGCATCATGTCGAACCCTCCTCCGAGAGAGGTCTTCTGGTTTGGCAAGTGAGTTGCAGATAGGACAAGAGCTGTTTCCCAATCCGCTTCCTCTGCAAATGCCTCCCACGGCTGCGGACCCGTCGTGGAAGTCGTAGCACCCTCCTCTCTATTGAATAATGCCAACGCTAGTTTGTTACCTTGTTGTTCACTAGTGCCTGCGTCTTCTCCCAAGTTCAACAAATCACCCACGTCTTGCTTCTTCGGTTCCTCTTTCTCCACAACCGGCTCTTCTTCCTTCTCTTCTTCCAGCGCAGCCTCCGCGACGTCTTCTGGCGGTGGCAGGGCTTTAATGGAGTTCATGTCCAGTTCTTCTTTGCACTCCACAGACACAGGGGAGTCACCTCTTGGCTCTAGTGCCCTAATTACTTTCCGGCCTTGCTCCATTGCTGACTTGTCTCGAATGTACTCGTCCATCACCTCGAGCTTCTTTGGTGTGATTCTTTCGACTTCGGGATACTCGGAGGTGCGTGCAATGCCGACGTTCTTGCACCAGGTGTAGTACATGTCGAGCTCGTCGAATTGCTCTCCGATGCGAACGAATACTTCGTAGACTTTGACACCATCGGGGACCTCAAGCTCCATGAAACGGTCGATGAAGATCCCCATTATCTCTGCTACGTCGTAATATATCTGGAAACTTTCTTTCACTAGCGAGTATAGGGCAACTATTATAACCCTGTCGTTCTTCGCTTCACCTGTACATATTCCCGTGCACGTAGACAAATGTTAGAGACAAGATATAAATAACTCCCAAAGTCCCAACCATTTTTTTGGACGTACATAAGATTGAACAGTATAACTTATCAATCTGGATTGAACCATATACTGAAAATGTATACGCAAAAGAAAAAAAATTGAATATCAATCTGGCCTGACTAGAGGAATATCCATAGTATTTAAGCCATGCAAATCAACGGGAGCTTGCATGCATGTGGGATAATCCAGCCATGCCATTCAGTTTCAAAGTTTCAACTTTATGAGGGGGAATTTGTTCAGGTTTCTAAATGTGATCATGTAAATCTACGAATGTTAACATCGTCGAAAAATTTCATTATTAATGGTTCTACATGTTTCAAGTCGAATATGTTTTTGGAAAAAAATAAAATCTCTTGATATAGAATGATGAAAGCAGGGAAGTTTCCAAAAACTTGAAAACAAAAAAGAGGGCTACGATTTAGGAGGAGTTATATGGTGAAACCGATCGAACCTGTTGGACGTGTCGCTAGAAATCGTTCAAGGAGCTGCTGCAAATATTGCATCCTTGAGAACAACTTATCGTGCCTCATCTCATGCACAGGTGTGGCCCTAATACACACTTGCTGGTTATTACCATTTTGTTCCGCCGGTTCCTCCTCGTCATCTATTACTCCGAACACACTGCGTTTCCCTCGCCGGATCTGCATTCGAAACTCGAGCCGTTCGTCGATGTACAATGCATATGTGCGCACAAAGGCAGAATAGTCCCATGTATTGGTGCCAGAAGTGTCCCTGAAATCAGACATGTTTAGAAACCGAGTGCCACGTCTTGTGGAGAAAAATATCTCTTGTTCATATGCTGGATCACCCTCGGAAAGCAGGCGTTGGATCAACATGAGGGTTTTGAGGGCAACAATCCAGTTCTTGGTTTTGTTGAGGCGCCTGGAGATGGTGTTGACACAGGCACTGATGTATGCGCGTGAGTAGCATGTCAAGCTAAGAATCTCTCTTATGTATTTCTCTTCGGTTGGGTATTTTTCGTGCCTCGTAGCCTTAACAATGGCAACATCGAGGTCCGCTAGCGAATTGCTGCTGCCAACTTTGGCAAGGCCAATGCTAGTTTGGTCCTTGACGGCACCCAAGGCTCTTCTGAATTTACTTGAAGACATCAGAATGATCGATGAAGTATATATTAAGAGGAACATATAAAGAGAGAAGACAAGAAAGCAGACTCGCCTTTTTGCCCTCTCTTCTTTATTTTATTTTTTGGTGTTTTTCCTTTTGCTCCTCTCCTTCTGGGTTCAATTTTTTTTGTTTTTTTTGTCTGTGTGATGCACCTTTCAAACAAGAATGAATAGCCGAAATTGAAGCATGAAAACATGGAAAACATGGAGGCTCAACGACAGGCGAAAAGCCACGTATACCATGATGATTTGTTATTTTATTTTGTTGTTGCACTTTCATGTAAAACAGAAAAAAAAAAAATGTAGCCGTTGTTCTCCATTTTTCATAGCCTCATTGACCTGTTCAATCAGGTTTGTACAAGAGCTGGATCCTCTCAATTTAAGTCCCCGTTTTAAGGGCAATAGGACGGTACCCTATCTAGGTAACTCTTTGTTTTTTAGGGGAATATAATGAAAGACGACTCTATTGATATAAAATCATGACGACCCCAAACAATAGGACGATTGCTTAGTAAAAATACGAAGCTCAAACTTATTCAAGCCCAAAACAAAAAAACTAACCAATTACTAAAAAAATGCAAGAGATAAAGTTCAAAAATAAGAAGACGACACTGTCGACGCCTTAGACTCAATGGTGTGTCACGCAAGCCCCCCCCAAAACAAGGGTAAGCAAGGCCCCGATACAAAAGAAGCTTAAGATGCTACATCCTCCACGTACCAAGTGTCATCCAAGAAACCTAAGGCCGGGTTCCACCCAAGCCTCCAACTTCAAGCCAACCACAGATGCTGTTAATATATGCCTTGAACCAGCCATCTGGAGGTACCAGCTATTCGGGGATCTCGCTGGTACCAGCCATTAGTCACTCGTGCGAGCATCAGTCGCTCGCGCGCGCATCAGTCACTCGCGCGACTGTCGCTCGCGGGGACAGTTTCAGTCGCGGACGTTTAGTATATAAACGTCCTAAACCTAATTGTATTAAAGTGCTTAGCGCCGCACTCTGTATTCTGTATTCAGTGTTCTTCCTCAAGCTAATAAAACTGTTCTCCTTCTGCCCTGGACGTAGCTAACATATCGTTAGTGAACCACGTAAATCTCTATGTTCTTTCTTCCATCCGTTACAACAGATGCAGTGCCCTCTGATGCCAGCTCTTGTTTCTTGTCAACTTTATTTGCAACAAAGAAAATTCCATTTACATAATCGACCCTTTTGTGGAGAAAGCAGCACTGGGTTTCCTCGCTCAGATTGATAACTACCAAGGCTACATAGTGCTTAGTCCGCTAATCTTCCTTTTAGGTTTAGTTGTTATGGGGTGTGATATGTGTGTGTTTAGTAGTGAAATGAAGACAATTCAGTGGACAAGGCTACGTCCACTTAATATGTATTAGAATCGGGTGTCAAATGACGAATTACAGTGTTGCAGGTAGTAATCTGATTCTCATCAGTGCAATACTAAGAGTGGGGGAGTCTCCTTTTATAGGAGAAGGAGACTCCATCCTTTTGTAGATTTTAGATGTGAGACAAGAGATTCAAAATGTGTTCCGTGAGGGCGTGTTGGTGAGGTCGGCATTGTGGCTTCCCGATATCGGATTGGCGACTTCCAAGTACCGTTGCTTAGCTTGTATGAAAGGCTTCGTGATATATGTCGTGGTCGAGTCTCGTTATGGCTTGTGGGCCCAAATAAAAGGGTGTTACTTATGTTTGGCGGTATAGGCATATTAGTGCCTACATTAACAAGTTCCCGAAGTCCTCAAGTAAGAGAACGTTCTTGGTTGGAGAGTTAAAACCAAGTTACCAAGCATAATTCCAATGTGGCATCTAGCCCTACCAGTCCCCGAGCTCCTTAATCAAGAAGAGTCTCTTCGATATATGTCGCATTTAGTCCTTGTCACAGCCCCGCTGCATTTGTTGCCTCATCTTATGATCTCCCGGATGGCTATCTTGTCTTTTGTCTCAAATGGAGAAGTCTCGTCTTTTGTCTCATATGGCGAAGTCTTGTATGTTAGCTCAGATGGCGTAGTTGCGCCTTTTAGCTCAGATGTCGTAGTCGCGCCTTGTGGCTCAGATGGGGTAGTCTCCTAGATGGCTATCTCGCCTTGTGGCTTAGAAGGCGTAGTCGCGCCTTATGGTTCAGATGGCGTAGTCTCGCCTTTTGGAACCGATGGCGTAGTCTCGCTTTTTGGCTCTGATGGAGTAGTCTAGCTGCATAGTAAGTTTGTTTTCCTAGACACATGTAACAAAGAAAGTTCTATCGTTCGCTTATGGCAATAAGGGAGCTGGAGTTTTATCCGGAGATTTATCGTGTAAGGTAGTTGAACTCTTACAATGATAAGGTAATACTAGACTTTTCTGGAGACATTTCTGGATATTGTACCGGAGACTTATCTCGTAAGATAGTTTTACTCTTATGGCGATAAGGGAGCTGACTTGTTGCTAAATGAAATTATTAGAGTATTATCTTTATTCTTGTCATTAACGCTCGATGAACAAGTGTTTGTCCAAAAATAATAATTAGGATAATCATGTTTCATTTAAACATGAAAATGCATATAAGTCCTCGAGTTCCCCTATTTAATGAGGGAGTGCTCAGATATTTGTGTGTGTCAACATAGTGAATGACATAGTAAAGTCTATGCAAGCATGTTCTAATGCAACAAGAGAAAATTTAGAAGCATGTTGCATTCGCATGGCGAGGTAATGATCAATGCTTAACTAAAGAAAGTTGGAGTTGTAAGTTGGGTGTTATAAGCGCGTAGGCATTGAGTTGCCTGCAGAGTGGAGTCTCTTATCCTGTAAGGTAGTTGCTCTCTTACGGCGATAAGGTAATTGAAGATTGTAACAGAGACTTATCTTTTAAGGGGTAGTTGAACTCTTACGGCGATAAAGAGACTAGAGATTGTACCAGAGACTTATCTCATAAGGTAGTTGCTCTCTTTTGACGATAAGGCAGTTGAATGTCATAGTCATGCTCGCATCTGCTTACACTTTATAACTCCATCATAGTTTAGTAAAAAGTTTTAATGTCACAAATACTATTAGTGACGTTACTAGCCAATATGACATTTGTTGAGTATGCTAGATAGCATAGTATTGTATCAAATAAAGCATGTAATGAGCTCTTTTCAAGTGCGTGTATCAAGATTAGATTTTACTCATATTATGTTGAGAAGTGGCAAGACACGAAAAGGCGCAATGATGGGTGCACGTTAGGGTGTTGTGGCGCAAACCATGTGGCGAAAAGCCGAAAGGTGCAATAGAGGGCACCAAAGGGCGTTGTCTGGGGGACCTAAGGGTGTTGTCAGGGGACTAAAGTGTGTGTTGATGGCGCTGTCTGAGGCACTATAAGGCAAGAATACCCGGTGTGGAGTGATTTTATGTTTAAAGTTTCCCACCACAGTTACATGAGTTTACTCAAATGGCGGTTTGTCAACAAGCTGTAGCTGCAAGTGGCAGATTGAAGCAGCTGATTTCAAGGGTAGGTTGCAAGGGCGACGTAGTTGTTAGAGCGATGTCGTTGTTGTTTCAAATGACGATGTCATCACTATTAAATAGCAAAGCCGCTGCGTCATTATTCGAACAACGATGTCACGGTCGATAGTAGTGAAGGAGAACAATGTCATTAATTATCAAGAGCAGATTGGTTGATCATATTATTGTATGGAATTGTCGTTAATGATGGCATTGTGAGTTCTGCTCTTTGCTGAGCGTTGTGCACAGGTAGCTGTAGGGATGGCTATATGTAACTATTTGAAGGAATCAGCTTGATGTTGCCCTCGGCTCTAGGAGAGCAGAGTTCAAGGTAGATGTAGTGTAAGTGGAGTCTCCGAAGTCAAGTGGCTGCATGAGAGAGCTTATTGTTGATGATGAGCGCTGGGACGTGTGGCTCTATGAGAGAGCGTATTCTTGAGAGAGGGAAACAAATGCATCTTCTCCTTCCTTCTATTATGATGGCGATGCCAATGTTTGGCGTTGTTTTATCAGCAGTGGCTGACGTTCCACTCTGTATTTCTTCCTTCCTCTTCTCCCCCCTGTTTTTTTTATTGTTCAGAGTTTGAGCGAGAGTTCTCTGTCCACATAGACCCGCTCATCGATCATTCACCAAAGAGAAGTGTTTAATGCATATATGAAAACAAGCCACAAGATAAAGATTGTAATTAAGAGGTGGCAGTGAATTTTTGTAGGCACAAGTTCCCATTTATAAAATTGAAGAATAAAAACGTTATAAGACTTAGATTTTGGTAGTGACGAAACCTTTTGTATTAGGTTTCCACAGACGGCGTCAATATTAGGTTTAGTTGTTATGGGGTGTGAGATGTGTATGTTTAGTAGCAAAATAGAGACCATGTATACAATCTATAGTGGCTCACTTTACTTTGGTGGGTAAGGCTACGTCCACTTAACATGTACTGGAATTGGGTGTCAAAGGGTAAAATATAGTGTTGCAGGTAGTAATCCAATTCTCATCAGTGTTTTACTAAGAGATGGGGAGTCTCTTTTTATAAGACGAGACTACATCTCTTTATACATTTCTGATGTGGGACAAGATGTTTAAAATGTGCTCAATGAGGGCGTATTGGTGAGGTCGACAATGTGGCTTTCCGATATCGAATCGATGACTTCCAGGTACCGTTGCGTAGTTTGTATGACAGGCTTCATGATATATATCGTGGTCGAGTCTCATTATGTCTTGTGGCCCCAAATAAAGGGTGTTACATATGTTTGGTGGTGTTGGCATATTAGTGCCTACCCCAACATTCCTCGAGAGCCTTCTCATCTCATTTACGTCACATGCCACAAATCTGCTGGGAAGTAGAGATCTCTCAGTACCAATTTCATCCTCCACCCTCAGAACTCTCGGATCTATACAATCAATTGAACTACAAGGAAGGTGGTCAAAATCTCGGGATGTAAACAGGAGGAACTGCAAGCTATGTATTTGCCTAAAGATTAGGGCTGGAAAATTAAGACCAGTCTCCAATAATGACCCTGCAATAGGCGTTATCACCTCCATCAATTCTTTCAGGCACCGCTCCCTTCGATGGTTGATCATGCTACACTACCAAACACGCTCCAAAAGCTTTTCATAGTGACAATGAAGGGTAAAGACATTAGAGGAGAAACTAACCTTTTAATCAAGTATAACCGGGTCATGAATGGACAGGACAACCCAAATCCTAGCCTTTCCTTGTTGAGGCGCAACAAGATCTCCCCAATGGTACTGCCAACCAATCTAACCATCGGTTCTGTGAACAAACCGAAGGGAAACCAGAGATCGATTCTATAATTTATCTATTATAGATGAATTATAGAATCTGGGAGGTATTAAACTTTGATGATTACATAATCTGTTGAATTTGTACGGAGAGATGATTCTGAGCTTTATCCTTTGATCTCTATGTAAAGTGAGTGAAGGTAGGGAAGATGGGAGTTTGATTGTTTAACATGTGCTTTAGCCTATGTGATTTGAGTTATGTATGAAGGCCTATTCCTATGGTTAAAAATGGTTTCTTATAGATGCTGCTAATCCTTCATTGTTATTTCAATCAAGCAATACTTATACATTGTGGTCTACGATTTGTGGGTTGAAATTGGTTTCTTTACTTAAATTTTTGTTACTTTGATTTACTTGAATGATTTAAGATTATTGGATTGAGTACAATGTGATCTCGTTATGTCATTCTTATGTCATTCTTATGTCATCTTTATTCAATCTAATAGTTTTAAACTATTCAAACAAATCCAAACAATAAAAATTTAAATAAAAAAACCGTATCGCTGTGGGTTATGATATCTCAGTTTTTGCCCTTATTTTTGGTCTATGGCCTGAAAGTTATATGTGCATACATTTGTTAATATACTTTTTGGCCTGGATTGGCTTCTATTTATTTTTTGTTTTGGAAAAGTTTAGATAAGAGGGGCTTCCTTACTTATAGATTGGCTTCTATTTATATTGGTGCATTTTAGTGACTGGATTATGTCTTGCAGGCTGCTAATTGTCTGAATTTTAAGGGCCTTCCGCAAGACCAACATTAAGAATGACTTCACTCCTGAAGCCTATCTCCTGGACCGTCTTGGTGAACCCATCTGGCAACATCGTCTAGCTCCTAACCTCCTGCCTCTCAACATGATACTTGTCTCTTGCTATTGTAATCCATCCGGCTTCCTCGTCAACCGGAAGCTTCCGATCAACACCACATGCCGGTACCCAATATTTCCATGCGAGTTCTTTGTTTTGCTCTGGCTGACCCATTTAACCAGAGTCTGGTTGCTGCTTAACATCGGCCAGTGTCTCGCTGACATTCCTGTTCAAGGAAAAAAGAGGAAAATGGTCCTGCTCTGGGCTGCTGTGGACGCCATGGAGAGATAGTCTTACTAGTTCCATTATTTCCAGTTGTTCCCTAAGCTATATCACAAAATTTCAAGAGTATATTTTTGTTGGACTCTTAATTTTTGGTACATTTCGTATTTATTTTTTTAACCCCGATATATTATTTATACATGTCATTATTAGATTAGTTAAATATAGTGGTTTCTATCAAATTTTGACAAATTTATTTATTCAGAGAATAATAAAAAAACACACAAAATTACTAAAGGCACCCAAAAGTTCTATTTGGCCACCCAAAGATGGTGAATGACAGGGCTATGACATCACCTTGTAGATCTGATATGGAGAAGTAAATAGCTCGATCCTCGACGACATCATACCAGATAGTGAGACCATTGGCGTCAGGGAAAGAAGTTGACAGACAATGAGTGGCAGAAGAGAACGCTGACATCCGCAGAAGGAACATGACACGGTACTGCGACTGCCATTAGAGCCCTAGCCAGCAGTGAGGAGCTAATGCGGCCTGAATCTGTAACCGCCATAGTCAACTCCATCTTGGACTGACGACGCTTGAGAGAGAAAGAGAGGTTCGTATGAAAATACAATTTTACCTCTCGGTTATTTTGTAATGGTATACGTTGTAACGGACCGTATAACGGTGTGTATGAAAAATGTATCAGTTTACAAATAGCATGTACTGTTTTGCAAAATGAATACAAAATGTAGCAAAATTTGGATTCGATCAAACTTCGTGTACTGTTTTGAAATTTTTTCTTTAATAAATTGTCATAACTTCAGTTTCAAGTGGTGCGTCTTCAGGCATGTATATGTATCATGTGTATGTATAATACAAACTTGTAACTTGTCAAGAACTCAATCACGTTTCTCAAAAAAAAAAGAACTCAAGCATGTTACTGACGCTAGCTCACTGGTACACGGATTTTATGTTTTGATGTTCTTAACATTACTCCCTCGTGCTACTACATTTCCTTTCAAATTGGAAAAATGATAGGTCGACAGCCTCTGCCAATAAGAGTTGTACAAGTTGAAGGCCAAGAATAATAGCCTAAGGCTCGACAGCCTCTGCCAATAAGAGTTGTACCAACCAAGTCCAAAGCATCACACGAGACCAGTCGGATAGCCAAGTACCACTGCCAGATCACGAGCAAGGGAATTACAGTGCCGAGTTACGTCTGTCTTCAGCTTGAATGCTCTACTAGGCTGTGGTAGCCAAACCAAAGACAGATGGAGATTGAGGACACCAACAAATCACAACACCGAAAGGCAAGGAATTCAGTAGTCTGATCGTTGCGCTACAGTAGGATCTGGTGTGCAGTATAAACAAAGAGGGACAGCACGGTTTCCACAGAGTCAAAAAGAGACATACTCCAGGTATCCAAACAAGATATTTGTGCGTGGGACTCGGTAGCCTGAAGGATGGGAAACAGGGCACGAACGCCCAATTGCAAGTGATAAAGCATGCTCGATAGTTTCAATATATGATTCGCAAAAGGGATGCCGATAATGAAGATTGGCTCAGTGGTGCAAAGGTAGAAATTTAGAAATAATGAAACTATAGAATATAATGGTTAACTTCTACAAACACACGGTAGAAAAAGAACAGGGTCTGCATTTCTGCATATAATTACTCTACCTCATGGGTAAACGAAGCAAAATTTATGATGATGATGATATGTAGCATACAGGGGTTATATGAGAGGTTTAACCTAATTTCTTTTACCCCTACTTTTCCTAGGTCCAACTACCTCCCAACCGTCTTCTGCTTCAACTGCCTGCTTGGTCTTTGGCTCTCTTGCATGAGACTCTGGTTCGTCCACAACCATGTTGGATGAATCATTTCTAGTCATGCTAGGATCATCGTCCTCATCACTGTCTTCATCATCATCCACAACCTAGCACAAGAGAAAAAGATAGTATTGTAATGCAAAAAGTTGTCATAGGACTCGGTCGATGCTCAAATTGTGAGAACTCTCCTGAACAAGATAAACCAAAAACCAGAAACCACAGGCATTTCTACAACACAAAAAATTGGCTAATTCATAGAATTGTCAAGTTTTAATGCACAGGGTTGTGAAAAAGTACCTGTCTAACATGAGGAGTAGGAACCCTTCGACTATTGGCTTCCCTAAGGCTTTCAATGGACTTGAAATTGCAATCCAAACATTCTTCATGCATAATCATTACTTTTTCAGCTACCTGTATAAAATCAGATGCCGATTTACAGTTAAAACAGATTCCACTAGTCATAAAGATAAAACTGCTAATCCAAATTCCACTGTTACAGATTTCCTATGGCCCTTGATAGAATTAAAATTACTATCTGAACAATCTACAAGCATAACTTACGAACTTTCCAACCACTTGTGCAAATCTACAGGCAAAAACCATAGACACAAACTGCAGTAGAAAATTGAACTGATGTCTACAGGCATAAACCATACAGATACAAACTACAAGAAGACAATTGTACCCCAAATGTCAACCAGCCTTGAGCTTTCAAAAGACATGAAATACAAACTAAACATTCTCCAAACATCCTTTATGCATATTCACTAACTCTACACATAACATTATAAATCCGCAAAAGAAAGGAAGAAAAGAAAAACCACAAAACAGAAGCACAAGACCGTATCCCCTATATCCACCAGCCATAATCATTAGGTTTTAGCTCCCTATGCAGAGAACCAGCTGACTAAAACCGTAGATTTGTTGATTTAATGCCAGTGATAGTTTAGAACAAAAGAGTTTGAGTTTTTAAAAACGATTAATTAACCAAGTACTGAAGGCCAGACAAACGAAACACAATCATCTCCCAAATCTCTTCACAGATCCACAATAAAGTCAAGTACACTATCTACATGCACAAGCAGATTATTCTCTGGTTCCCACCACAAGCATAGCACAACAAAATTTATTCCTAATACAATCCATCAAGATACTATCAGATATTGCAACATGGCACCTAATAAAATGGTGTAACTAAACGTACCTCCTCAATGCTACCATCCTCTGTCATGGTATTGAGAGAAAGCATAGCTACGTGGAGCATTTCTTCCAAATCATCTATATAAAGAGGTTCTGATAAAGAATGCAACACAAACCTATCAGAACCATTACACTAATCCCTGTAAGGACATTTACATATTTTGGCACAAAACTGACAAATGATGTAGTGCAATTCAGTATTCCAATTGAGAGATCGATTTAAAGTGTTTTTTTTTTGCTGCAAATATCAATATTTACAGACTGAATTTGAAGAAAAAGGCGAAAACTTATGATTACCAGTGGAGTGATTGACCCAGGAGACGATATCCGAGACGAGTTGCTCAGCCTTTTGGTGCGAGTCACGGCCTCCCCACTCGTTCTCAACAGCCAATTGAAGTGCCGACCACCGAGACAGAACTAATCCAACACCTTCATGGAACACCGCCGCTGCCGCAGCCGTTAGCTTTCTCTCAGGCTCCATTTTCAGGGCTGCTAAACCCTAAGAAAGCTGCTTCCTTTCTCTTTGTTTCCTGGATATGACTACATTGGATTCCATTCAGTCATAGCATGGGGTACATAATATTGCAAGAAAGATAAAACACACAGACAAATGCTAAACAACAGGTACTTAGTAAAGAAGCATTAGCCATAAAAATAGAAGTTGCTACAACGAACTCCTCCCTAACTTGAGACGTCAAAGTAATTCAAGGTTATATCAATGATAGGTGGAAAGAACACAAACAGTGAGTGAAGGTAAAATCGTGCTATTTCAAACAGGGGAATGCTCAATCAAATTGGTTCCAGATCGGTTTACTTTGGTGATTTAATGAAACAAACACCAAACCAAGCCACAAATATAAATCTGTACAATTTTCCAAAGTAAATTCTAGTGAGCGTCATTCCTAACCTAGTAACTGGTATGCAGAAAAGCTCCTTTCCCAAACTGAAGTCTGAAACACAGCAACCTGCACATGCCAAAATAATATTCCAAAGAACTGAATGAGGAAATTAAATCGCTTCTCCAGGTAAATGAATCAGTCAAGTTTAAATATACCGATCCAAAGCAAAGCAAAGCGGCGTGCAGAGAGAGAACAAACGTACGGAGAAAAACAGAAGCCTTTTATATCCAGGGCAGACATCGAGGGCAAAATGGTCAACGCGCTTTCAACATTTTTTTTATTTATATATTTTTATCAATATAAATTAATCTTAGTCATTTAAAAATTTAATTAACTAATTAATATTACATATGAAAAAAATTTAATTTAGAAAATGAACGTTTACTCAACCAAATGTTTCAATCAAATAGACAGGTATGGTGAAAGTTCGCAGCCTCATAAACTGCCGTCTATTTGATTGATGCATTTGGTTGAGCAAACGATCTTTTTCAAATTGATTTTTTACAGAGATGATCTTAATTGGTTAATTAAACTTTTGAAATTGTTAAAATTATAATTTACATTGTTAGAAATATGTAAATAAATGAGAGTATGCACACATGCGTCAATACCGATATTGATGCAAGTATTTTCCGTTCTGAACTCTATCGAAAAAAGCTATTAAAAACTAAGGTGAAATTATTGATTTTTCATTGATGGCCGCCAAAGGCAAAAGTTATAGTACGTAAAAGAAATGAGAGCTGTCGACTGGTCCAAAAATAGGTCATGGTGTCCTTAGTAAAGCTAAGGGTGTGGTGCCAAATAAAGAACTCATAACAATTCTTCCCCCTTCAATAGAAACTTGTCCTCAACTCTCACCTAAACTTTTTCAGGATCGGAGAAACTTGTCCTCAAGTTTCACTTTCATAATCAAAGTTTTAACACCCTCAAGTTTCTCCCCGAGTTCAAATGTAAGAGACACTGCAAGCACAACAACAAAAGCGGAACCTCAATTGACCATAAGGGTAGTAAGAAATGTAATTGAGGAATCCATGCAAGGTCTCCGGAGGCAATCACCAGGAAGCCAAGTTCAATAAACCATGTATGCATGAACCCCGGGAAGTAAACCGAACAGCCTACATAAGAGCAACAATTTCCGTTCCCAAAATCATCATATTTGGTTGCAAGGTTGTGCTTCTTAGACTTCAAAGACTCCAGCTCAGAAATAGATACAACTGCAGAATTCCAATGATACATCGTGCAACTTCTCTCAAAATGTTTACCAAAAGAGGTCTTAGGAATTTGATACCAGACATAGGTGGTAAAGGAAACAATGACCTCATAAGAGCATCAAATGGTGAGCAAAACGTGGAACAAGACAGTGCCATAAAAAGCTCGTACTTCTGAACTTGTCCAACACATTGAAAGTCCTTGTACAAACACAACTAGCACTTGAAATTAGAAAAGTACCGCAAACAAGTTAACTTGGAATTTCTTATGAGAAAGTCAGTAACTGCAGCAACAGAAAAGATAACCACAGAGCAAAATACATTAAGTGGTTCCCTCAAAGATGGTACCTGACAGTCCTTGTTGTGAGTCAGTCCCGAAATAAGGAATATGGGCTGTCCATCTAGAAGTAGCAAGCAAACTGGAATGACACAAACAATTGGCCTGACGTTGCAACTCGATACAAACATGTTGTGTCTGGCACAAAGAGAAGCAGTAGACTCGTTGAAAAAAGGAGGTTCAGTTGGTGTTCTTTCATTGTACCACTCAGTGGTAGAAGGTTTTGAACAACTATCACAGTCAACTGCCGTTATCAAACGTTTGCTTTTCCCGCAAACAAATGAAGCAATGCTGTCAATAAATGTGTTTCGACAGAAGTTCTCCCAAGCTTGCACTGTCCACATGAACTTGTTCTACAATTTCCAGAGGCAAAAACAACCCATCAGGTTTTCCAATTTTAATGGCTCTTGCAAACCATTCATGAAGTCCCGGAACCTTGAACACATAATACTTCACAAATGCAGCTAAAGTAATAACAATCCACTTGGAACCGATGGAGAAATAGCTCTGGAGGGCAAGAAGCTCCTTTGCCATACTGATAGTTTCACGTGTCTCAAGTTGATGTATTGCTAAATCCCAGGAAAGAATAATTACTCCCACAATAGTCTCAATAGCAACATTGGTAATGAAAACCTTGAAACCAAAACTACATAGGCCTAAAGGTTTGGCTTGATTTTGCTTCTCCTGCATATAAACAAATAGATCTTGTGCATATATGCGCATACTCTCAATCACTTTCCCAGAATGCATATCATAGTCAAAACACCTTGTCTGACTTGAAGTTGAATATTGTAGTCTAGCTTTCCTATTAGCTAGACAAACTTGTAAGTTTGCTACTCCCAGAGGTATTATTAATTCACTGACCTCAAGATGAGACCTTAAAAGAGCCTCCAGTCTAGAATTCAGAGTTTTTTCTGCATAAAAGTTTTCCTCATCCAGCAATAATTGGGAGAAGTGAGGCACACATACATTTTTCTCATGATCTTCAAGCATGTGGTAGTCATCACGAATCAACTCAAAGTCTCCAATTACCGATAACATATTTCCATCATCCACTCGTGCCTGAGCTAAAAACGCATGTTTGTGTTGATAAATAAAGAAAGAACATTCTCCATTGTTGCAACTCAAGAAACATCCAAGAACAGTAACACGTATCATTATACCAATAGACAAAGGAAGATGGAGCACAGTTGAACTCGTTAGCTTCATTGCACAGTTCGCCTCGGTCTGTTCTTGACACAATGTGGTTTGACTCAGTAGGTGACGAACGAGCCATTGACATAAGTCATTGTTGATACCCGAAAAATCACACAATTAACTAATGATACGTCACACGGTAACTCGTGCAATCTTGGATGAAATCCTCGATTTAACACGCCAAACAAGCATATTCATACATAGATGTGGGCCCAAGCCACATACAAGCATCTTTAGGGTTGTAGACATAGGTGTGGTGTGGAAGTTCACGGAGGCACACAACGCTAGTTTACCTGTCTAACGTTGTTAAATTGTTCCGGTCTTGGGCCCGGAACCCAAGCTCAACGTCTTAAATCGGTGACGAAATTGGTGAAAAAGAGAATTGAACTGCGATACAAACCCAAAAGAAGACATCCAAACCTAAAGCCCATTACTTCTTATTCATTTACAAGACTAAGCCTAAACCTCATTTTTCTTCTTCTCAGCCCAAAACTATTAAGAAAAACCCCAATCCATTTTTCTTTACTCATCATTGTCAGCAAAACATCCATCAGACCAGTTTCCCGCAGCTTTACCCAACAGTCAGAAGACTTTC
This sequence comes from Comarum palustre, assembly GCA_951800085.1. NCBI lineage: Eukaryota > Viridiplantae > Streptophyta > Magnoliopsida > Rosales > Rosaceae > Comarum > Comarum palustre. Next base: position 6,925,191 of record OX637580.1, read on the forward strand.
TTCAGCTTTACCCAGCAGTTAAAATGCTTTGTTTCCTGGTTTCCCGCAGCTCTACACAATGCATCTTCATCCCAGATTTTAAGGCTGAAGTTATAGGATCAAGAAGGGGATTCTTATCGCCATGCAGCTAGGGTATGACATGTTCACCACCAAGCACAGACATTATTATTCAAAAGGCAACTACATGCCGAAGTAATCAAAACAAATGTCTAATACATGTCTATGCAAGGTTGCTATAAACTAAACCGCAAGCAATAAACAATACTTAATCAAGCGACAAGCAATGCCCAGGAAGCAAAAACCATTAGACCATACAATCAATGCCAAACTTAACTCAAAACATGCTTAATCAAGCTAATTCCAAACCACATGCATTATTCATTATCAGTCCATAAGAGGCATGTTATGATCTTTGGGGGCTGACTAATGGTGCATAAGTTTGAGGTTATTGTAAGTGAGCAATACACCCATGTCAACATCTCATTTGATACATGTATCTCTCAAATCCCACATCCTGAAGTTAACACCCTCATTTGATATGTCACCTAGCCAGTATCTCTTTTGAGCTATATGAGCCAATTAGCCATATGCTTCTTGTTCAATAGCCTATGTTGTTTCTAAGTGGTCTTAATGTCATTATGACATTTGTATTACAAATCTTTCTCCAAAGCAGATAAGCAATTGCCTATTTTCCCGCAGCTCTAGTCACCCTAAACTACTCTACTGCAGAACTTGAATCTCATCAAAATCAATCAAGCAACAAGCAAAACTCAATCAAGGAACATGTTATCCTCATCCAAGCCTAATGCCAAACCAAGGTCATCATTGCCGGTCCCAAAAATACGAATACTCGGTCTAAAGTTTTTATCCTAACAACAAATTGAATCCAACTTTAGCAAGTAGTAATCAAGTTTCTAGATTTCATTTATATTTCCAGCAATTTGAGTCTTCTACTTTAGAGAAGTCACAACCTCATACAATAAAAAATTCATATCCACAAATCCAATTCTATGCTCACCAAATTTCATGCAGCAAACTCTAGTAACCTAAACCTAAAGTTGACATTCACCATGTATGCCACAGTGGTGAACTTAGATGTTCATCATCAGATACCTACTTTATGAAATTCATTTGTTCCTACATTCATGTTCAAATCCCAAAGTCTACGATCTTCAACTCTATTTCATATCCTATTTGTCCATCCTTCAACAACCCATGTAGTTACACCTACCTCTAGTAGTCAACTACCACCTTAACAAAATTATACTATAGTCATGCTCGTTGCCCTTAAACTCGAGCAAAGTTATACTATCATGCAAAATGTGCATGCTAAGTATCAAGCAAAGAAGCTTTATCATTCTTTTATGTGCTCCAAAAATTCACAAGCCTACAAGTCATTGTTAGAAATATGTGCACGTACACTATTGCAAAAGTATGGTTTCTACAATAAAGATATGAGAAGAATGAAGAAGAGCTTGTGTACTTATAGAACCAAGGAGTCGTTCCCACACAAACAATCTCATGCATAGAGACCGACAATAACCAAGCCTGATATTGAATTCCAATTTCACATCAGTAGCTTCAATGTATCTGGGGACTACAAGCGATGAATGCCCAGTTCTGCAGTTCATGGTTAATTGAACCAATTTCACCGCAGCTTCTCTAATACGTCCGGGGGCTATGTGATTATACCCAATCCATACCACTTGCTGCAGCGAGCACCGCAATACCAAAGATACACACCTACATGCGAACATACTTGCTCGTCAATTAAAAATTGCATGCCTCAATCATGCTTATAATTGAGTCAAGCTATATAATTCACATGCAAATCCTAAAATTTGGTGAAAATCACAGATATGAACAATATGTTCAAACCCAATCTCCTTATTCGAATTCAAGCTCATTTGCTACAAGTTCATATATCAAGCTTACTCACCCTAGATATCATGCTTCAAATACCGTTTCCAAAAAATTTGAGTCTACCCATTCAAATCCCATAGAAAAAATTATCATCGTAGTATTCATCTTACCCGATAACATGCTACTCTGCTCATGAAGATTCTCTCCTCAATTCATCGGCCTTGGTACTGAGCTAAGAAATCATACACTCTTTTTTGATCATAGACCTGAGGTTTGGTGAAAGAGAGAGTAAAATCTACTCTTGCCTCGTTTGTTCTTCGGCAATTGAGAGTACCACTCACTCTCATAGACAAAAAAAAAATTTAGACCCAAATTTTTATCATCCTATTTCCAGTAAAAGCAAGTTGGTCTAGCCGTAGACAAAAAACACCAAATTGCATAATCATGCCATGCTCTGATGCTCATGCATCTCTTTCATTTATTGTATTGAAGAGAAATTTGTCACACATGCTACCAATTTCAATGTTAATTCATAAAAGGAAACAAAGCTAATAAATACTCCAAGCTACACGCCCATCCCATGCTAAACACAAGGCCAAGCGGATTCACTACCGAAGAGGCATGCCAAGCCCAATACAAGCTCATGCCAAACATTCACGCCAAACTCCTCTTTGTAAAGGTCATGCATTTATTCGGGACCCTATGTGAGTCGTATCAAGCCTATCCGTACAATCATATGCATTTAAACTTCATGCACAAGCCTTAACATGGTTGTTAAAAACTCAAGAAAATTCAAGAGTAGCATAAGAAAACTCTCATGCCAAGCACATAATCAAGCATGTATATATAAGCCAAGCAAAGCAAATACTTTTTTACACATGCGACTAATTTTCAAATTCTATGCTTCTATATGCATTGCCTTCATGTACAAATTCAATTACTCTTATTGATTATGTAGCCTATTTCATAGTCATTGTATAGCCTACATAATCAAGGGGGCTAATGTTGATACCCAAAAAATGATTCGTCACACGGTAACTCGTGCAATCTTCGATGAAATCCTCGATTTAACACGCCGAACAAGCATATACATACATCGATGTGGGCCCAAGCCACATACAAGCACCTTTAGGGGTTGTAGACGTGAGTGTGGTGTGGAAAGTCACGGAGGCACACAACGCTAGTTTACCTGTCTAACGTTGTTAAATTGTTCCGGTCTTGGGCCTGAAACCCAAGCTCAACGACTTAAATCGGTGACGAAATTGGTGAAAAAGAGAATTGGACTGCGATACAAACCTAAAAGAAGACGTCTAAACCCAAAGCTCATTACTTCTTATTCCTTTATAAGACTAAGCCTAAACCTCATTTTTCTTCTTCTCAGCCCAAAACTATTAAGAAAAACCCCAATCATTTTTTCTTTACTCATTATTGTCAGCAAAACATCCATCAGACCAGTTCCCCGTAGCATTACCCAACAGTCAGAAGACTTTCTACAGCTTTACCCAGCAGTCAAAAAACTTTCTTTCCTTGTTTTCTGCAGCTCTACACAATGCATCTTCATCCCAGATTTTAAGACTGAAGTTATGGGATCAAGAAGGGGATTCTTATTGCCCTGCAGCTAAAGTATTGGAACTCATCCCAGAAAACCCACCTTTTTACCCTATAAAAGGAAAGGTTTGGAGCTGCAGAGATCATCATGCAATCAATCCAGAAAAGTCCCTAAACACTCATGCATTCATCCTTAAAGCAACAGACCCCAAATCTCTCTAAAATACTCTTTCTAAAAAACCCAGCTTGGTTCTTCATCCCCCAATCCTCAAAATCAGCCCAATTTCTCATTCACTTCAATGTGCCTTTAGCTCCCACACCATGCTTCATGCTACAAGCTCCTTTGTTGTTCGAATTTCAGTACCCACCCTGGGTTAACCCCTTTAACCCGAAGTAAATTCTGCAGGGTCCACCTTAAGGAAAATTTTTACTGGAAACCCCCATTTGAAATGGACAACCCTACCGGCAATCCAACGAAAACACTTCCACAAACGAATACAACTAAACACAATACTGGGATATTCAGAGCATTCTACGTGGAAACAATACTTAAATAGACTAAATAGCGACGACAAAATAATTTGATTATGCCTCGTCTTCAGTACGCATGACCTCCTCTTAGCAACCCTAAAACACTAGGCATTTGAAAACGAAGGGCCCATGGGAAAACATTTAAAACAAAACGTTAGAGTGAGTGGACAAAAAGAATATCCAATCGTGTAAAAATAATCAATTTATGTTCTCCCTTTGAATTTCCAGAAAATCCATATGCATGCCTCGTCGGGAAAGAATCCCAAATAATCGTTCTGGAAACCAAAATGTAAAATGTCAATCTCATTGGCTAGTAAATCAACATTAAAAATAGAAGAAGAGGTTTCACCATGACGGAGAGTCTCCCAGACTAGGGTCGGAGCCTTCCGGAGGCTACTAAGTAATGAACAACCCTTCATGGCCGAGAGATTTCACCATGACAATGAATCTCTCAAGCTAGGGTCAGAGCTAAATAAGACTACTATGACCCCGCTTCACATCTAAAGTGGGGGGCCCGTATGGCTAGCTAGCAATGATAATATATATATATATATATATATATATATATATATATATATATATATATATAACGACACTTCATGGCGAAGAAAACAAATACAAAAATTCAATAATATATGACTCCTCCCTGTAAGTTAAAACATGCATTTCATGCATGAGTCACGGTTCTCCAACCGCCCTAAAAACAATGGTCATAAAACAATGCATTTCCAAATATAATCGACATAACAAAAATTTCAGCCGACAATACAAGGAGCGTCCGGGAGGGGAGTAACCCACATTCCTGGCCCCACCGACTTATTAAATCAACAAAATCATGTTGTTTATAAATATTCAAAAATATTTGAGCATGCACGGTTTAAAATAAAACGTCCACTCACAGTACTTAATGCGACCTCCTCACTGCTCGGAATGCCCCTCGAGCGAAACCTCGAAAAATCCACATGGTCGAGTTCGTCTCACATTCGACCATAGACTGTACATTTAAACCAACAAATGAGTTTTACTACCGTTGACTTGATCTTTTCCTAGTTTGACTAGGAACTCATAATTTGACCAAGAGTTGACTAACCAATTCCTTGTTAACGACTTATCAACAAATAGAACAATATTTAATTATCGACTCGACATTTAGTTTCCAACTTTGTAACTTTAACGTATTGATTATTCTTACTATTTCATATGAGGTTGGGTAACGTATAATAATTTATGGAATTACTATAGACACCCAATCCACATCTTAAATCGATTTACTAGTTGTGAGTCAATAATTCGATAATGAAATTTATCCAATTATTTTCCACGATCAACTCAACAATTCTAATATTAGAAGTCATCCTCTACCACAACCACTAATGTGGTCAACATCCTTATAATTTCAGGCTTCACTATTTATCTCCAATTCCTTTAATTTTGGATTTCACCTTTACTTTATTAATTTCGTTTCCAACTTAAACACTTTCCATAAATGGAAACCTTCCAAAAAGGGAAAGTTTCCTAAAATGGAAACTTTCTATTTACGGTAAGTTTTCCGCAATTACTCGATTTACGATTTAACGGAAACCTTACGACTAAAAGCTTAACAAGGGAATTGATTTCTACCTCTTCGGCACTCAGCATGAAATTCTGCACTTCGTCGTATTTCAGCAAGTCGTCGGAATATTCTGCCGGATTCTGGCAATTTTGCCGGAAAACGGCCATGGCTTCGCCGTAGCTCCAATTTACCAAGTTCTCAACATACAATCATAGATTAACACCAATTCAGTCACAAATCATCAAATCAACACCAAAAACACCAAAATCTCAAAGGGGCCGAGACTTACACTTTAACCCGAAAACTCAGACGTAGGCGCTCTTCCCTATTGAAATTGACAGCAACAACTCCAAAATTCACCAACTCCTGCCCCACACGCCACCATCTTCAGTACCTCCCCACAGCACCTCGGTTTTCACTCCCAACCGTTCCAGAACTCTGCTTAATTCGTGTCAGCAACAGACGTGCTCACAACCTCGATATCCACTTGAGTTTGTTCCCAGGAGGCCAAGATGATGCCAAGGAAGAAGAAGGGACGCCAGAAGTTGTCCCCAGTGAAGAAAACCGAAGAAACAGAAAACAAAGAAAAATTGGGTAATCCTGATTAGGCTCAATCTCGACTTGCAGAAGCATAGGAAGGAGGGGAAAGACAAGAGGAGCAAGAATATACCTTCAATTTGTCGAACCTCTGCCTGAGTCGTCAGATTTTCGACAAACACAGCCGAGTTCCTCGTCGACCGATCTTCTTCAAAATTTGATATTGGAATGAATAGGTAGGGGGGTTTTGAAGATGATGAGGAGAGGAAGAGATTGATGGTGGTGCGCCGATGTGGGGTGGCCGGACGACAGAGATTCGTCTAAGAGGATTGGACGGTCTAGATTAAATCTGGAAAAGATTCAACGGTCCAGATTAAAGAGGGTAAAAAGTAATTAGTTAAATGGTAAAAATTATTTACCAGAATAGTAATTAAAATTACCATAAACTTCAGAAATTCACATAAAATAGACGGAAGCTCCGAAAAATATTCTGAAAATACCGGGAGACTCGTGTCGACATGTACTATAACATCGAGTCATTAAATAAGGAATTTGAAGAGTTTAGAAAAACTCAAATAAACTCGAGCAGTAACTTTATAATTCACCGGTTGCAGTTAAAAGCTCTCGGTAACTCATAAACCACTGTAAAAGGTAAATTTTAGGTACAGGACGTTACATCAAATCACATACAAGATTTCTCATTAATCGGATTATCAGGTTAATTTTGACCTAATCATGCTCAAATCAAAAAGAACCCTCACAGTCACATAACCTTGTTGCAGATTATGCGTCAGCATAGCATATCACTATTGCATTAGAAAGGTGTAACCCTTCCCAAATAGTTGAATCTAGCTTTTGTGCATTCCCGTCACTTGCTAGTTCGACAGGAACATTTGCTTTTCATATGTTCTCTAGCACCATTCCTGAACTCACTAACATGTTTTCAAATTTGATTCTAGTAGAGAAACCCAAGCTCACATTCAGGAGGTCAGTATAAACAATCATGGAGTCAAAACAAGGAGTATTGATATCAAAATTATCCACTTATAAATGCGATACACCAACCCAAACTCTTGTTTGTAAGATTCATCTGTTAATGTTACCTGCTGCACAATTGAAGAATTAGAACATGCGTCTTCGTCACCGGAAATGAAACCACGTTTGTCAACAACTTCCGGTTAGTGTAGCTCAACCACATTGCTAATCACAATCTCAACAATGGTTGCATCAGATGTGTGTGAGAGTGAATTAGATAACTCAAATCAGAAGAGCCATCACTCATGGAAATCAAGACCTTAGACAAGTAGTCACAAGAGCCATCCTCTGCGGTTGTGACAGATAGAGGCTGGCGAGGCTTTTTGATTTTGCCGGTAGGGGTGGGTATAGAGTTTAGGACCTCTCTTTGGACAGTGTGAGCGTGGGAGATGACCTTGAGAGTGGGTAGAACAGCATTGAGGCTGCTAGGTTCAGGGTCGAGTGTGGACGCGCTGGCAAAGCCGACACAATGAGTGGTGTCGATGGGAAGAGCGGCGTCATCGCATTGGCATTCTGATGAGGTCAAGTTGGCCTTCTCAGCTACATCCATCGAGAGAGAAACCTCTTGTTGCTTCGGAACATTGAAAACTGGTGGCCAAGGAGAGTTTGTCATTGTCAGTTGTAATTACGTCGGAGCTGTTGGACCCATAGAGATAGGGTGGGATTTTGTGAGGTGGGTTAATGGAGGAGAAGGAGACGGGTAGTGGTACAGATTCGCGTACCCGACTCCTTGATAATGCGGCTGAGGGACTGTGGAAATTGGTGAGTGAGCGAGTGACCATTGATAATCGTTGCAGGAGGATTGTGTTGGGGTGGTGGGTGAGGGTTGTGCTGTGGCGGAGGTGTATAGTAGCTCACCGGAGTGGGTAGATGGTCAGAGCGAGGTGGAGAACCCCATAGTTGTCGAGGAGATTGGGATTGATAGTGGTATAGGTTTGAGTCACAGACACCACAGAGTTGCTGTTGTCGTTGCTGTTGAGGGGGAGGTTGCTGATGTTGCTGGCATCGGTAGGGATAAGGATCCACCGTGGCAAGTGGAGGTGACGATGGTGGCTGCCTCGACTAAGTTGAGTACCGCAAAAGTTTCTTGAACCCAGTTAGCATTTTTGACTTGAATGACGCCATTTCAGACTTGAACGCCGTCGTGGTTTGCTGAAGATTGCGGCAAGTCGCATCTGTCTCCTCTCTTGAGATCCGTAGCCTCTCCTGAGCCTCCTCCTCAACTCATCTGGGTCAGGTGGAAGTAGCGGAGGAGATGAGAATGGTATTCCCTGCGCTCGGCCCCATAGAATGTGGCTCTGATACCAATGTTAGGGTTCTACACCCTACACGAGAAAAGCTACTAAAAACTTAGGAAACTAACAAAGTCAAAAGTTACCTTACTTAAAGGAGATGAGAGAGCAAATACAATTGTCGACTGGTCCAAAAATAGGTCAGGGTGTCCTTATTAAAGCTAAGGGTGTGGTGCCAACTAAATGACTCGTGACATCTTCAGTGAGTCAGAGTTATTCTCCACTGCGCCATGGTTAGGATCCTGAATTATCCCTTGGTTCTCATACGTTTTAATAAGATGCTACGTGTTCATCGATCAACAGAGATATCCATTTATTTAGTACCAAAAATGCTATCATCATATCTCATGAAAACACTAGACACTCTCACACTAGATAACTAACCAATACAATTAATTTACCCGTCTATCAGTTCTTGAATACCATTCCTGGCCTGACTCAGATGGTTAATGTGTTCAACTTCAGTGGCCCATATATGTTGCATGGAATGCATGGGCATCTCTGTTTCCATAAGGTTCTCTGTCTTCAATCGCCTCACAGCATCCAAATGCATCATACTAGCACCAATAGTCTGCAACAGATGGAAAAATATATCATTTGAACATACAAGGAAGCGTTTAATGGAAAGCCAACTATATTTGAAGAACAATTTCCAAATTAAAAACAAACTAACCCAAAATTTACTGAAGCAAGCATTGAAGACTATTGACTTTAGAAGGTTTTCATCATAGCTACTGAGGGCATTATCTGAACTCACAGACACAGCAAGATCTTGATAAGACGAATCAAACATTGATCCATGGTTCCTCACAACAATCCGATGATGATTGTTTAAGATTCTCTCAAGATGATACATTGTGGAACACCATGTATTATTGTTCGTTCTGGCCCACTTTAAGGTCCAGCCACTATTTTCAGAAGCTGACTGTGGGACTTCTTCATACAACCTCAGCAAGGTTGCTGCTCTTTCAGCATTAGCCCAACAACAGCATGGAGAAGAACCATCATCTGCACAAAATGTAGAGTTTAAAACAATATCAACTAATGCCACAAGGAGTACAAATACAATAGCAACCAATTTACACCAACCAAGCAGCGTGCTTACTAGTGTTGAAGATAGTCCCATCTGGAATTCTGGATATCATTTTGTTAATACTGAGTAATACTGACTAAAAAGTAGCACCAACTGCATTATGCATACATTCTCTGCATGTTTTCTGTATATAAATAATCTAGTTTACAATCTGACACGTCCACTTTGATACCATGCCATGTGATCTACACAAGTGCCATCAGTTCATCCCAACGGTTTAACACGGGCCTGCGATATAGAGTTGCCATGTATTAACCAATACATGGCACTTGGTGTGAAACACATGACATGTTATCTAACATGGGCATGTGTTATATAAAACACATCAGATTTCTTAAAGACAGACAGCAAAACTTTCAATTTTTTGACATATTTTTACACCCCAAAGAAAACTCCATAATACTCTTTCTGAAATAAATGGCATTACCTAGAACAAAGCCAGCAAGTGGGATGTCAACAAGATGCTGCCTCAGGTGATTTTTCAGTTGATATTTGACATTTCTACTTTTCTTCTCTAGAACCAGGAAATGTATAGCAACAACCTATAAAATTTCAATATTGACAAGTGAAGAAGCATCATCCCTCTATGAACAAGATTAAAGGTATAGAAAAAAACTCAAATAAATCAAAATCTACAGAACTCACCCTGCAGTGCAACAGCATTGGCTCGAAGTCCAAACATTGGACCAATTCAGATATCAACCCTGAACGAAAAATCTCTTGGGGGGAAGCATTGGGCACGTATGAAGCAGGATTAGAGCACTTGACAGGACATGAATCATTGACACTGCTAATGGAATGGATTGTAATAAATGATACCGATGTCAATATCCATTTATTCTGCTTCCTGAAAACCAAAGGATAGACATCAAGCAATAATTTAATATAAACCACAGTTTCCAATTCAGCTCGGAAATTCTGTTCCCGAATGATGCAAAAGAAAAAAAATCCTGAAGAATAAAAGGCCGAAAACTTGAAATTATCTGTTAAATCTTCGGGATAAAAAAATAAATAAAAACTGCATGAAATCTATGAGATCAAAAATTCTGAGGGAAAATAACACCCTATGAGCAAAAATTCTAAAAGGAAGAAACAGAGTGACAGAATGAGATGGCATACCGCAATGCAAGAATCCGATAAAACGTTGCATCCACACCAGGTCCAAATCCGACTGGAAGATCATTTGTGCACAAAGAACCAGATATCTTTACCTATTTGAGTATAATGATCCTATGAGGTCAAAATATATCTATTCTCATCTGTAAGACATGCAAAAAGAAAAGGAAAAAAAACAAGAAAGAAAGAGATATGAGAATTACAATTTGATGATCCACCAACACGTGAATGCAACTGCTTGTTGCACTCGGCAAGAATTGCAGCTCGAGAGGATCATGAAGGTTTTGACAGTTTAAATATGGATCAACAGAATTTTCCTCAATGCTATGAACCGCAACCACATGCCCACACACAGATATTAGATTTCCCTCAGGAAACATCTTAGATTCAGTTGATAGTGGAGGCACAGTCACTACAGGACTAATGCATGAAGAGATCTTTGGAATGTCTTCGGGTCTCACAACTGGCCTGATCAGGCTTTCTTTCAATTCCTTTAGATGTAGCTCTCCAAGACGTAATACACTTGCAGACAGACAAAGAGACAAGTCTGAAGAGGTTTCAGGCAAATTTCTATTGGACGTATGAAGTGCTTCGCTTTGATATCCAGATAGAAGTTCTTCACTTCTAAGAGAATCATCCAATGGAATACACTTTGATGAACTATTATTTTGACAAACCTCATCTGTCCCAAATGAAAGGCTCCATAGATGAGTTGTGGAAGGGATGAGAACTTTTTTACCAGTGACACAGTCAGAGCTCTTAAGATTACAAAACAAATCTTCTTTATTATGCCTTGTGATATAACAACAACCAATCTGCAAAAGCTGCAATGAATATGAAAGAAAACAAATTATTTACAGAAATAGTTATTCCCCCACGGCCATGTACTAATTCCAAAAAGGAGAAAGCTAACATACCTGATACTTATAAAAGCTGTCCGACTCGAACTCGAGCAACATCTTCTGCCCACTGGGACCACGAAAGCCACCACTATTTAATTTGGCTTTTGTACAGTACAAGATAACTGAACGAGTAACTCCACCAACTATAGCCAAACACGATATTTCTCGAGAACTCAGGTCGCTATATGTTCTATCCTCACTAGATTCAATGCAAGACATGGAAGAACTCAGTATTCCGATGGCCTCACAGGAACAGTGCATTGAACCCGATGTTTGTTCCTTACTTGATGAATCACTAACTTTCCGTCTCTTGTATGAACCATTCTTCAAGTAACATCCAACAGCACAAAATTCAATGGAATTCTTTGGATCATCCCCAACTATCCCAGTTTGACATGAAATAGCATTGTTTCCAGCAACAGATAAATTCCATGGCAAGATTATAGCCTCAACAAACATGCTTGATGAGCTTGTTATCAACGCATCACCTTGAAACTGATACAAAAAGACAGTGAACTGGTCATCAACATATGCAGTAATAACACAAGATATTTCTTCAGCAAAAAAAAACAGGAGTACCTTCTGTAGCACAGGAAATTTGTGGGTAATCAATAGCAGGTGAAATGTCCCACTTTCAAATATCTTCAAATTTTCTCCCAATCCAGTACAAGGATAAAAGCAAATATTTCTGCACAATTGACTTTTCAGGCGAAAGTAAACACAAACTGTTAAGTTCGCCTTTCTTGCAATTGGTACAAAATTGAAGATAGTTCGGGTCGAGAACAAATCATATTCAAGCAATCCTTCCAAATCCACAAACCCAGGCATGCCTTCAATAATAACACTGTAGTCAACTACCTAGAAAGCCAAAATCACTGAGTGAGTCCACAAATGACTAAGTGAAGCCAGACTGTTAAGCCAAAATGACAAAGGACATATTTGACATAAATCAATTGGCCCAAGTAGTATATCATTGTCAAACATGACCTTTATTATTTTAGTGGCATCCCAAGTGGATGGAAGGTCCGGTACTAGGACATCAATGCTACCGGTTGCATCAACCAACTGCAGTCTTCCAGAAGATGGAGAAGTCTGTATATCATCAACATACAGAGGTGGATAAATCATGTAATGAAATACAATACTTAATCAAAGGAAATCGAAGAGCAGTACTCAGATTGAGCTGTCGAATTACAATAAGCTCTATATGACGATGAGAATATACAGCGATGCAAAGTATTTCATCAAGAAAATAGCCATTAACAAAACCACTAACCTTCAAACTTCCGATCAATGTTATGCGTATATCTTCATTTGAAAAGATCTTTCTAATTGACTGAACATAAGATCTCCCTTCACATGATTGAAGGCTGTACTGTTTGTCATCATGCAATTTTCTGATGTTACCTTCCAGATTCAGTGTCCTCGTCCAAGTGGGCACACAGTGACATATGAAAAGACACAAGGGGATTGCCTGAAATAAAAAATAAAAAGTTATTTTTAGTACTCAGCTGACCATAAACAGCAATAAAAGTTCATGACATTATACCAATTCAATTGAGCTGATCTAATCAGAAAAAATACAATTCAAAAGGAGATCACATAAATTATTTCGGCCTGACGTACCAGAGTCAGATTATCAATGTATGGCTCAGAACCACAGCCACAGGAATCATGCTTACAAAATTCCATGAATACTCCAGGCTACAAAAAGAAACTATATAAACATATGAAAGAAAAGTACAATAAGAAAAGGTCTGAGACAAGAAAAACCAAATTACCCGAGTTTGATGCTTCGATAAAGGCATTTGTGAACCAGCATACATCTCAACTAATCCTCCCTTCTGATAGCACCTTGCAAGTCCAAATTAACTTATCAGAAAAACAAATAAAAAACTATGATACAAGAAAAAATAAGGTTTCATAAAAAAAGTAATATACATGTTTTGAGCCCAAAATTTCCTTATCAGATAAGATACCAGCAAACTTTTTCCGGAAATATGAGGCAACCAGCAACACCCTGAAACCCAACAATCCAGCTAAATAAAATAACTGAGAAACTTATCTTCTAATGATTTTAGATAAACCAGAAAAAAACATTCCAAAGCCCAGTTGAGTTAACTGAACCAATACCATAATCTGGAAGAAAATGCTAAGGACTCGATGAACTTAAGCAACGAACTCTGTGATTGTGAAGCTATATGACACCTGCAGCATGCATATGAATTTATATCTGGATACCCAAAAGAAATTAAATAACTACAGTGCACACTACAATAGCATTACAGTGAGAGGAACACGAATTCACTATCCATAATCAGTAGTAAGAATTTATTTTCCCAAGTCACTGAAAAATTGCCATGATTGACAATTTTAATAAAACTGAAAGTTCATATTTTACCGAGTTTCTATTGGTGAGAAGGATTCCACAATTACATTGGTCCTAAAGCAAGCACCAAGTATAAGCACTCTTCTTGACCAAGAGAATCTTGGATTCACAAAATGGGCATTTCTCACAGAAACCTAGTAACAGAAACAAAAACAAAAAAATCTCCCAAATAAAAGAAGACTTCATAAAGCCGAGGCAAAAACTTGAAGGACAGATTAACAAAAGTCATACGACTTACAAGAGCGCCCGTCCTAAGACTATGTGTTGGAGTAAGCAGTTGATCAGTTAACATAAGCCACACCTCATTGTCCAATTCCACAAGCATTCCTTGCATATACACTCCTCTAACTATCCCTCTATATGTTCCAACTTCCCCATTACCTTTTCTAACTACTTTAACTTTCGGCATCCATTTCCTGGACAATCTGCTCAAATGCAAGGCAGAATTTCCTGTAGTGACACACATTACTCTAGACTCTTCCTTTCCTATATAAACCAACTTCTTTTTCAAGCCTGATACAGCAACAATATTCCCCACTAGTTTCGTAAACACAGGATGCCATGATGAAGCGGAACCACAACAATATACAAACACTGGTTTGGTAAAAGAATGAGCATCTCTTTTGTGAATTGAATCCATCAAAACCATAACTGACTCCTTTGAGCTACACGATCTACACTCACAGACCATAAATTGGACCAAGAAGCCGCGGAGGCTTGTCAGAGGGCCTGAATCCAAAGCCACATTGCTCTTCGAATGGCTATCACCTGTTCTACAGGAAACAATGGACAAAGGACTAACCGACTCCACCGCGCCGAAAACACCATGACGAGCCTTGGAACTGCTTTCATCAGCAACAGAAGAGCCCAAATCCATCGAAATGATATTGGAACACAGGGAAAATCGGGTGAACGAATCACGAAACCCCCACCTGATAATCTCTAAAAACCCACCGCCACGTTTGATTGGAATGAAATTCCAAGCGAGAACCTTGATCCTCTTGCCGAGAATCCGAGCATCGAAATCGAGAAGGTCGCAGCAGATGGGGGCGGCGGAGTCGTCGGAGAATTGGAAGCAAGTGTTGTAGGAGCATCGATGAGCGACGGCGTCTGAAGCGGAGGCGGTGGTGGCGGTAGGGAGGATTACGGTCCCGATGAGGAGGGCGGAATGGTGATGAGGGGGGAGGAGCTTGGTGGTCGAGTTAGGGTTAGGGTTAGGGTTTGAGGGGGCGTAAGAAATGGAGGGGTTTGATTTGGGAGCAATTGAAGGGGTGCCGAAAGAGGAGGCTCCGGTGAGGCAACGGCCGCGTTGGAGTAACTCTGCGATTGTCAGGACCGTCACATTCTCCATTGATGAGCGACAGTGAAACAGAAGAGAGCTCTATAAAAGAGAGAGAGCGCGGGATCAGAGAGATTTAGAATATACCCTAATTGGCTCTTCTTCCTTTTACAGACTTCACCCGTTGGGGCCAATGAGTAATCCCCAAGTGGGTAGCACAGTAAGCTGCTGGCGTCTCTCTCTTCACCTGGAGGGTCTAGTTGGCAACCGGCTTCTCTCGGTCAAATTGGGTCAAGATACTGGCCTTTTTCCTTGGCTGGGCAGTAAATGTCAAAACCAAATCAGTCAACAAACTAGGGCTGAGCGTTTTACATTGAAAATACGGTTACCAACCTAAACTGTACCGTAAAATACAATTCGGTAACCGCATCGAACTAAAACTGTGTCGTTTTATGATCACACCGCATAAAAGTGGTTCAATTACGGTTTGAGGTTATAATTCAACCGATTTAAACCGAACCGTACATAATTACATTTTTTAATTTTTCATTGATGGAATTTAATTTGTAATATACAAAAAATCATTTATGTTCTAGTTTGTAGTTTGCAAGTTGTTGTGTTTGCATGATAGTTGATATATGTTGAGTTATTAAGTTATCAAATATGGTGTTTTGTTAGTTAATTGATATTTTGATGTCATTTGTAGACTTGTATGGATTCTAAATGCATTCTAAATTTGATCATGCCTTATAAGAATTGTTGGACAAAGATTTGAATATCTTTTGTTTGTTAAAATAAATAAATCGGTTCACACTGAAACCGAACCGCACCAAAAAATTACGTAACTGAATTATTCGAAAACCTAAAAAAATAGTTTGGTTACTGTTTGAAATATTGTAAAACCGAAAAAATTGGTTCGGTTGCGGTTTGAGTCTCAAACCGATCTGAACCGAACCGCGTCCACCCCTACAATAAACCACCGGTGGAAGCAAGTTTTTCTGAAATCATGGTCACCACCTCAGCAATCATAGGTGAAGACCGGCTAATTACGTACACACTTCTTAACTTGCTCTAACACCGGTCCATTGACCTGATGGGAAAGTGAAAACATGTCATGAGACTTTCTATCTGTGTTTTTAGTTATTTTAAAAAAACGTGTCTTGTTAAAAGAATAATTCTTTAAATGTGTCTTCGTTAAAATAACTTACAAAAAGTTGATTATGTAATTACTTAATCAGTTATTAATTAATAATTATTATAATTATATTTATTGTAATTACGGTAGTAATCTCATTTCTATTTAAAGATGATATGAGATAAGCAAATCAATTTTAATTCTTATTTTATTATAACATGTTTTTAGCACTTTGGTCGAATGAGTCAATTTGGTCGAAAAAAAAACTTACAACATTTTCCTCAGCCGCCCACCTCCGAGAGCTGCACTATTTGATTCTGCCTCAATGGGTGTTTATGAATGTGAGATTCATAGTGAATCAAAAAGATAAGTTCTTCTTGTCTCCTTACTCTTTCACATGATCAGTCTATGTATTTTCATTACTCTGAAGACAGCGACACATCACCGATTTACGGGTCACCTAGCCTTGACCCAGAGCCCCTCAAGCCCAGACCAATTCTTCCATCTTCACGTCGCCGTAATAAGCTGAACCGACGATGGCTCACGCACGCCGATGCCACCTCGCGTCCTCGTGCCTCAATCATTGCGCTACTGATCTAGAAACCCAAATTGGACACGAAGTCGCCGCGTCGAACTCATTATGCCGCCTCGTGAGACCCGACCGGATCCGGCAAAGCGTACGCCGCACAGAGTAGCCCGGCCCTTCTACATCTCCACGTCCAGTTTCGATGCGGATCTATTCGACCTGCATTCCAGGATCCGACCCGCCCCTTTAACCCGTCTGGTAATTTACAAAGGTAATTTTACAAATTTACCATGTAGTGAATTCGGATTCAATATTCACTAATAACTGTTTACTACTACAATTTCACTATTTACTATTTTTACCAAGATTAAATGGTAAAAATGTGAAAATTAAGTGGTAAATCAGAAACTTTTATCTAAATGGTAAATTTGGTAAACAATCTAGGTAATTAATTATTTACCATAGTAAATTATAATTACAATTCATGCATTACCTATTTACAATTTACAGTCTTAAAATGAAATCTGTTTTACTATGATTAAATGTACGTGCTACTCATGTATATTACTGTTTTTGTATGTGATTGACCGCGGCAACAAATTCAATTAATTGGAAGAGCAACCATCACGAGAGCAAATGCATCAACATGAAGTTTATTTGACATAATAACAAGTATGATTTAAATTAGCGTTGTCATTTTCATTAAAATTGGTTCATGATATTATGCATATTACATGAGGAAATTAATTTTGTGAATATCATCACATATTATAATGTTATATGTTATGCATGTTAAAATTTATTAAATATTTTTCATTAGAATATCATATAAATCGTGTTGCTATAATAAACTAAATTTATAACATCGAAAATGACAAACCTCCTGTAGTAAAAAAGCATTTTCACAAAACATCGAAAGAAAAATGTAACCCTTATGAATCTTGGTCTTCAAATCTAATTCATATATATTGAAAATTAATTACGTGGACGTCTTTATGACGGTGTAGAAAGAAATGATAATAGAAATTCATGAGTATAATTCAAAGAAAATGATTAAACCGATAATTTATTGTGATAACAAAAATTCACAATTAAAATGACGATTATGCATCGTGAAATTTAAAACATCTTCTTTTTGCTCTATTTTTACAGATGGCTAAAGCATCAGTCTAATTCCGACAGAATAGACTCTAAAGAATTTGAGTACCAGTTCCCCCATTTATTGAGTCAACCAAGGCTTAAGGCAGTAATGTTAATGCTAGCTATGAACTGCTATAAAGATGCAAAACAATGCATCTAACAAACAAAAGCATGATTATTCAAATGAAAAGCACATCATTCTATCGCAATAGGAATACTCAAAAGAATATCATGTATACCTTTCAAATTATATATACTTATACTACAAAGAATGTATATATGGATGAGTAAAAGGTACTGAATGGGACTACCTATACTACTTTAAAGACTAAGTTGGCAATTATTTAAGTCTTACTGTGACTATGATGACTTGATCATTACAATTAATAAAAAGGCGAGACACTGTCTGATTTATGTTGCAACAACACAATATTTAAAGTCACGAAACTTTTGTATGCATCGAGAGCTAATCATACTTCGTTAGTTTTAAAGAAATTCATGTCAACGACTATATTATATGAAAATGATACGTGGAAGGAAAGCCATTATGAAAATGGATTTAAATTACCTTAAATAAATATGAGAGAAAACACATTTTAAAGAGCTTAACGAGTTTACCTATAATAAAATGTGGGATAGTGACTCACACAGACATTGTCATGATCATCAAAGACACTGTGGTCATGACATGATGATCTGTATTTGAAAGAACTCAAATGGATATTCTGTCCTTTGAGTAAGTGAGGTTGCAGAAGAGACTCTGACCTATTGACCGGTCCTAACTAGTGTTGCTCCAAAGCAGCAATTGCATTTTGAAGCACATGATGTCTAACTTCCCTCCCATCATGCCACATTGATTAGTCAAAGACACATCACTCATTTTGCAAAGCCTAGTCTTTAGCAAAACAGGATCGAGACCTTCCTATGCTAAAGATAACCAAAAGATCTCATTCCACAAAGAATACAATGTAGTTATCGTGGACTGATTCATCAAGAAATACATACCATTAAAGTACTCAATGGTTCTGAATAATGTTTTGACACATTGGTCACATCGAATACTTGTCGACAATAAATGATTCGTTCGTAAAACTCTTAGCGATATCATATATTATAAAGGTTCACCACCCTGATTACAAAATCTATAGGAATTGACAATGCTAGGAGTTAACATCAAAAGGATTTGATGATTGTTGCATATCTATCAAGATTAATGAAGAGCATATTATACCCCATATGCTTAGTTAAAATGGTCTCGTGGAAGTGACCATAGCAAGGCTATAGATGGTGGCTAAGGCACTGGTTGTGCGCACCAACATGCCTATATCTGCTTGGAGTTATGTAATATTGCACGCAATCATACTTATTCGTTTTTAGGCCCACCGTTAAGCCAACCATTCCCTACGTACCAGTTGGTAACTGGACATGAGTCTGAGATTTACACATAATAGGTTGTGCAGCATATGTGCCTATTGCGCCCCTACAACGCATTTCAATATGTCCTTATAAACGAATACATATTTGTGTTGGATACGCACTTCTAATAATTATCCTCTATTTGGAAGCCTTACAGGAGATCTCATCGCTTGATTTGCGAATTGTCACTTTGATAAGATAGTCTTCCCATCGGTAGGGGGAGATAACAAAAAGAATCTTCTAAAGGAACGATAGGAATTGTCGTGGTTTGTCACCAATCTCTCTCATCATGATCCCTATATAATCAATATCTAGAACGTAACAGTTTTGATGTCTAATGCGTTTAAAAATAATGTCAAAGTGACTAGATCACACATACTAGCTACAGATAGAGGCGACGCAACCATACCTAGTGGAGGTGTGGTTGAGGTCTTGGCTCCCTAAGGGAAAATGGGTTGGCCATTTGGTTCGATGAATACTGGTCAAAATGAATTTGGTAAGATAGACACAACTTCATCAATGTAAAGAATCTTTTTTATGAGATTGCTTGTGATAACAATTATGTCCATGAATCAATACAGGAAGACACTCATATGTTTATAATGATTCCAGAGACAAAATCTCTACATATTAGGAGAGTACATACACATTGATGATGCACACTGTTGCTCAAAGAACCATAGAGCACAAAGGTATCAAACCAAACTATGTTGAAAAATGTCAACAAAGAGCATATTGGCTTACATAAATGCAATCCAGAAAGAGCTAGATTCTCTGACAAAGAAACCGGTATTTGGTTTAGTATTGTTAACCTTACCAAGTGTAAAACCTGTAAGACATAAACAACTCTTTGTTAACAAGCGTAACGAGAAGAATGAAGGCTTAAAGGACAAGGCTTGCCTTATGGAGCCAAGGTTTCTTGCAATGCTCTAGATTGACTACAAAGGGATATGTTCCCAGTAATAGAAATACAGCTAATAGATGTGGTTACATATCTCCATGAGGATCTTGATTGGGAGATATATCTAAAAGCACATAATGGCCTTAAACGATCTAACTCAAGTAACTCTAAACCACGGAGTGCGTTTGCGATTAGAATTGAAACACTCACTTTATAGAAGTGACTACTTTCTTGGGAAGGGATACAAGATGATGAACTATGCTCTTGTGTACTCATAAAGAAAATGAGTTCCGAATTTACAATTATAGCTATATGTTGATAATACGAACATAGTAGGTACTCTTGATGAAATAAGACAAACCGCGAGCTAGATGAAATCCGAATTGAGATGAATAATCTTGGAAAACTTGGTAATAACGAGTTTGTGGAATACTAATTCATCAGTCTGCATGTGTTTAAAAGATTCTCAAGCGATTTACATAGACGAATTGCATACTGTTAGCACTCTTAATAATAGGTCGATGTTTGGATATAAAGGCAGATCAATTTCATCAAAAGGAAGATGACGAAAAAAGGTTGAGAATTGAAAATCTCTTTTTATAGTGCAATAGGTGCAATATTGTAAGTAACCCAAAGAAACTCGACTGGATACAACATTCTCAAAGAACTTGTGGTTAGACTTAGCTTAGTGCCAACATAGTGTCATTGGAAGTTTTATATAATGTGTAATGATACATAAATGAACTATTGACTTGGGTTCAACATATCCCTAAAGAAAGACGAAAAATGAATGCATATGGAACTACAATCATCTACACCAAACCAAATAATGT
Organism: Comarum palustre; assembly: GCA_951800085.1. NCBI lineage: Eukaryota > Viridiplantae > Streptophyta > Magnoliopsida > Rosales > Rosaceae > Comarum > Comarum palustre. The sequence goes on from OX637580.1 coordinate 6,946,279, forward strand.
TTTGGTTGGTGATCATAAATTCAAGGTATCTATGAGCAATAAGTTGTTCCCAAACTAGCTATGTCTTCACCATCAGGAATACAATGATATCTTGCAAAAAACATAGAAATGTGAAGACATTCCTAGCACCCTTGATTAAAGTAAAGATCAGGGGGAGTTTAGACTTCAGGGGGAGCCTTAACACTCATCCACTATCATAGGTGAGTTGTACTCTTTTTCCCTTTGACTAAGATTTATTTTGTCTCACTGAGTTTTGTTACTTGACAAGGTTTTTAATGTGGCAGCACCCCATGCACCAATTTAACTTTGACTTGGCACAAGGGGTAGTGTTGAAGAAATAATTCCCTAGATGTGACTTCGTTAAAGTAACTGACGAAGAGTTGATTATGCAATTAGCGATTAATGGATGTAATTACTCAATCAGTTATCAATTAGTCATTATTGTTATTATGTTTATTGTAATTACTGTTGTAATCACACCTCTATATAAAGAGGATATGTAATGTGATGAGCAGACTAATTCCACTTCTCATTTTACTATAACATGTGTAGTTTTTTTTGTTTTTTTTTCAGATGTCCAGCAAACTAGCTAAAGTTTAGCTATTATGAGTTTTTTTAATTATGACTTTTAGCTATCTTACTAACTAAATATAGAGAGCTAGATGACTCATATAAAGCTAGCTATAATGAAAGTGACACTAGCCTCATATAAGTCAATTGAAACTATTGAATACAAAGGGAGAATGTTAAGCCTAAACCCTTGATTATAAACACCTAAAATTATTTAAGAAATCTCTACAGCACAGGTGCTCAATCAAACACTAACTAGCAAAGATTGTTTTAATTGCTACTCCATTTGCTTTTGCACAGCGATAACATAATAGAAAAATCATTTGACTTGTAACTCGATAACATATCCTGATGTCTAATAAACCAGCTTTCTTACTATGTTATCGTCGGAGAATAAATCCGACGACACTTGGTTTCATCATGCTACTAAGAGACAAGGATCATTTTACAAAACAAACAAGGCACCGCCAACTTAGAGCAAATGAGGCACACAAGGTTCTTATACCGCGACCAAGCCTATTTAGTTTTGCCCATGAAAGACATATAGTTATTAGTACAATTAAAAATATAGAAAAATAGCAGAAATTGAAAAACAAACGATGAGCTATCTTGGACCTAGATTGTAAACCCAGGCCTAAGACACACTAGGTCCATAACAAGCCTGTAGCTGAAATAAAACCAAACCAGCCAAGTTCTTAATTTTGGCCCAAGGCTTCAGTTGAACATATAACCACAACACCACCAGCAAATCAGCAAACTTGTCACTGCCTCCATCGCCACTTACAGATCCCAACAACCATCGAGCCTCCATTTTCGACCCAGCCCCGACTCAACAGATCCATCACAATCCCAAACCTCCATTTTGAGATTCAGATGTTGCAGCAGATCCTATAATAGTCATTTATACCATGCGATCTCAACGAAAAAGACGAAATCGTGACCGAGAGTGGATTGGAGGAGGGCGAGGATCTCAGATGGGAATGATGGTGCAGGGGATGTTGGTGACTCGGAACTAACAGTTTCAGATACTTTTCTTCAGTCGGGGTAAGACTATGAGATACCGTTTTAAAGTTTTTGAAACGTGAGACACGACTTCTCTAAAAGGTCAAACACTGTTTGAATCATTTTTCTAAAAAAAGGTAAATCAGTCTTTCCACGGTTCTAGATACTTTTCTTTAGTCGGGGTAAGAACAAAGGATACTGTTTTGAAGTTTTTGAAACATGAGACACCAAAGTTTTGTTTATCTAAAAGGTCGGATACTGTTTGGATCATTTTTCTTTTTTTGGAAACTTTTTATTATGAAAAAAAGATTTAAACATTATCTGACCTTTTAGATAAACAAAATTTTAGTATCTCACGTTTTTAAAACTTCAAAACGGTATCTCAAGTTCTTACCCCGATTGAAGAAAGGTATCTGAAACCATTAGTTATGTTTAAAAAACTAACGACATACATTTTTGACATGAAATGAATAATTTACTCTTTGTTAATAGTGCCTGACCTTTTAGAGAATCAAAACATTGGTGTCTCACTTTTCAAAAACTTCAAAACGGTATCACATATTCTTGCCACGACTGAAGAAAGGTATCTGAACCGTTAGTTCCGTTAAAAATATCTTTTTATTCCTTTTTTGTCTCTAAAAATCTGTCTTTAAATTTAAAAACAATAATTAATTAATTAAATTTTTTTGTAAGAGTGAATATAACTTAGCAAATTGAAAAGAAAAGAAAAAAGATTGTCATCTTCGTATCAATAAGAGAAAAAGAGAAGGGAAAAGCGCCGTCGTCGGAGAAAGATAGAATAGAGATGTTTCGCGATCAAGTAAACCATGACTTCTCCACTCCATCATGATGACATCTCTCTTTGAGAATAATACAGTTTCTGATGCTAATATTTGACTTTATACACTTGATAGTCAGCATCAGCAAACCATAGCCACTTAAATTATTTTGTATCAGTCATATTTCCCAAATATTTATGATTCATGCTAAAATTAAAGAACGTCTGTGATCAATTGGTGGTTATCAAAAATAAAAGTAGCAAGATGTAGTCAATATGAGATTCGGATGTTGCACTGGATCCTACAATAGCCATTTATATCATGCGATCTCGAAGAAGAAGACGAGGTTAGGACCGAGAGTGGATTGGAGGAAGGAGAGGAGCTCAGATGAGAGTGATGGTGCAAGGGATGTTGATGACTCAGAACTAACAGTTTCAGATACCTTTCTTTTGTTGGGATAAGAACATGAGATACCATTTTGATGTTTTTAAAACGTGAGACACCAAAGTTTTGTTTCACTAAAAAGCCAGACATTGTTTGAATCATTTTTCTAAAAACAAAGGGTAAATCAGTCTTTTCACATAAACATATCTGCCATTAGTTTTTTAACTAACGGTTCTAGATACATTTTTTCAGTCAGGATAAGAACGTGGGATACCGTTTTAAAGTTTTTGAAACGTGAGACACCAAAGATTTGCTTCTCTAAAAGGTCGGAAACTGTTTGGATAAATTTTCCTTTTATTTTTGGAAACCTTTCCTATTTTAAAAAGTTTATATTTTCGGTTTGTTTCCCCATTTGGAAACTTTCCATTTATAGAAAGTTGGTCAGCTGGTCAAACCTAGTCAATTCCTCGTCAACCCGGGAAACCATAGTCAGACTAGGAATGAGGTCAAGTCAGTAGTTTTGAAACTCAGTTTGGTCGATTTGTACTACAACTTATTGTTAGGCGTGGAGTTGCCTAGAGGGTATGAGTATTTGGAGGCAATGCTCAAGGAGTGTTCCGAGTATTGGGAAGCTAAGGCCAAATACCGTAACTTTCATTATATTATCAATTTGATACCCTATTTTTTTCTACCATTTTGCTGTTAGGCGTGGAGTTGCCTAGAGGGTATGAGTATTTGGAGGCAATGCTCAAGGAGTGTTCCGAGTATTGGGAAGCTAAGGCCAAATACCGTAACTTTCATTATATTATCAATTTGATACCCTATTTTTTTCTACCATTTTGCTATCCTAACTTTTATAAATTTTCTTAATTGCTACCTAACTGTCATATATGCCTTTTTCTATTAGGTTTTTCGTCAAATTTTTTTCCTATTAGGTGTGCCTTCGACATGAGAGAATTTTTCATAATTTTGAATTCAAATTGGGTTTTTTTAACAACTGAATTTGTCTCAATAAATTTTGAACTTTATTCAGGAAAAATAAAATAAAATAAATTAATACATTGATTCCGATCAATAAAGAAAAATACATCCATGAGATGAGAAAAAAACAAAAAACTGGGTATCAATTCAATTTCATAGATGTGTTTTTCTAGTCTCATGGATGTGTTTTTCTCTTTTGATCGGAATCCATGTATTGTTTTATTTTATTTTTTTCCTGAATAAAGTTCAAAATTTAAAGAGACAAATTCAATTGTTAAAAAAACCCAATTTGAATTCAAAATTATGAAATTCCAAAATACACACCTAACAAAAAATGAATTCATATGTGATTTTCTTTTTTGATCGGAATCCATGTATTATTATATTTTATTTTTCCTGAATGAAGTTTAAAATTTAAAGAGACAAATTCAATTGTTAATCAACCCAATTAGAATTCAAAATTATGAAAATCCTCTCACGTGAAAGACACACCTAACAGGAAAAAAAATTGACAAAACACCTAACAAAAAAGACATATATGACGGTTGGGTAGCAATTTAGTAAATTTATGAAAGTTAGAGTAGCAAAATGACAGAAAATAAAGGTAAGATAACAAATTGATAATATAATGAAAGATAGAGATTTTACTAGTTCTCATTCCAACTGTATGTAGTAAAAAGACCAAAACATCCCTCTATTTTAACAAAAAAAACCAAAACGTCTGTCTACCACATCACACATCTTCGATATATGTCTTTCCCGATCAACTCTCTCTCTTTGTCAAGACCTATCCCGGGTTAACCCCTTTAACTTAAAGTAAATCATGCGGGGTCCACCTCAAGAGAAATTTTTACCGAAACACCTTTAAAATGGACAATCATTCCTACAACCAACTAAACACTTCAAGAAATAATATAATTCAACCCTAACACCTGGAGTCATCTTGCTCCTCAAATCTCATCTACGCTTCACCAATCAAATTCAACTAAACTAAACTAAACTATCCTGCAAATTCAACTAAATGTTTTTCAAACCATCATCCTCAACTAAACTAAACTAAACTAGTCGGGTTGAAGTTTCACGGATTAATTGACTATGTCTCGCCTCTTGTACGCACGACCTCCTCTCAGCTATCCTGCAAATCTGGCCATTTGAAAAAGAAGGGCACATTAGCATTTAAAAACGAACATTAGAGTGAGTGGACAAAATAACTGATTTTCTTATACGAAAAAGTAACTATATGCTTTCCCAGCATCTTGTGTATTGAAAACCTCAAATGCATGCATCGTAGCAATTTCTGAAAAAAATCATTTAGAAAACAAAAGTCATGCCAATCTCATTGGCTTAAAAATCAATATTAAAAAAATAGGGGAAGATGTTCCACCATGACAATGAGCCTCCCAGGCTAGGGTCAGAGCCTTCTAAGACTACTATGTAATATAATATCCCTTCATGATAAAGAAATTACACCATGACAATTAGCCTCTTAGGCTAGGGTCAGTCTTCTAAAACTATTATTGCCCCGCTCTGTTTCCTTAAGTGATGGGCCATATGGCTAGCTAGCATTTATAATAACGACCCTTTATGGTGAAGAAAACAAAACAAATTCCAAAAAGTTATAAGACTTTTTCTCGACCCCCAATAATAAAATATGCATCTAATACATCAAGTACGATTCCTCGACCGTCTTTACAATAATTGCCATAAACAAAGAATTTCTCAATAAAGTAAATGTATCTCAAATTCTAGATGATATAAACAAGGAGCTTACAGGAGGGGAGCAACCCACATTCCTAGCCCACTAGCTTAACATAAAGAATAAATTCATGTCGCTTATGTTTAAATAAAAAGTTAGTGCATACAAGACATTAAAAAATTGAAGGTCCACTCATAACTTTAGGTCTTAGCCTGACGAACTCCGAACGACCATCGAAACACTATCTCCTCTTACAATACTTACATCATGTTCCAATGATCATTACTAAGTTTCGGATGCCAACACTGTCACATCCCGAACCATCTCCGCCGTAGCACGATATTGTCCGCTTTGGGCCCGCCGGCCCTCACGGTTTTGTTTCCAGGAGCTCTCAGAGCAACTTCCCAGGGGTCACCCATCATGGGATTGCTCTCGCCCAAGCAAGCTTAACTTCGGAGTTCTCATCCCCTCCAAAGCCACTGAGCTCCCAAAAAACCTCGTGCTAGATGGTTGTCACCGATGTACATATATGGTACATCACCCTCTCCGTTGGTCAATCCACCCCCCTTAGGGGCCCGACGTCCTCGTTGGCACACTCGCACCCCTCAGCAGAGTGGCTCTGATACCAATCTGTCACATCCCGGACCATCTTCGTCGTAACACGATATTGTCCGCTTTGGGCCGTCCGGCCCTCACGGTTTTGTTTCTAGGAGCTCTCAGAGCAACTTCCCAGGGGGTCACCCATCATGGGATTGCTCTAAGCTTAACAAGCTTAACTTCGGAGTTCTCATCCCCTCCAAAGCCACTGAGCTCCCAAAAGGCCTCGTGCTAGATGGGTGTCACCGATGTACATATATGGTACATCACCCTATCCGTTGGTCGATGTGGCATGTTACAAACACAACAATTTAATTAAAAATAGGCAATCACATAACCGAACGTACGATACTCTATCCTTGTCCAACCTCTAAAACTTAATCGATAATCAAACCAGATTTCAAATTAGCTCACGAGTCCTCAGATCACTTTCTCATAGTTAATGGACAAATTTTCGAAAGCTGATAACCAATTTTTAATTCTGTTAAATTCTCCAATCTTAGTTAATTCCAAAACATAACCTAAACTTCTCAGAAAATTGTCAAATTTAAACCATAGACTCCTCTCATTTTGTGCTATTTAATTGGTATGAAAAACTTCCTAAAAAATGGCAGCGCTGCCGGTGACGGAAGCCGGCCGGCAGCCAAAATCCGGCCACTGCCAATCACCTCCAAATTTTAACAGTAGATTCGTCTCATCATTTCGAACAACTTTTATGAACAAAATTAAGCCCAATTCAACCTCTGTACGGTCCAATCGAATCAAAATAAAAAACATCACAAATTATAAATCCTAGCTTTTTCAATCTGATGATTTACCCAACAATTCGAGTTACGATCTTCTAGAAAGTTGTACTAATCGAGAGGATCACAACCATACCTATAATACTCGGAAGTGTAGCTTGAGGAGGAGAAATCCGACGAAGACCCACATTGTACAGTTGCGACTTTGGAGGTTGTTTTCTCCTATTTACTCTTTGTTAATAGTGCCTGACCTTTTAGAGAATCAAAACATTGGTGTCTCACTTTTCAAAAACTTCAAAACGGTATCACATATTCTTGCCATGACTGAAGAAAGGTATCTGAACCGTTAGTTCCGTTAAAAATATCTTTTTATTCCTTTTTTGTCTCTAAAAATCTGTCTTTAAATTTAAAAACAATAATTAATTAATTAAATTTTTTTGTAAGAGTGAATATAACTTAGCAAATTGAAAAGAAAAGAAAAAAGATTGTCATCTTCCTATCAATAAGAGAAAAAGAGAAGGGAAAAGCGCCGTCGTTGGAGAAAGATAGAATAGAGATGTTTCGCGATCAAGTAAACCATGACTTCTCCACTCCATCATGATGACATCTCTCTTTGAGAATAATACAGTTTCTGATGCTAATATTTGACTTTATACACTTGATAGTCAGCATCAGCAAACCATAGCCACTTAAATTATTTTGTATCAGTCATATTTCCCAAATATTTATGATTCATGCTAAAATTAAAGAACGTCTGTGATCAATTGGTGGTTATCAAAAATAAAAGTAGCAAGATGTAGTCAATATGAGATTCGGATGTTGCACTGGATCCTACAATAGCCATTTATATCATGCGATCTCGAAGAAGAAGACGAGGTTAGGACCGAGAGTGGATTGGAGGAAGGAGAGGAGCTCAGATGAGAGTGATGGTGCAAGGGATGTTGATGACTCAGAACTAACAGTTTCAGATACCTTTCTTTTGTTGGGATAAGAACATGAGATACCATTTTGATGTTTTTAAAACGTGAGACACCAAAGTTTTGTTTCACTAAAAAGCCAGACATTGTTTGAATCATTTTTCTAAAAACAAAGGGTAAATCAGTCTTTTCACATAAACATATCTGCCATTAGTTTTTTAACTAACGGTTCTAGATACATTTTTTCAGTCAGGGTAAGAACGTGGGATACCGTTTTGAAGTTTTTGAAACGTGAGACACCAAAGATTTGCTTCTCTAAAAGGTCGGAAACTGTTGGGATAAATTTTCCTTTTATTTTTGGAAACCTTTCCTATTTTAAAAAGTTTATATTTTCGGTTTGTTTCCCCATTTGGAAACTTTCCATTTATAGAAAGTTGGTCAGCTGGTCAAACCTAGTCAATTCCTCGTCAACCCGGGAAACCATAGTCAGACTAGGAATGAGGTCAAGTCAGTAGTTTTGAAACTCAGTTTGGTCGATTTGTACTACAACTTATTGTTAGGCGTGGAGTTGCCTAGAGGGTATGAGTATTTGGAGGCAATGCTCAAGGAGTGTTCCGAGTATTGGGAAGCTAAGGCCAAATAACGTAACTTTCATTATATTATCAATTTGATACCCTATCTTTTTTTCTACCATTTTGCTATCCTAACTTTTATAAATTTTCTTAATTGCTACCTAACTGTCGTATATGCCTTTTTCTATTAGGTTTTTCGTCAAATTTTTTTCCTATTAGGTGTGCCTTTGACATGAGAGAATTTTTCATAATTTTTAATTCAAATTGGGTTTTTTTTAACAACTGAATTTGTCTCAATAAATTTTGAACTTCATTCAGGAAAAATAAAATAAATTAAATTAATACATTGATTCCGATCAATAAAGAAAAATACATCCATGAGATGAGAAAAAAACAAAAAACTGGGTATCAATTCAATTTCATAGATGTGTTTTTCTAGTCTCATGGATGTGTTTTTCTCTTTTGATCGGAATCCATGTATTGTTTTATTTTATTTTTTTCCTGAATAAAGTTCAAAATTTAAAGAGACATATTCAATTGTTAAAAAAACCCAATTTGAATTCAAAATTATGAAATTCCAAAATACACACCTAACAAAAAATGAATTCATATGTGATTTTCTTTTTTGATCGGAATCCATGTATTATTATATTTTACTTTTCCTGAATGAAGTTTAAAATTTAAAGAGACAAATTCAATTGTTAAACAACCCAATTTGAATTCAAAATTATGAAAATCCTCTCACGTGAAAGACACACCTAACAGGAAAAAAAATTGATAAAAGACCTAACAAAAAAGACATATATGACGATTGGGTAGCAATTTAGTAAATTTATGAAAGTTAGAGTAGCAAAATGACAGAAAATAAAGGTAAGATAACAAATTGATAATATAATGAAAGATAGAGATTTTACTAGTTCTCATTCCAACTGTATGTAGTAAAAAGACCAAAACATCCCACTATTTTAACAAAAAAAACCAAAACGTCTGTCTACCACATCACACATCTTCGATATATGTCTTTCCCGATCAACTCTCTCTCTTTGTCAAAACCTATCCCGGGTTAACCCCTTTAACTTAAAAAAAATCATGCGTGGTCCACCTCAAAAAGTTATAAGACTTTTTCTCGACCCCCAATAATAAAATATGCGTCTAATACATCAAGTACGATTCCTCGACCGTCTTTACAATAATTGCCATAAACAAAGAATTTCTCAATAAAGTAAATGTATCTCAAATTCTAGATGATATAAACAAGGAGCTTACAGGAGGGGAGCAACCCACATTCCTAGCCCACTAGCTTAACATAAAGAATAAATTCATGTCGCTTATGTTTAAATAAAAAGTTAGTGCATACAAGACATTAAAAAATTGAAGGTCCACTCATAACTTTAGGTCTTAGCCTGACGAACTCCGAACGACCATCGAAACAATATCTCCTCTTACAATACTTACATCATGTTCCAATGATCATTACTAAGTTTCGGATGCCAACACTGTCACATCCCGAACCATCTCCGCCGTAGCACGATATTGTCCGCTTTGGGCCCGCCGGCCCTCACGGTTTTGTTTCCAGGAGCTCTCAGAGCAACTTCCCAGGGGTCACCCATCATGGGATTGCTCTCGCCCAAGCAAGCTTAACTTCAGAGTTCTCATCCCCTCCAAAGCCACTGAGCTCCCAAAAGGCCTCGTGCTAGATGGTTGTCACCGATGTACATATATGGTACATCACCCTCTCCGTTGGTCAATCCACCCCCCTTAGGGGCCCGACGTCCTCGTCGGCACACTCGCACCCCTCAACAGAGTGGCTCTGATACCAATCTGTCACATCCCGGACCATCTTCGTCGTAGCACGATATTGTCCGCTTTGAGCCCGTCGGCCCTCACGGTTTTGTTTCTAGGAGCTCTCAGAGCAATTTCCCAGGGGGTCACCCATCATGGGATTGCTCTAAGCTTAGCAAGCTTAACTTCAGAGTTCTCATCCCCTCCAAAGCCACTGAGCTCCTAAAAGGCCTCGTGCTAGATGGGTGTCACCGATGTACATATATGGTACATCACCCTCTCCGTTGGTCGATGTGGGATGTTACAAACACAACAATTTAATTAAAAATAGGCAATCACATAACCGAACGTACGATACTCTATCCTTGTCCAACCTCTAAAACTTAATCGATAATCAAACCAGATTTCAAATTAGCTCACGAGTCCTCAGACCACTTTCTCATAGTTAATGGACAAATTTTCGAAAGCTGATAACCAATTTTTAATTCTGTTAAATTCTCCAATCTTAGTTAATTCCAAAACATAACCTAAACTTCTCAGAAAATTGTCAAATTTAAACCATAGACTCCTCGCATTTTGTGCTATTTAATTGGTATGAAAAACTTCCTAAAAAATGGCAGCGCTGCCGGCAGCCAAAATTCGGCCACTGCCAATCACCTCCAAATTTTAACAGTAGATTCGTCTCATCATTTCGAACAACTTTTATGAACAAAATTAAGCCCAATTCAATCTCTGTACGGTCCAATCGAATCAAAATAAAAAACATCACAAATTATAAATCCTAGCTTTTTCAATCTGATGATTTACCCAACAATTCGAGTTACGATCTTCTAGAAAGTTGTACTAATCGAGAGGATCACAACCATACCTATAATACTCGGAAGTGTAGCTTGAGGAGGAGAAATCCGACGAAGACCCACATTGTACAGTTGCGACTTTGGAGGCTGTTTTCTCCACCATGCGGCAAGGAGTGTTGATACCACCCTAGAAAGGAAGTAGGATAGGTGGCAAGTCGATTGGGACCAGAGTGCCGATCTCCGGTGGCCTGACGGCGACGCACAGTCGAGGCAAAGTCCCAATGCGAAAATTAGGTCGGAGAGCCCAATAGTAAAATTTCTGGTTTTCGACTTTTTATCAATTCACTTCGATAAGTTTCCATATTTATACTATTTTTATCATGAATAGTAATTTCAAATATTTTAAATTTCTACTGTTTTACCACACGGTAACTTTACCTTTTTACGAATACCATCCACATACGAACTTCAATTAAAGCATATAGTATGCCTACGGATTCATATTAAAGTCCTCTATAACTTTCTAAAAGGAAGTTTTCCCAAATTATCAACTTTACGAAAAATCAACTTTTAGTCCAAACTCGGTTACTACCAACTGTTAACAGTCAAAGTCCTGAAAAGTAACCCACTGCAAAACCATTTAAGGACCGGGATGTAACACTCTCTCTCGGACAACGCCGACCAACGCCAATGTGGCGGCCCTCACCTCTATTCTTCACCTGCTCTAGTTTGATCTCGTTCTGCTCGATCTTCATCTGCTTCACTCCGATATCAATCATCAACAACACATTCTAAAGAGTAATACTACATTGGGTCCTAGACCCTTAGCAGTTCACCGAATATAATACATCCCATAAGTAGTAGTATATATATATATTAATTTAATTATAATATTGTGTTGATGCATATATATAGTATGAGTTAAGTAATATTTTGATTATGATTGATGTTAATTGATATATATATATATATAATATTGTTATATAATTAGTAATTAGTATATATATATATATGCATGTATATATATATATATTAATTATTAATTTATTATTAATTAATTGTACGTTAACTGTAGATTGAATACTAAATGATTTGAAAATTTAATTAATTAATTAGAGTTTATACTTATATATTATGTTATCTTTTCTGGATATGGATAAGAGTTGGATTTCGCTTCCAAAATAGGACAAAATATATGGTAAATGAGTTATTAATTTTATTGAATATGTGATGGATAATGCTAACGGGAATACAATTTTTTATTGCCCGTGCATTAAATGTCAGTGTCGCAGCGATATGCATCGATTTGCAATTGACAAGGATTGGCATCACCTGAAGAGTAATGGGTTTTGGGAGAAGTACACATGTTGGATATATCACGGTAAAACATTATCAGGGGGTCTGCATGATCATGGACAATTTTCTGAGATGGGCAGTACATCCAACGATCCAACAACGACTTTCATCAACAATATGTTTTCTTATGAGAGCGGTATATGCTCTCAAGGACAGTATATGCCTGGGCCGGTGCAGCCCTTCCCTAGACTTGTCAACATTGCTGGTATTGACAAGTACAACAAACTACTTGCTTTCCAACAGACCCATGTGTACCCCGGTTGTCAGAAGATGGTTCTTGAAAGTGTGATGGACGTTATAAAGATTAAAGTTGAGACAAAATTGACCGTTAAGGCTGTTGATGATTATCTACAGTACACTGCTTCGATGCTGCCCCACGATGATCCTACCACTCATCATAAGGTCCGATGTATCTTGAAAGATCTTGGGCTTTCCTACATGAAGATTCATGCATGCAGATATGATTGTGTTCTCTTCTGAGATAAAGATCCAGTAGGGAATGACCTTGGTGGCCTTGACGCATGTCCGGTATGTTAGAGTGACAGGCATAAGCTGACTCCTGCAGGCAATAGAAAACTTGTGAAGAACTTCGATATTTCCTGTTGAGGGATAGGCTGGAGTGGTTGTACATGTCATCACACACGGCCAAAGCTATGAGATGGCATGCTGATAGGGAATTGTATGACGAAGATACCCTTATACACCCTGCTGACGGGGAGGCTTGGAAGCATATAGACAGTGAGTTTCCTCATTTTGCGTTAGATGTCCAAAATGTGTGGCTCGGGCTCTCATCTGACGGGTTCAATCATTTTGGCAACATGAGTCTTCAATACAGTGTATGGCCGGTGATTTTGGTACCATACAACCTTCCTTTATGGATGTGCATGAAGAAGGAATACAATATGTAGAGTTTACTGATTTCGGGGCCCGGTTATCTAGAAAAGTGTCTCGATGTGTATTTGAGACCCTTGATTGAAGTGCTTAAGTTTTTAGGACGTTGGTCATCCCACTTATGGCAAGTACATGCACGAGATGTTCCAGATGCATGCCATAGTTGTTGGTACCATCAGTGATTTTTCTGCCCGTGGGATGTTGTCGGGCAACGTTGTTAGGGGATACAAGACTTGTCCAGAGTGCCTTAGCGATGAGGGGAGCAGTAGTCATTGCAACAAGATATACAGATTGGGTCACCGTACTCTCTTTCCGTATGATCACGAATGGCGGTTCGATGACAAGGTATTTGATGGGACTGTAGAAAACGGTGTGCCTCCCAGAAGATGGACATGGAAAGAAATTTTAGTAGTGCTTAATGAGTATGATTTTGGGCAGCTCAGCAATCATCTCAATATTATGGTGGCAATACCTGATAGACCCAACAAGTATAAATTTTGGACACATAAGAGCATATTCTGGGAACTCCCATACTGGAGTAAGTTGTTGATCAGACACTACCTAGATGTGATGCACGTAGAAAAAAATGTGTGCGACAGTGTAGTGGGAACAGTGCTGAACTTGGAGGGAAAGACGAAAGACGGTCCGAAGACACGCATTGATCTTAAAATAATGGAGATACAAAGACATTTGTGGTTGAAAGAAGGGAAGAAAAAAATGCCTCAAACTCCTTACACCGTGAAGCCTGACCAGAAGAACGTAATTTTCAAGTGGATGAGTTCTGTGAAGTATCCTTCATGCTATGCAAGAAATATAGCCCGGTGTGTAAACATTCGTGACAATAAAATGTACGGGTTGAAGAGTCATGACTGTCATATACTGCTTCAACGTCTCTTCCCTATTTTCATTCAACCGTTCCTTCCCCGTCAGGTGGTGGAGCCGTTAGTAGCGTTGTCAAGATTCTTCGAGTAGTTATGCACACGGGAAGTGACAAAATATGACCTCCGGCAAATACAAGAGGACATTATTTATATCATATGTAAATTTGAGAGGATATTTCCTCCAATTTTTTTTTGACCTCATGCCGCACCTGATGATCCATCTTCCCGAGCAATTGTTGCTTACCGGTCTAGTACACTATACTTGGATGCATCCCATGGAAAGGTATGTTTTTTACACCTAAATATTTTATTGTACATGTTCAATATATAATGATAACACTTTATTTATATGCAACTTGGAGACTACAAAGCTTATGTGGCTAATAAATCCGCACCTGAAGGATGTATAGCTAAAACATATATTGTGCACGAGTGCGTCACCTACATTAAGTTGTATTTAGGAGCGTTGAAGGAAACTCCACAAACCATACCGGTAGATGTACCGAAGTTCAACCTTTCCATAGTCTCTAATGATGTTGATGTTTATGGAATTTTTCCTGACTCCTACAAGTTGCAACCACATGAGCTAGTCATAGCCCATTGGTGAGTATTGATTAACTGTCCAAAAGTTGAATACTGGAAAGACATTCATTTATACTGTCTAGACATTCATGGTGATCTCGGCTACCACAACAAGGATGTAATTCTTTATACTATTATACTGTCCAGAAGTTGAATACTGTCTAGCCCATTTATACTATTTTGGCGGCTAGGTATGTAATTCTTTATTTTTGTTCATGACTCTTTCATTGCATAATTATTTATATTTACAATACATTGAATATTTGGTTGCAAATGAACCATATTCAATTCGATGGTCACCCAAATTGGTCGCACGAACTAAGACTTCTAGCGATGAAGCCGATAATGTCAAGAGTTTATCCGATGTACGAGGTAATGACGTGCAATTTATATGTGAACAGAGAGACAACAGACGGAGAACATAAAATTCTATGGTGATGGCGCATGGTGGGCGGGATGGAGTTGACTATTACAGTGTTCTCGATTCAGTGGTGGAACTCGTTTATGGGCAAGGCATGACAGTGCACCTCTTCAAGTGTAGATGGTTTGATACTAGCAGCCCACAGAGCATGAAGATCGATTAGTACGGGATTTTATCGGTGAACACTGCTATAAGCTGTTACGAAGATGACCTGTTCGTTTTTGCCACATCGGTAAAACAAGAGTTTTATCTAGATGACCTTGTTAAGGGTGACACGTGGAAAGTAGTCAATCTTGTGCATTCTCGAAACATTTACCGGGCAGCTACACTTGGAGAGGCCGAAAACGAGGAAGAAAATGTTGCGTATCAAGAGTCCAGGGCAATAGGTATTTCTAACTCCTCTAAAATTTGCCTTAATAATTTTAAAGCGGGTCGTTGGTTTGAATTCGTGATTTAGACGCAAGGATTATTAATGTGGATCCAAATCAAGAAACAGATGACGACTCTTGTGATGAGGAAATGCATAAATTACCAAAAATTAATTCTGACACCGAAGAAGACTAATCGGATGATTCCAATTATGAGTCTTCTTAGTTTGAATTTGTAATACAAATTGATGTGCTTTATATGCTATAAGCTATTGAATTCATAATTTTGTCTAATTTTGGTGATATATGAACAAGAAATTGGTATGGTTACACTAAACATCCTGTTTTTTAATTTTTTTTTTTCGCTTTTAGCCGACAAAATAAGCCATATGTCGTCGGCTAAGAAAGTTTTAGCCGACGAATTATATCATGCTTCGTAGGCTACAACTATCTTAGCCGATGAAATAAGCCAAATTTTGTCGGCTAAGATAGTTTTAGCCCACGAATTACATCCTATTTCGTCGGCTAAACCTATCTTAGTCGACGAATACGCTAATGTTTTGTCGGCTAAACCCTAATCCCTAAACCCAATACTATAGCTGGCAAATACCCTAATTTTTTGTCAGCTATAGTTAAATAAATAAAATAATAATTTATACCACTGGTTGAGTCTCATCGATTTGAAACTATTTGCAGTTGAAGGTCAGAGCAAAATACGTAATTTAGACGGTCAAATTACCGTGTCTTTACGTTTAGGGGTTTGACTCACGGGATTGACCGTCCGGATCGAGTCATTACCGTTGTCGGATCAAGCTAAAAATTTACCCATACACATTTTTCAACATAATGATGATATTTGACAGTTAGATTTTTGTTTCACAAGATTGATCATGACAATCACAACATGATTAATGTTGTATAACTTGTTTACCAAGTGATAAGTAAATGTTCCGTTTCAAAAACAAACTATACGTAGAAGCTTCAAACGAAAAAAAGTCGTGAAATAAGATATGACCAGAACGATGAAATATGTTTACGTTTGAAAAATCTCGTAATTCTGATAAAGTTTCAGTGCCGATAGTTGCTGTCAGTGCATTTTTTTCATTCTTTCTCTCTAGATGTAGCCCTATCTCCGATGGTTATTTTTCATAAAAATTTTTATACCACTGGTTGCGTCTCATCGATTTAAAACTATTTTCAGTTGAAGGTCCGGGCAAAATTCGTAATTTAGACGGTCAAATTACCGTTTCTTTGCGTTTAGGGGTTTGACACACAGGATTGACCGTCCGCATCGAGTCCTTACCGTTGTCAGATCAAGCAGAATGTTTACCCATACACATGTTTCAACATAATGATGATATCTGACGGTCAGATTTTTGTTCCACATGATTAAATTGGAAATACATATAATAAATTAGTATAAAAAATACTATAGCCGACGAATTGTCTCAGTATTCGTCGGCTAAAGTTTAACTTAGCTGACGATTTTGTTATTTCGTCGGCTAATATTGAACTATAGCCGACAAAAATTATAATAAAAGCCTACAATTTTTTTATTTCATCGGCTAATATTGAACTATAGCTGACGAAAATTATAATAATAGCCGACGATTTTTTTATTTCATCGACTATACTTCTTCCTATATAGGCAGAACCCAGCGAACCCGATATGCAAAAACCCTATTTCAATTTTTTTCCTCTCTGCCTCCACTCCTCTCCTCCTCCTCCTCCACTGCCTTCTTCGGCTCCTCTATCGCCTCCTCCACTCCTCTTCTCTGCCTCCATATCGTCTCTCTTTTTTGAATTCTCAAGCAATTAAGGTAACAAATTCTAATTTTTGTATATATTGTATATATTTTTGAATTTTTGTTAATTTGGTATATTTGTTATTGAAATTGATTATAATGTTGTTGAAATATTTGTGATAATTTGGTATATTTGTGTTAAAATATAAATTGTTATTAATTGGTTTTTTAATAAATTTGGTATATTAAAATATTAATTGGTATATTTAATATATTTGTGATAATTTTGTTAATTTTTGAAAATTTGGTATATTTGTGTATTAAAATATTAATTGTTATTAATTCATTTATTTAATAAATTTGGTATATTAAAATATTAATTGGTATATTTTATATATTTTTGATAATGTTGTTAATTTTTTATACATTGGTATATTTGTATATTAAAATATTAATTGTTATTAATTGGTTTCTTTAATAAATTTAGTATATTAAAATATTAATTGGTACATTTAATATATTTGTGATAATGTTGTTAATTTTTGATAATTTGGTATATTTGTGTATTAAAATATTAATTGTTATTAATTGTACAAATATAGGTATTAAAATTAAAAGATTGTTAATATATTTAAAATGTCAATTACAATTAAAAATTCTAATAATTTAATAAACATGATGAAAGACTTGTTTAGTAAAACAAAGGGTTCAAAGGGCCAAAGGTCTGAATCGTCTGAGGGAACGTCTAGCAATCTTTAAGCGTCGTTTCAGGGCTCCATGACAGCCCGACGTGCGTCCCTTCTGGAACCGACGCGGAGGCAGCCGGGCGCCACTAATTCCTCCTGACAGCCTGGGGCCACACATTCCACCAGACAACCGGGGGCCACACATTCCTCGAGGAAGCCAGACGCCCCTCGCTCCTCGAGGCAGCCGAGGGTCTATCACTCCTCGAGGCAGCTATGGCCTCCGACTAAGGCGGAGGTGTCTGCACCACGTATGTCTGAGATACACAGGGCATCAGAGGGTGGTCTTCTGGGGTACAAATGTCGCCGCCTCTTCTTTACCTTCCGCGGTTGATATCGGCATTATCCGCAGTCGATGACTCAGGGGCGCCGATTTATCCACTGCCCCCGCAGGTGACCCCATCAGCGGCGTACCTCTTCGTGCCTTTAGGTTCAGATCTAATTTCTGTGAGGGTATCATCATCGGCGACAGAGTCAGAATCCGTCGCGTCTGTCCCAACACCCTCAGGTAATGAAATATAAATAATTTGTTTTCTTATAATGTCATAATAAGAATAATCTATTAATAATCAATTTGTGATAGGCACCGTCAGAGCCAAGCCAACAAGAAAGAAGAGAGGCCCCGTCACAAGGAAGGCCCTCGAGAAGACAGTGAGTACCTCGGGAAGGATCGTCATCGATACTGACGGGGATGAGAACGTAGTATCGGGCGGGAAGACGAGGATGTACTCCGACCGCCTGGGAGCGCTCATTAGGGATAGAGTCCCTATGTTGTGGTCAGATTGAGGTGAGGTCCCACAGGAGGTTAATGACATGGTCCACAACGCAATGTCGGTAAATATAAAAAATTCACAAGTAATATTATGTATTACATTGTTGATTTATGAAAAACTAAACTAATAAATGTTTTAATGCAGGTGTGGTTTATCGTTCCCCAACACCTGAGGAACACCTGGGCGGATGTTGTGCCTGGGGGAATATACGTTAGAAAGTTAATGAAAAAACAAAATTATATGTGTAATTAATAATATTTATAGTTTTTTTGTGGTATCTGTAGGTACAAGGAGTGGAAGAATGAGTTACGGACCCACTGAACTACGCATGGAAATGAACGTTCTGGTACCCCCTTTGAGTTCCAGTTCAGGGAGTACGAGTGGCAGAATTCAACAACTCTCATAAACAATTAATTAAAATAATAATTTCTTATATTGTTATTAATTAGTAAGTTTTAAAATATTTTACTAATTTTTTTTCCTTTATAGGCCGTTTCCCCGGCGAACGCTCAGAACCGACAACGCAACATAAGGAACCATCATGCCGGTTCTAGACCGTTCACATCGTTGATGGATGAGGCGGCCAGGTAACATCCAAAAGTCAACCGGTACGTCTATACATACGAGAAGACATATTCTGACACCCAAGAGGATATTATAAGTCGTTTTACGTTTTTAAATTATATATATATATTACAAAATGTTAATTAATTATTTTTTTCTATCCAATTAGACGAGGGTGAGGCAGGCTAATGACGAGATGATGACTGCTATAGTGAGGGAAACATGGCCAGACACTCAAGAGGAAGACATGTATGAAGCCATGTCTCAGATCAACACTTCGGATATCAGGGTTGGGGCGAGGATCATGGGCACAACATTCTCATCGCGAAAAATAACTTCTACTGCCGGGGTCTAGGAAAGAAGGGCGAGGGGGTACTGAAGACCACTCCCAGATTTCAAAAAAAGCAGTCTTGACCAGCAGTAGAACAACTCAGTTAGAGGTGGAAGTATATATGCTACGGGAACACCAAGCCGCTTTACAAGAGTATAATGCTGCAGTATATGCCACCCAACAGGCACAGCAGCAGCAAATGTTACAGTACTTGCAAGAGTTTTTAGCTGCCTATCAGGGACTTCCGGCTCCGCCCATGCCTACGCCTATTCTCTACATCAGCTGCCGCAACCTCCTCAACAGCAACCTCCTTTTTCTGGTGCGGATATAGATTTACATGATATAGATTTTATATAGTTTTATGGGTTTATGAACAATTTATAAATTAATAATTTAATGCAAAACGTTTAGACTACTTTTGATGGTGTATGTTGTTGGTTATATAAAATTGTTTGTGTAATTTGCAGCTTGTTTAGATGGTAATTTAGAAATTTTGTGAATTTTTTTAGTATAAAAAGTACCATAGCCGATGAAATTTACCATAATTCGTCGGCTATAGTATTTTATTTTATTTTATTTTATTTTTTTCAACGTTTAACCGACGAAATATGGCTTAATTCGTCGGCTATAGATGTATTTTAGCAGACGAAATGTACTATATTTTGTCGGCTATTTTATTTAAATTTTATTTTTTTAATATTTAGCGGATGATTTACAGTAAATTTAGTCGGCTATAATTTTTTTAAATTGGCCGACGAAATATTTATAGTTCGTCGGCCAAAGTCTTAGGTTGAGGCTGACGAAAATTTATTTCGTCGGCTTTAGTCTTACTTTAGCCGACAAAAAATATAAAAATAAGTCGTTGGCTTAAGTGTTAAACTATAGCCGACGACCACTTTTATTTCGTTGGCTAAAGTCAGAGCCGACGAGGTTTTGCCAACGACATCTTAGCCGACGACAACTCGTCGGCTAAGATCTTAGCTGACGAATTTGGCTAGCAGGCCGACGAAAATTTTTCATCGGTCAAATTACTGATTCCGGTAGTGGAAGATCTCATCGAGATCTTTACGATGGTTATTAGTACTATGATGAAAGATAGTCTAAGCGTGCGAAGATCACCACGTCCTATCGCACAAGAAATTTTAGCCTTCATTCAAGAGTTATCATCACAATCTACAATTTGCTGACTACGGAGACAAATGATCGATAAAAGTGAAAACTCTCAACTACTCTAGCTCAGGTTAGACTTAGGTGAACGAAGGGTGCAACACTAATTTCATTAATAGCCCATTTCGAAACTGTATTCGAAACTATATATCAACAAGGTGGTATCAGTTAATCACTCTGACACCAACTAGATGATCATGCATCCCAAGCA